>JAUMHL010000028.1:22486685-22516065 GCA_032362345.1 Sandelia bainsii | reverse complement strand
GGCCGACCCGGGGATCGAACCCGGGCCCTTCTAGCTGTGAGGCGACAGTGCTAACCACTACACCACCGTGCCGCCCATTTGCGAACTAAATTGCTAAAAAAAAAAAAGATTTTTTTTTTTTACATAGCTGCTGTCTTGATTATGAAACCATTCACGCCCAGACACCATAAATGCAACATTATCATCCAGAGGAAGATATGACACATTCAGTTTGCATGGAGAAAACCAGTCATGACACCCAATTTGCACAAGTATATCATAATAATATCCTCCAGGCATGGTATAAATACATGATCAGTGTTTGTGTCTCTCTTCTTCTCCTGGGCAATAATTAAGTTGCTGAGGAAGACTATAAATCATACGGAGGAACAACCAGAAACAAGTAAATGTGTATTAAAATCTGCCACTTTCAATTTAAAGCCCACTGACAAATCAGTGAATCACTCACCAACCTTGGCTATTCTGAGATATTATTCCTATTAGCAAAGAAAACCATAGTCTATGTTGTGCTCGAAAAATCCAAAATAGAGCAGAGCATATTTCCTCCAAGACATTTTTCTTTCCATATAAATAGTTATATTCTGGCTAGATAAGATTAGCCGAATGAGATAATTACAACTAACTTTTCCAACCTGCATCCATTAAGGAAAAACTGTTTACATTGTCTAACATCTTAACTAACTGAGTCTATTTTTCTCCATAATGTAGTAGATAGATCAGATAGATTTAATCAAAAAGTAGCATCTAGCAGTCTAGTCCCATTGGAACCTGGCTAGATTAGCAGGGGAGCCATTGCAGCTTCCCACTGTATTGGAATTCATGTGATTTCATTTGGTTAATCTATCTTTAAAGCACATATTTATATAGGAGACTGTTCTCCTGTAGAAGAAAGAGTCCATATGTAACATGCTGTGATGTAACTTGTTTCTGCTTTGTTGTACTGTAGCCTACAGACAAAGCCTACAGTTAATATGAACGACATGAGGCTAAAGTTAAAGTCTTTTTCTTCTTCTTCTTCTTATATTATTATTTCTAACCTATATTTCACATACAGTGCCTGTTAGAAGGGGGGACCCCTAACGTTTCTCTCACCTGACTGGTGGTTTGAACTTTTTCAGAAGTGCATTAAAAGCTTCTGTCAAAATTAGACACATATGATGTGGAGCATCTGGTGGAATCACAAGCATTGACTATAGCGGCAACGATCAGCTCCGGAAAGGATTATCTGGGATTATACAAAACCGCTAGTAATAGAGGTGGTAATTACGACAAAAGCAAAGAAAAAATTAAGATGATGCAATTAAAGAGTGAGAAAGTCTGTTTGAAGAAGAGTTTGGGTGGATGAATGGGTAAGAAAACATTTTTATTGTAAAAAATATGACAGAAGTTAGACTTAGACTTAGACTTGACTATTTTACTAAATCTAACCAAGTAGTTTTTGTGCCATCCACTTGATTTTATGTGCATTTTGAATTTGCAGACAAAAACACCTGAAGGAAAGCACTGTAAGTTTGGACACAAGCAAAAAAAAAAAGTTTTCATGCTTGGCTGAGGTGAATAAAAGCAAAGTGCACTGGAAATAGACCTTGCAAACATATGATGACATACAGTACATGATGCATAGTTTAAACTTCCATTGCAGAAAGTCAAGGGAGACGAAAGGGACAATAACACCTCTTTGTACTCGCAGTACGCAGTAATTAATGATGCAAAAAATGGCTGGAAGAGAGAGTGAAACTAACATTGTTGGCTATAAACCTAAACCAAAGATGCTTTAAAGCTCTGTAGAGCTGAAAGGCTGCACAGTCAGGTGATCAATTCTCTGGGGTTACATATGTATCCACTGGCAATATAAAACTATAGTTTATAGCCTGTTTAAAGAGGCAAACATTTCCCATATAATTAAACAATATTATAATATAAAAGATTCCATATTGAACTATATTATGTTAATGTAAGAAGTGAGCTCCAGTGCACTGAACCTACCTTTCATCTTCTCCATGTGGAGGACAGAGGGGACGGGGATGGTATCACAGCAACAGATTTGTTTTAGGGCAGCCTCCGTATCAGCAGGACTGCTTGTCCCTGTTTGGAGTAACTTAGGCTGCTGTGAAAACATCCAAGGCATGCTAAAAACATAATATAGTCTACAGGAGCCTGGCATCCCTAAAAGAGAGTCTCGCTGTCTGTGAGTCTCTACAAGTAGCCATGTTTGGAAGTGCTGACAAACAGAGAAGAAAGACAGAATACATGGGGTCCAGGCTGCTGGCTGGCTCTTCGCCAAAATGTCACATCCTCTTCATATTTGTGCTCCAACTATGGTCACCCTTCATAACCATTCTTGATTGCATATGTTTGGATGAAAATTTACAGTTTTAACAATGACAAGAAGTGATTTTTCATTGTACCGCTTGTGTCCTATGAATTTTGCAAAAAATAAAAGATATTAAAAATATGTGTTTTTGTCAATATGTGGTCACATTTGGTCTCCCTTTGTTTAAAGGACGCCTGTACACAGGGGGATTTGCTTAAAGCCATCACCCAGTGAGTCAGTAACTAAGGTAGTGGAATCTCATAATTAAGGCCTTATTAAAGCTACACAGTGCAACTGTGGTGGTTTACAGGGCAGACAGAAACCTCAGATTCACAATGGGGGTATTCATAATACCTCACTCCTCTGAAGGAAAAGAGAAAAGGCAGTTGCTCTTAGCATTTGAGCAGATGTAATTGCAATCACTCAGCTTGTCTGATGCTGATAATGGGGTGATGGGAAATTCCTGTCAGAGTCGTGGCGCAGGGCGGTTTCGCAACCAATTTGGCACGCTCTGAGTTCCACTGCAGGGCAGCGAATGCGTTACAGCATGTCCACATAGCTGTCATTAAACAGATTTTTTTTTTAAAATAACATAAGACAATTAAAACTCACAAGCGTGTGCCATTTGCTTATTACTTGAGCAATAAAAAAGTAAATATTGGGTGACATATATACTGTCTGCCATCCCTGCATAGTTAAAAACATTGAAATAAGATGTTAGAAAAGGACAGTGGATACACTTTAGCAATTCATTCACCTATTATACACCATAAATTTAATTTGTTGATTTAAAAACAAATATCTTGACTGGTATTTCATGTGAAAATTAGGCTGTTGGGAAATAAGAACACATATTAACTGGTACCTATAAACGCTGGGTAGTTCATCTAAAAAGTAATGTTTGGTTTCTAAGCCCATCTAGGAGCCCATTCCTGTCTGAAATGTGTGCTACAGTAGGTGGCTGAAATAGCAAGTGGGTGCAACGTTCTTGTGGTTGGTTCTTGGGTACAGTATGTGACACTTGGCATCTCAGCAATGCTTCTGTGAGAAGCCTCTATTATAAGGCATTTTTTGCAATGATCCTAACAAGCTCAATTTCCTGGCTGGGCAACAATTTCTGCTATAAGGTCTGAGACGTTATTATTATTGCCCCGTGAGACCACCCAAGAAACAATATAGCAACATCAGCTCCTTAGTTTTAATTAAACTGGAAAGCAGTCTAGGCAAAAAGGTTATACCCATTATATTTAGCTCCCTCAACATACTGTACAATTAATAAATGACATGCACAGTGTCGTTCTTCAAACACCATGATGTTTTAGTAATATTCAGATAATTTAGGTAGCTGTAAAGAGACTGTGATAGTAATTCTGTCCAATAGATGCAGGTTATTTCCCTCCTCTGAGCTAATTGTGATTATAACATCATTATAAGGTGTTTATCTGAATGGTGAATGGTGGAAAGGTGTCACTATCGTGTGTACAGGCAGCAGAGTGGCAGTGCTTTAAAACAGTTAAATTTCAGGTCTGTACACAATATTATGGGTAATAAAAAACAGTAAAAAGATATAATTTTATTATTGCAATAATCTGTGGTTTCAACAGAATTAAATCAACACTCAATTGATACATATTTTCAAACATAAATACCACATCACTTTCCAATGTTACTGGTCTGTCAGTTATGATAAATTACAAACATCTCTATGTCAAGAAAATAATAAAATATGGTAAAAAATAGTCAGATAAATGATAACACAAAAGGCACTGTAAAATTCTCGAGTCTAAAAAAGTGTTACTTTACAGTTTAAAGTTATCTTACAATCAAAAGGCGTATATGGATTTATCTAACTCATTTGAACACGACTAAAGGCGAATTCACAACATACTAGGTTTACTTGGGTTTATTACTTGCATATGTGAATTTCCATAAGAAATTAGACTCATATCAGGACTAGGCAGCAAGATATTCCTTTGGTAAAATATTGGTGTGCAGATTAGAGAGTGGATACCTGAACCAAACCCAAAGGGATCTGTTGGTAGCCAATGATCCAGAAGGAAATTGAGAAATCATGTTCGGGCTTGGGAAAAACATTTCAGAAACTCTGTGTTTCTGAAATGTTAGCATGCTAAAACTGGTTAGCATGCTAACATTTCTTAGTCCTCTAGACAGGGACATGTGTGAACAAAAAGTGATGGCAGTTGAGATACTTCAATCAAAACTACAATTGTTGGGGATCGCCATGGTAGCCAAATGGTTACACCATATGCCACATAACAGCAGCATTCCTGGTTTGAGTCCTACCTGGGACCTTTGCTGTATGACATACCCCCCTCTCTTCTCCCATGTTTCCTCTCTGTCTCCCTACTAATATAGAATAAAAGAAAAAAAGATTTTTAAAAATTGTAAGGAAACACAATTGTCATGGTGAGACATTATAAAGATCACCATTATAATGCGTCCTCTGGGAATCATGAATGTCTGTACATAACTTCATGACAATGCATCTAATAGTAGCTGGAGTGATGGTTATGTTACAGAAAGTGTAATTATGTATGTGAGCTACCACTTTTTCAAAATCACATGAAGCAATATTGAGTCATTTGTGTCAACTGAGCATATTTCGATTGTCCAGTGTACTCACAGAGTCTATGTACCATATAACTTATATAAATTTGAGATTTAATCCATGATGAAAAATAACTATTGTTCATTTGTATACAAGAGATCATGTAGACAAAAAACATCAGCATGTCATTATACATTAAACACATAATACTTTTTATCTTCCCTATGTATCCAGAGAACATAAAAAACATTAAAAATTAATTTATTGCAAATATGTTTGGCAACCATAAACACTGTATTCAATGCTATATTGTCAGGTTTTCGATGAAACATTAGGCATCCTCAGGCAAGTGGCAGTGCAGTGAAAAACAAACTTAGTCCTTGAGTTCTTCACATTGTCCTTTAACCATCTAACAAGCATTCCAGTCAATGTCAGCCTTCCTTCCTTCAAACCTCCCCTGTGGTTTGGTACTGTGTGATGCTGCTCACAAGCGATCAGTTGAAATAAAAATAAAAAATTAAACATGGCACCAGTGGATGATTTGGATGAAGCCCTGTTCATGTGCGGGGCTATACACCGAGCAGTATGCCCATGAAATCTGAACCATTCTGTATTGTAATGGAAGCACCAGCTGCATTATCCACAAATATGGAGGTGTATTGCCCAGTCTGTAGAGGAAAATATAAACATAACATAAAATCTAAAGAAAACTATAGCACAAACACTGATAGCCTATGTTTATGTGTTTTTTGCATACCTGTAGCTCCAGCAGGCCCTGCACGCTGACAGTGAATATCTTGCTGTTACTCTCCAATCCAACAATCATCTCCAGTGATCTACAATCATATTATAAAGCAAGAAAAGTCTGGATAAATACTGTGACATTAAGTAAACCAAGTGTAAAATATGCAAAGGGATTGTTTCACTACAGCACAGTACAGTTACAGTTACAGTACAGTGATTATAGTTTTAGATTATTATAAGTGTCAGCTTTAAGTGTCAAAACAATTGAATGATTTGTGTAGGAATAAATGTTCTTCTTTCACAGAATCCCATTTTCAGTGGCTCAAAGGTATTTGTACAAACTAACATAACCACAAATTAAATAGTAATTTTTTTTTACTCATTTGCCAATTTTTTCCCAACAGTGAAGTCTGACATGTTAAATCCATAGACACCACAAAGTGCTTGGTTTCTTCCATGGTGATGCTCTGCCAGGCTTTTACTGCAGCGCTCTCCAGTTCTGTTTAGCACATGGTGCAGATGGACAGAAATCCCAGGAATACTGCAGAAGCAATCCCAGACTCTTTTAAAGCACAGTGAAATGTTCTGTAATGGCTGTCGATCAAAAGTCAATTATCTGACCTGAATCCAATTTAAAACAGAACATAACAGATAGTGGAATCTGAAATTATTTTTTTATAGATTTTTTTTTAGATTTAGATGTATTTATACATAAAATATAAATACTAAAAATATATTTTAGTTTGTGCCAAACTACTGTATAAACATCTCAAATAAATATGTCAATAACAATCCCACTGACATTTATAATAATCCAAATAACAAAAAAATTCAATGTCAAGTGCTCCACAGAGCACCACAGGAGATCATTTCTGCCTGTGGTCATCAAACTGTATAACTCCTCTCCTTTATGTAAAGGGGAGGGGGGAGGACAACTATCATAATCATATTTATGTAATCAGATAACTCCACTACATTACATCCAGGACTGGAAATGACCTATTTTTGACTCATTTTTATTATTATTTTTATTACGTATTTTATTCTGTAAATTGAGTATTCAGTATTTGTGTTGGTGTTAATCTTTTCTGGTTGTGGTTCTTTCTTTCTTTTAGTTTGAACTGAGAGCTGCTGTGACATGCCAAAATAATTTCCCTCCAGGATTAATAAAGTTTTTTTAATCTTGAATCTTAAATTTTAGATCTAGTCTCGGAGCCAGGCAGTGTTGCCAACTTAGCAACTTTGTCGCTATATTTAGCTACTTTTCAAACCCCTCTAGTGACTTTTTTTTTCAAAAAAGCGACTAGCAACAAATCTGGCAACTTTTTGTGGTGTTCTTGGAGACTTTTGGAGACTCTGTCGCTAAAACACTTATTGCTTTCTACCGTTCTCAACGAGCAGCGGATGCTGCCGTGGGCTCCTCCCCCGTCTCAAAGCACTCACAGGCGGCCCAGTCCTAGTGCATCAGTTTAGTGATGTGAAGTCCGGCTCTTTGCAAAGTTTCTGCTCTTTTGGCTCGGCTCCCTTAGAAGAGCCGGCTGTTACGGCTCTGAAACGGCTCTTCATTTAGCATCTCTCTGAGCCTTATATTTTAGCCAAATTTTGCAATTATGAATGGTTTGTGTGTTGGTAAGCAATTTTTATTCAGTGTTTTCATAAATGCCTTATTTTTTATGCAGTTTTTATATATTACAAAAAAGTTACAAAAGAGTTACTATTTAACATTTTAATCAAACCTTTAACCAAACAACTGAACACAGAACCACAGCAAACAAATCAAATAAATAAAGGCCAAAGTCTTAACATTATGACACTTTATATAAAAGTCGTTACTGCAGGTTGGCATTCAGAAATTTAGCTCATTTATTCACTTTTTCCCAATGCACTTACATTTAAGTCTCCACGTCTCTCCGTATACCTGGCCTGTACTACAATGTCTTCATAGTGTCTGCCCGCCTTACTTGTCTCACATAACGGTATGATCCTAGTCAGACCTGACGTCATTTAGCGACTTCTAGCAAGTTTTAGGGCAGCCAATAGCGATTTTCCTTACTGAGGAGTTGGCAACACTGGAGCCAGGTTAGCTCTTTCCTCCTTCCTCCTGTCTTTATGCTAGGCTAGCTAGCTTAGCATAAAGACTAAAACTGTGTCTGAAATCACTCCCTATTCACCATATAGTGCACTGAATAGGGTGTTCACCATTTTGTAGTGGTGTCCGAATGATGAGTGAGAATTCTCATAACCTATATAGTGCATTGAAAGTATCCAATAATGCAACACTTCAATTTACACTAGTTTCTGCTGTCAATCCCACTGTGCCCCTCAGCTCAGACAGTGATGACGCTGATTATTGACTGTTCAAAATTTAAATTTGCTGTTCACTACTTGTGTTGTGTATATTATATAGGGAGTAGCAAATGAGTTAGCTAATGTTAGCTAAGTTAGCTGGCTGCTAGCAGTATCTTTATATTAACCACATAGACTTGTGAGTGGTGATCATCTTCTCATCTAACTCTCGGAAAGAAAGTGAATAAACATATTTCCCATATGTCAGACTTTTCCTTTAACAAGCCAGTGCCTCAGAGTCTGTACACATGCTTGTAGCATCACTGCAGACTTTAACCACACTGTGAGAGCACTGGCTCCTGTTAAGTGGAAAATGCTACATTTTTATGGCAAATCAATCATGTTTGTCTTCACTCCAACTGCCATCAGAGTGAGGTTCATTTCACATTCTCTGCATTTTCATGTGTGGGAGGGTGAGACTGGCTGGGGCTTTGGCTCAAAAAAGCAAAAACCAACAACTCTTTTGGGTCGGGTAACCCATCATAATAATATTATTTATATGTTCCCTCTCATTGTACCACACAGTAAGGGAGGCTATTCAGCTTTGCGCTGTCCGGGGGAGACTTTAGGGAGCAATTTATTTCAGCAGTTTTCACTGACTTTATGTAAATAGAAATTTTGAAATACTGGAAAGAATTCTGGACTGCTCCCAAGTGGATTTAAAATTTTTCACCATGTAGCCCTGCTCTGTATCATGTACTTCATTATCTGTCTCCCACATCCCAAACAAGGGCATTTCACTGCTGTGCTGCTGAACACTACAGGACGTATTACGGAATGAAGTGTCAAAGGTGAGTCTATAAAGATTAGTTAGGCGACAGGGATGAGGGCTTTAAGTGAGAAGACAGTTCATTTAAAGAGCTGTCCTGCTTTTATGTAGGAAATGCCAAGCTGGTTCCACACTAACTCTAGCAGACAACACCTTTAACAGCTCGTAAATTTTGAAAGTTAAAGCAGCATTAGACACCAATAAAATATCACATGAGGAAAGTAAACAATTTTTCAAAACAGGAATGTTGAGAATTTGTAGTCATATTAACCACTAAATCAATTTTTATTAGTGAAAGGTGGGTGTATTACTGGCCTACATGTGTCATTGCCATAACAAATGAAAACCACATGGTTACACTGGTTAGGGTTAGGGCAGAGGGTATTTGATTCAGTGAATGACTTCTCCAACATGTTCCCTCCAAGAGTGATGCTGAATACCTACGTGTATCTGTGGCAGAGTGATTCGATGCAGATCAGCACTCGAACATTGTCCCTGGCCTTCAGCTGACTCTTGCTCCTCTTCACCTCGTTGTGGTCTGTAAGAAGCCAAAATGTTCTCAGTCACATAAACAGTGGCTCACCCATCGCTCACATGTTATTTGACATTTATGGTTGACATTTTTTCAGCAATAGTTATTCAATGTATATACAGTACTGTACATTCTATAATTAATTCTTTATGTAACTACAGTATTAACTTAACAAATATGACTGATGCACTTGTGTTACTGTTTGTAATTTTATCTCATTGATATAAAACTCACTGTTTACTTCTAAAGCTGAATCAGACTTGTACTGAGTTATTATTAATGTAAACCAAACAGCTGCAGGTTTGTATTAAAAGCATTAAGCTGATGAAATGCGGGTGGCTTTTATTGTGAACTAGCCACAGGAAATGTGTTTACCAACATTAGAGGTACCTCAGTGAGGTAACTAAATCCTTTAACCTGTGCCATGCTCCTCATGAAATCAGATCGATGTTGCTCATAGCATCATAGGGAAAGTTTACTGACTGACTTCTTTATTGAAACAGTTTGTGTTTGTTTGGATGCACTATAAACAGATACAACAGTTGTTATTGTGTTATATCTCTGACAAAGTAGCTGCTCAAGTAGAGTTTGCTCTTCCAGGAGTAACTTAAAATCTTCAATCAATAATGCACATGATTTGGCAGAATGAAGCCTATTTTTAGATTTCTAAAGGCTTCGCGTGCACACACACACACAAACACACAGATACACTCACACACAGGTGTTTTCAGTATATTCTGGGTTCGCTTGGTAAAATAGCATGGAGCTATACTGGGAATTAAATTTTCCAACTCCTGTAAATTCTTCTGTAATAATAAGAATGATTACAGCATAAATTATCCACCCTTAACAATGGCAATAACACAAACAGAAGGAGGGAGTCGATCAACATGCCCACACTGTCAGGCAATGAGATGTAACTAACTAGCCAGCATGAGTGGCTGTTGACTATAGGTGTACAGTCGCTTTGTATATGTAATAGAGAAATTACTCTGATTTACCAATGTGGACGTTAGCAGAGAACTGGTAGATCCCTGTGATGGGAGCCGTGAATCTCCCGGTAGACTGGTCCATTCCTGACCCTCTGAGGAAGGCTCCTTTAGCTGGTGGCTGAAAGCACAGATAATCTGAATCAACAAAGACTCAGCTACGTATAAACGTTAATCAGTGTCCACCTCAGGGGCACTATACTTATTTAACCATCCTATGCTATGCTAACCATCCTATGCTATGGCGTAACACCCCTACAAGGCAGGAATGGTTTACAGACAGTCATCAGATATAATATAAATTGTTAGTTATCACGTTAATGTCTAGATTGCTCTCTACTGCAGTTTGTCAACTAGCTTATTGAACCACCTATTTTGTGAAGACGCTGGGATGAATTTCGCTGCCTTCGCTTCAAGGTGTGACCAGGCTTTAAGGCCCCTATACACCTGGAATCAGACTCCATTTCAATTCTCTGCTTCCTTGTGTGCTCCTGTCCAAAGCCACAGTAACTTGTTTTCACCTACCCAGTGCTTTATTAGCATGTTAAATACTTCAAAGCTTAATCCTCCCCTCTCCAGCCTTGTCAGTCCATCCCAACATGGCATAGTTCTTCCACTACAGCATACTGTTTCAAACTGTGTCTATTTCTGTCCTCTCCACACTTTATTCCAAGGCAGAGACAGAGTGCCTTTTGTATGCCGCCCAGAGGGTGATGTGTAGAATTGAAAAAGTCAGTCATTTTAACCAAAGAGCCAGTCAGAGTTTCAGAGTGGCACTGCATGCTTTGTCAGTGCCAGCAACCAGTGAGTGGATGATCCTCTCATAATTCCTCCACATACAAGCTAAGTGATGATTACCAAACACTCGCTCTTTCAAACACAGTTAAGCCAGAAAAGCAAATAGGTTTTAAACAAACCATGTAACCATGCAGAGGAGGATTGGCCAAAACTGTACTTTTTCAGCCAGACGCAGAGAGCAAAGCTGAACCAGTTCATAAACATTTACTTGGTTTCAAACAAACATACTGTCTGAAAGTTCTGGAGCTCCACTAGAGTTTTTTTGTCCACCACCACAGGTCCCTTGAGCTTGCAGTGGAAAGCCTCTTCTATTCGCCGGTAGGAAGTCATCCCCTCCAGGGTAAGGAGAGCCGTAGGTAGCTGGCTGGGTCTGGTTTGTCTGTCCAATGCTGAGGCTCTCCTCTCTGTAGCCTCTGAGAGAAAAGCATCCAAGTTAGCATTGATTTCCAAACTACATCGATCAGCCACATCATTAAAACAAACTGGTGGTTTTAATGTTGTGGTGGGCATGGCTTAGAATGGACACTGACAGGCCAGTGGCTACGCAGCTTTATACTCAGCAAGCTGTGATGCACTGTGTGCTCTGATCACAGCCAACATTAAATTTTTTCCCATACTGACCCCTGTTCACCATGTCACGATAACATGAGGACATACTAAAATTTTTAGGGGTGTAAAATCCAAAATCCAAATCCACGGTTCAGTTCAGAGCTTGAATTTTGTTTTGTTATTCGGCGCTTAAGTCCTTTCGGAGCATGAATGACCTACACTCTTTGCTGTCCCTAAACATCTTACAACACAGATGACCTAAAGTCTGTACTGTCCCTGAACGCAGCGGATAGGACAAGCCGTTGATAGACTGCTAACACTACTTTCTTAGGTTAAAGCCTGCACACAAAGACGAGTGATAGGTCCTGTGACAACAAGAAATATCAGATTTCCAGGATACTAAATTGAATTTGGTGGTGCCAGAGTATTAATATGCAAGAGAGGTGGGATTATGGGATCAAATCACGGTCACAATGATTTTGTGCTCGTAGCATAGGTTTGTACTTGTAGAGAGGATTTTTACTCGTAAAACAATGTTTGTCTGTCCGTATATATGATTTGTACTTGTAATGAACATGTCTGTAAAACAGATTTGTGCTTGTACATAAGATTTGTACTCACTGTAAAACAGCTTGTGCGTGTGTAGAAAAGATTTGTGTTCGTACAGATCAGTGCTTCACTTTCCCAGTGTAACACCGAAGTTAAAGCACGGAATTCTGACCCTGATTTGAGGCTTGAATCCGATTGGTCAGTCATACCCAATCACAGGGCAGATTGAAAGGTACAACGGCATTTTAGTGCAACAATATTTAAAGCAAATAAATAAAGGCAGAATATTGCTAATAAGTCAGATTTCTCTGGGGAAGACCATGTAGCTTTGAAAAGAATTGCTGGGGTGAACTTTCATATGCGCTGTCTGGTAATTAGAATTTTAATTAGAAGTTCACCTCGGCAATTACCCACTCCGAGTGCTAGACTCAGAGAGCTAATGCTACAAATCCTCTCTACAAGTACAAACCTATGCTACGAGCACAAAATCATTGTGACCGTGATTTGATCCCATATGGGATGTATTTAACATGCTGGCAGCAGGTTGAGGGAGGAGAGGGAGGACATGTTGCGATTCGGTCACAATACTGTGTACTGTTGCAGTTTCTGTCTCGGTTTCAGAACCATTACACCACTATATAATATACAATAATATTGTTTAATAATGTGTAATAGAACAATAATATTGCAGACATAAAGTTGTGCATACCCAAATATTTATCTGTGGGTTAAAAAAAATCTTGAATTGTAAAGAGATGACGTGTGTCTGGGCTGGAAAATCATCATGTTTTTACCTTTAACCATCTCTTTAAACTCCTGGAGAAGAATTTCCTGGGTCACTTCAGCACCAGGGGAGCCAGGAGGTCCCTGTGGGCCGGGAGGACCAGGAGGACCAGGTGGGCCCGGCTGGTGGACAGATGCACAAGAAAATAATTTGAAAACCACTGTCCAAGTTTGTCTTATTTTGTTTTGTTTACTTGTCACTGTAGTAAATAAGAAAAATAACAATGAACATTATCAATTATCATTAAAAGCAAGCATTTTTGATGCGTGTATCTACTGGGTTTACCAGAGGTCGTTTGCGTTTGCGACACTTTCCGGGGAAGTTACCAACAGGTCTTTTGACAAAGTCCATCCATGATCCCAGTGGGTCCACTCTCTGGTGGTCAGAAATCTGCACAGGAAAGGAACAATTACCACATGAAGATTTAGGCCAACACATATAAAGGAAATCACATATAATCAATATTAATGTGAGGTGATTGCAACCTGTAGGATAATTGATCTATATAGCACATTTCATACACAGTAGCAGTGCTAAACGATTAAAAATGTGAAAATGTAAAATGATTAAATACACACACACACACACACACACACACATATATATATATATATGCACATATATAAGAATGCAGAATTCAATAAAAGCAAGAGTTTTTCTCTAAAAACCAGACTGTATTCTTTCACAGCAAGCCTATAAAACAAGCACATAAAAGTACCAGTTTAGTCATGTTTTATTTCAAAGTTAGTTTGTTCAAATTAGGTATACCTACAAAGCTAAAGCCACCGAGTCATTATTTCTTCCTCTTAACCATCATTGGAAAAACCTTTCCCTAAGATAGAATTAAGTGGTGCCTGACACCAAGGAAGGTCAAACAGGGAAACCTCTTTTCATCCTGCACAGTTGACTGCTAGGCTATTGCTTGAGAGAAATGTGGCTTTTCAATTTGGCCTTTACAGTTAGTCACCATTCTTGTCCAAAGGCCTCACGTTATGCTTATTTTGTCATTTCAGATAATCCACTCAGGTGCCACGTCACGAGTCCTTTTTATGCCCACTGTGCTCAGATGAATGTAAACAAACCTTGTCATGGGATTCTTTTGGAAGCGCATGAAAATTTCCATGAGCACTCCGGTGAAAAATGAGTGTGCTCGCATACGTGTGACGTGGATCCTGTAGACTGCAGACCTCTCTTGCTGTAGTTTACAACAACATATCAAAAGAGCCAACACTAGAATTTTTTTCATTAATACAGCCCATTTTGCGTAATACAATGATGGAACATTTAATAAACAAGATAACTTGTATATGTACAGTATGTACACCAGGGTGAGCTGATTTACGATTGTCTATTTCCTAACCTCATGTTAGCTTGTGTATCTTCTTATCTGAAATAACTTGCTTTAATAAATGACTGTCAAGAAGATAAGAGACTCGCTCCAAGAAGACCTCTGGATGCAACGCTGTCCTGCATAGTGCAGCTGGCATGTTTTCATTTTGGTACAATGTAAGGCTCAATGAAGTCCAATTACAGTGAGCTTGAATCTTACCCTAACCCTTCCCCAAATGTCAAGTGCCTTCAGATAAGATAGAAGAGGAGATAAAGATGAGCCATGGAGGTGAGCTGTCTGAAATGGAATTTGTTTAGGTTTGGCAGCGGGATACGGATCACTTTATCTGCAAAACTAACATGCCCGTTTCTTCACTGTTAAAGGCTTGCCTCGTGTTCAACCGCAACAAAGTAACTCCTTGTTTGTCTTTTCAATGTGCTGGAATTCTTTCTTTTTTTTTCTTCTGTTTTTTATATGTGGGATTTGCAGCAGTCTCTTTCTCTCGCTGTGTGACTTTCTCTTCTCTTTGACAGCAGACAAAATAAACAACTTAACAAGCGCTGCGCCGGCTGCATGTTGGATCATTCTGTGTTTTTGTTGTGATTTTGAGGCTTGGAAAGAGATGAAAGCAAGACCGATCTGGTCAAGACAAGAATACTTGTACGCTACTCAATATTGTTTTCATAAGACTGGGAGCCTGTTAGATAAACTGCTTTTTCTTTTGCAGTGTGCATTTTTCATATTAATTAACGTGGCAGTTTTGTAAGCTTTTAGCAATAGTTCAATATTTTGACATACTGCAACCTGCAGCAACTAAGCAGAAATATCACTTTTTGAAGCTCATATGTCAAACGTGTTAGAGTTGCATATCTAGACATGCTGATGTTACAGAGCAATGTTAGTATACATTTGAAGTTGTGTTTTTGTCGACTTGTTGAATCTAAGTTCAGTAGTCAGTCTTCGGGCTCTGGTTTTAGTCTCTACCAGTTCCTGATGTAAACGTTTGACACTTTAATAATAATTGATACTTTATTGTTCCCCTTGGGGAAATTCTTTTTCTTTGTGGAAAGGCTGCCCCTTTGAGGCGCCTGGGTTCAGGGTCTTGTCCAAGGACACCTCAACATGTAGCCTGCTGGGACTGGGAATCAAACCGCTCACCCTCAGGTTTGAAAACGACCGCTCTACCCTCTGAGCTATCATGCTGCCCCACTTAGCTGCTAAGTGGAGCAAAAAGCACACTTAGACATTTCCTTGAAAATAGTTACAGTAGCTAATATCACCTATCTCACTCTCAGACTAATGTGTCATATTAAATGGCTTCATTTCATTTTATGTACCAGTCAAACGTTTTGACTTAACAAGTGAATTAAATGGGAAAAATAATGACATAGTGTCTGAAAATCAGGCACACATTGGGTGCCTCATGATAACCAAAGTTTCAGTTAAAGCTACAGTATGTAACTTTTGCCTACTATTTTTTATTAGAAATATGCGCCTGAATAATATCTTAATGCAGAAAGATGCTTTCAAAGGATACTGTGACCCAGACAGTGAACTTTCTTGTAGCAGTTCAGAGATATTAATTTCTAAAAGTTTCAAAGTGAGGCTCATCCTTCTAACCAATCAGAAAAAAACAGATTATTTGAGGTAAACTGATCAGTTTTGTAGCAATTTAACATATTCTAATTTTATACGACTAATACTGGGATGACGGGGAAGAAAATAGCAGTGGATTGATTTAGAGTCTCACACATTACCACTACCTTGATGCCATAAAGATGCATACTGTAACTTTAAATTTGATTAATGTTTCCCCAAGGGGATCAATAAAGTATTCATTATTATTATTATTATTATTATTATTATTATTATTAAATGTCAATGCAAAGTAATTTTAACTTTCGCTTTCAACTTGGGATCATACAACTGACCACTCACAAGTGAGAAATGTGGTGTGGTTGGGAAAAAGCTAGATATCTCCCAGTGTGTCCACTCTTCATGCACAACTAAGCAAATCGGCTGTTGGCTATAGCTTGATATTTATCCTACACACACGAAAGTGGTATCAATCTTCTGACAATAAAGTGAATAAGCGTAATTTCCAACACGTTGAACTGTACTATTAACACACAGCTTCCGTAAGCTTGAACAAATATGGTTTTATTATGTTGATGACAGGGGCTGTTGAGATTGTACTACAATTCCATGCCTGTGGCAGAAGGAGTATATTTCCATAGGAGTAATAGTAAAACTGTGAATCATTGCTTCAGACAGTTCAGTGTGATCTAAAAGACACCCATTTGACTATCTCAGCCAGTGCTGCTATTTCCAAAAAAAGTAAAAACTTAACATTTGTTCTTGTGTTTATGTCAAAGATCATTGTCTTACAGCAAGTTGGCCCACACATGTGATTTATAATTACATATCTTAGTGCTACATCATGATAAAAAAAGACAGCATATCATTGCCAGGAAATCAGCCATACTCTGAGCTTGTTATCCTCTTTAACACACGCCATTGTAATTAAACCATTAAAACCTTGCCCTCAAGGATTTTATGTGCTCAAGAAAGACAGGCTATGACGAAGATAATTATTACCTTTATTTCTGAGTTCAAAAATGACAGCAAGTCGTTACATAAATAATTTAATAATCAGCTTACAAAATACTTTACCCTTTCCATTAAACAGACTCTGTTTCTCTATCTGCTGTGTTAGAACGTAACATATATGCGACAGCTGGGATGGCTCGTACAACTTGCCAAAAATAATCGTGATTCATTGTGTCCAGGTGAGTCTCTGTCTCGACCAAGAACTTCAAACACTCTACAAAGGCAGACATGAAAACCATATTGCTTGATGACACAGAAAACCTGTCAGAAGCATTCTATCTCTCGCTCGCTGCTATTGACCGTGACGATAAATAAACTATGGATTCCCTGCATAGCTCGGTATCAGCACATACAAGCTGTGGACAAAGTGGGGAGGGAGCCCATCCAGGAATCAGTCTGAGACTTGATGAAGAACACCGGGTATCTGGCTTTGATCACCGCTGATGTGTGGGCGCCTCAATGTGGCCTCATCTGTCAGCAGGTGTGAGCGCACGCCTTTCCACCACACGGACCGCGAGAATGTGTCAGGTAGACTGTCAAAAGGTGAGAAACTTTAAATCTTCTAAACAGTGTTTGTGCTTATAGATGGGGCGCCAAATCATGACACATGACTGAAGCTCAGATGTTGAGCATGGGGCTCACTGTATCCAGCGTTTGGAAGAAGTACTCACATGCTTATTTAAAGTAAAAGTACCAATACAACAAAGTAAAGGAATAGTCCTCTTCAAGTAAAATTCTTGAATTCAACATTTTTGTTGAGGATAGTGCAGTGTTTTAGGAAATACACCTATTTGCCAAGAATAAGGTCAATCTATCACTAGCTAGCTAGTTAGCTTTGCTTAGCATAGACACTGGAAGCAAGGGGAAACAGCTAGCTCTGTCTAAAGCTAACGCTAGCACCTCTAAAGCTCCTTAATTAACTATAACTAAATTACATCTACCCTATATTCACCTGTTAATCTGTACTCAAGTCAGCATATAGAAACATGAGAAGTTGCAGTGTTATTTGGCTTCCTTTACTGGAAATAGTAACTTTTGTAAAATTGCTGCTAGCTGTCTGTAAACCTCATGGTGAACAACAAGACTTCAGGAGGTTTTTGCTCCTGGTTCAGGTTTTGTACAGATTAACAAACAAGTTACTGTAGAAGAGAAGTTTTTATGTTAAACTATGCTAATCTATACTCTCCAACTCTCCTGATTTTCCTGAGAGACTCCCCTTTTTCAACACGCTCTCTCGATTTTCTCCTGCAGTCAAAATTCTCGAACTCTCGCGATTTATGACAATATTTAAATTTCACACACTCCCCCCATTTTCGTTATCACAACCTGATCATGTTACTGTGCATCGTGGTAGTATTGTTTCCACACTACAATACACACTACAATACAGCCAAACCTTCACAACACAATCACTGTTGTACCTCCTCCTGCACCAAAAGACAAATGGAGAGCAAAAGAAAAAATACTCACAAGTCATGGAAAGAAGAGGAGGACCTAGTGTTAACAACTTTCTATGCAGTTTGGTTAGGTTCAGAGATTCCAAAGCTATTAATGAGGTAGAAAAAAAGGAAAACATAGTTTTGTGACACCTATTTATCTTTTATGTTTTGTGAAATATTGGATCATTTTACCTCTTAAACTTTAAATGAAACCACCCAAGGATTTTACGGGGGGAAATCTGACAAGCAAATGCTGCTTTTTCGCAAGGGCTGACAGGCCACATGGATTGGGAACCACTGGTTTACTCTTTCATTGTTATTATGTAACTATATTTAGGTAACTACAGCAGTCAAATAAATGTTGCAGAGTGAAAAAGCACAATACTTACCTCTGAAATACAGAGAAAAATAGTATACACTAACATTGTGTTTGGAGCTTCTGGATCAATCAGTTGTGATCAATGTTGAACACTCACAGAAGAACATGAGATCTATTACCCAGAAAAGAATGATTTCGGTCTGCATGAATAATCCTCCGATATGCACTGCTGTGTGTTTGTCACGTAGTTTCGGGAAAATTAGGTTGAATTTATTTGAAGCAATAAAATGGGAAAATATTTCCCTGGGGCAGCATGCCACCAAAAGCACAAACACAACTGTTAAAACATGTCTCTAGGGCTGCAACCAGATACTGAAACTCTACTCCACTGCAGGCAGCTCCTGAATTCTTCCATGTGCACAACAGAACTTATCTTATTTTCACTTTTGTCTTCTGTTTTTCGACCTGTTCACACACACGAGACAACTTGAAACTTTTTGCTGATTAGAAAAATGTTGCACAGGGAGGTTTAAGTTTGGGCAGGATGATGGAGAGCTTTCTATAATCCCTTGTTTTTACATCCCTGCACTGCTCCCTGTGCAGTCATCCATGCATGGGTAGACGGGCCTAACAGACCGATCCCACCCCGGGAGGCCGGCATCCCCAAGCAGTGTGGGACAAGGGGGATCCTGCTAACCTGTGTGCATCCCAGTCGTCATGCATCCACCCCCGTGTTCCCCACCACTGCACTTCACAGAAACAGACTGCCTTGAGGATTTATCGCCAAAGAGCTGAATACAGTTAGGCATGCAATGTTGACTCTGTTCTTTTCTCCCTGTGTTATTACTCAATTGGCAAGCTCTGTGTGCAAAACATAATTACTCTATCACACTATGAGGATGCTGCTATTAGTTCAACAAATGTTGCAGGAACACCATTTGGAAGTCAAAATTAAACACAGTTATTATATTTGGCATGCTTCTTAAAATATGGCCTGATTTTAAGTTAGTGTTTTACTGTTGCCTAAACAAAGGTGTGTTTTGTTTTTATCATCTGTGAGAGAAAGTGAATAAATTTGTGTTTATGCCTAGAAAAATCACCAGAGACTATCTTGGCTTCCTTTTGATTTAAAAAGGCAATTTAAGCAGAAAGAAACTTTGATCGCTGTGTCACATCTGTTTTGTGTACAAATTACAGCTTTGAAATTGAAGTGAGTGCTCATTTAAGCTGTGGTAGGTGAAATGAGCTGTTGAAAAGCACATCTCAGGAACAGGTTGCCCCATAGTCTGACTTTGGGCACATTTCAGGTAGGGAAGTCATTAAATCCTTTTAAATGGTGCATTTGTGGTCTTGCATTATGTTAGTGCGTACTGTAATGGTTAATTTTTCTTCTCTCATTTTTTTTATACAACTAATTTGATCCTGTCCTGCTGGGTTGGTTCTCACTCTCTAGATTTTTTTGACATATTAGATCTTTTTATGTTATGTCATGTTTGCAAGTGGCATGCATCCAACTCCGCTGTGAACATCATTGTGGTTCTAAACTGACACACACTCACAGATTTTACTGAAATGTGAACCACATGCTTATAATACCAACAACGTTATTTGTGCGACAGGCAGCTTTTGCACTTTCCTCTGGTCAGTTCTGCTTAAACATAAGCAAATTTTCCTCATCTCTCCATTCACCCACCTTGTGCTTGCACATCATGCACATATTAAAAATCAGGTGTAAATCAACAATTGTAAATATACACTTGCTGGTGTCTTTATAAGGTACACTTGTAGAATCTAATGCAATCCAATACAGCAGCTCTGCCATGAATTCTTCATTTACACTGTTATAATTTATTAGTTTTTATTGAAACTGTTAGAAAGGTTATGATTCATGGATGCATTTACCATTATTTCTTAAGGTGCTGTATTGGATTGCATTAGATTTTACAGATGAATCTAATAAAGTGGCCAGTGAGTGTGTACTTATTTATTTCTTTATTTATTTTTTTGCAGCAGAATAGTTCAACATTTTTTATTTGTTTTTTGCTGAGAGTTATGTGTGAAGTTTAATGCCCGTCACATCTGTACAGTAAACAAAAACCCAGTTAGCTTAGCTTAGCATTAACACTGAAAACAGGAGAGTTAGCCCGGCTCTGTCCAGCAGCAGCAAAATACACCTATGAGCACCTTTAAAGCTCACTAATTAATCTAATTAATACACTATATGTAATTTGCTTACAGGGCGACTCATTTATTTTCAACTTGCTGCAAACAGTTCTAGGTTGGGGGGGTATATGTATATATATACACTATAACTCTGTACTGAAAAAACCCAAAGACATTTTTCAGCTAGAAGTAGAGAGCTGTTTTAACATAACCATAACCATAACATAAAAGTTGAAAATTGGTGAAGTCACCCTTTAATCTGCATACATTTACAAATCACAAAATGACATTTTGACACTTTGATTTTTGTATGTATTCAACAAACAGGATAAAATGTGTTATCTTTAAGTTATGCTCTCACATCACTGATACAGTATAACTATGATTTTTTAAATACAATTTCACATTATAGTATAGATCAGACTAAACTGTCCATCTTTTCTATAGCACTACTGTATAGCTGCTTTGTATTTGAAGCCTCAGTTGACCACTTTAGTGTAAAATGTACTACAATCATGGTTGCAGGAACATGACCAGCACATGATAAGAATCAGGCAAGATTAAGGGATTTCTATAAATCTGGCATCAATCTGAAGCTATTACAAATGAGACAAGATTCAAATAAAATACTCCCTCTATGTCTGTGAGGTGAAAACACACACACTGTTCTGTTTATTTTCCTTCCAAATCTCACATATAATGATGAAGGACTATTTATTATTCGTTTCTCTCTCTTTGTGAATGACTTCATTAGGTCATTTTAGGATGTTAAATAAGCTTTTTCGCCATCTGACATGTTGAAAACAGAGCTCATTTTCAAGCAGCACAGACTATATATATATATATATATATATGTTGTAATGAGAGGTGTGTGCTGTCACAGTGGTTCACAGAGATCACAGTTGTTTGAAATGTACTTCAGTTATCATTGCATTTGAAAATACAGCGTATGACTGCACTGTTTCCACTGGGCACAAGGGGAAAAATGTAAATGTGGAGTGTAAATGTTTGGCTTGTTTGAGAACACAAATTTCTCTCCAAGACAGCTCCAACAGACGTGTTGCTTTCTCTAGGACCTAACAGATTTGCTATAGGATAAACTTACAAACTACTCAGGAATAGCAAGTTTACCACTTTTCATGTTGTGTGGCACTGTTTTTTTTTTCTTTGAACAGAAACCTTGATAGATTGGCACCAACAAATGTGAGCTTGAGTAAAACCACTTCCACAGATGTCAAGCTTAAAGCTCGGGTTCTTGTCAGAGGTGACAATGTTTGGCAAAGACACTATCTGGCATAACACTGCGTCTTAAGAGTAATTATGTCATTACCCACTGATTGTGGGAGATGAGATGAAAAGAATGTTAGAGAGGGAGGCGAAGCGGGCTAATCCTCGCTGAGGTGTTCTCTTTCAGGACCCTTTCTATGGGGCTTTGTGAGGGGCTTACACGACATGCTGCCCCAGTTTTCGGGGCCGCACCGCCCCTATCGGATGTCCCAGACACAGCGGAGTCAGACTAGGCCTGTGAATGACAGAATCAACGAGCTGGGAACAGCATCGCCATAGGTCTTTAAATATCTGCCCACCTAACTTTCCCAGGAGTTACATCACAAGCAGTGGGCCTGTAACAGACCTCAGGGGAAACAGTGTTTGTGAGGGCACTCTGCTCCCCAACAGAGGAGTGAAATCCCAGTGGGGCGCAATCTTCTGCAGACTTGAGGGTTGACATAAGGTCATCCTTCATAGCCGCTGCTTTTACAGGGCAAACCAAGTCAAATAAACACCGCCAGGCCAGAACCACCTACAATGTGTTCTTAAAGATTCAAAGGAGACCTCACTGCTTGGTTTTAAGAGGGAAAAAAGCAACGGAGGTTACTGTTAGGAATCTGTAGACTGGCTGCTGGTATTAGTTGAAGTGACGGCTGGTATATAGGACAGTGAGAGTTATATGAGAATGCCAAAATAATGGGTGGGCTGAAAGCAAAACAAATAGCCTGTTGGAAACCCTCACAAATATGCAACACCAGCAACAAAGCAATAAATAGCAGAGTCAAGGGCCAGCTAAATGGAATTGTACCACTTTAATGCTGGTTTGCCAGAGGAATTCATTCTTAATAAAAAACAACACTGGTCTTCTATTTTTTCACAATTCTCTAAAGCTAATAGAAACTCAAAACGTTTTATTTTTTATTTTCTGCCATTCTGTGTAACTGAATTTCCTGCTGCGGTGAATACAAATCTTATCTTATCTCATCTTATCTTTCAAACTCTACTGTGTCCTGATAGTTTACGTAGTCTGGAAAATTGGTGGCAGACCGTGCACTAATTGATGCATCGATCAGCCTGTAGATGTCCACATTCCTGGCATACCTCTGGAAATCATCCATTTAGAGTTTCACACATTTTGGTCCGTCTCACTCTCTGAGGCTAAACCTAGCAGGACACACCTGTCCTGTCCTCCCATTATTCTACCCCCTATATTACCTGTGCTGACAAGGAACCTCTCATGTACAATTCTGCAGGTTGATTTGCACTATTACTTTTTGTGTGCTGTATGGCAAAGAAATTAAATGTAACAAATACAACCTTAAATATCCCCCAAAAAAGTCATAAAGTTGCTTGGCAATTACCTTGACGCCTCCCCCGACTTCTTCACTGTTGGAGAGAGTTGCATTGTATGTCTCTGTGTGTTGTGGAGTGGCCTCCTTTGGCCTCTTTCTCTCCTTCTTGGCATCCACCCCATCCAGAAGGACACACTGCGTCCAAAAAACTGCAGCCAGCACAGCCAGAGGCCCAGCCCCGCACCGCATCTTCACGCTCTTTCGATCAGCACCAGAACCCCCTGCAGAAGCAACCCAAAACGTCAGTGGAGGACGGGCCGTGTGATTAGACAGAAGCTGAGGATGCCTACGAGGCTCACGTGAACGCAAAGTCCCAATGGGCAGAAGGAGACCAGAGGAATGCAGCTTCAGGACTCCCTGTCCAAGAGACTGTCAGACTGACTGCTGCCGCTTTTGCTCCCCTCTTGATGAGCTCTCAGCCAGCACAGTGTTGCAGAGGCACTGTTAACTGTAGCCAGAAATCCAGGAGACTTACTCAACTATGAAATATGTCAAGCAGAATGGTCCAAGGGAATGACAGATCGGCGTAGATCTGACAGCAAATAAACCCATTAGTGAGATTTTTCACGCTTTCTGCTCTGTTGGGGGGTGAGGTGTGTGTGTGTGTGTGTTTGGAGGGAGAGGGTGGGGTGCAGGGGGCAAAAGAAGAGGCAGAGAGGAGGGGCGTCCTGAGCTGAGGGTGGGCTAAGGGGCTAAAGATGGATGTCAATATTCTCTTCTTTTTTTTCCCTCCCCGCTCTCTCCTGCTGTTTCTCACACTGAGCACTCTGGATCCAGTCTCCAGCAAAGTGGTGTGGTAGCTGGAAAAGCTGCAAGATCCACAAAGGTTGGGCTTTCATCAAAAGATACAGTTTAGCAAATCAATCTCTCTGGCCGCACACCACGCACCAGCAGGGACGCAGAGTGAAGAAAGCCCAAGAGGAGATGGATGGGGTCCGGTTTTGATCTTTGCCCAGCCTTCTTCTTTTCTCCTTGAAGGATAATCTGGTTCCACACAGAACAAAACAAGATCAAAAAAACTCTACAGGTTGTAGTGTGCTCTTCTAACTTCTGGCTGACTTGACTCAGGTGCTCCCTACTGACTATCCCAACAAGTCCAGTCCAATGTCTCCTTTTTTGCCTGCTCCGTTGCACTCCCAGTCCCTCTGGTCTCAGCTGCTGCTTTGCTCTCAGACTGAGCACACAGGAGGGCTCACAGTGAAGTTTTATCATCACCCTTTCTCCCTCCCGCTTCTCTTTCTCCCCCTCTCCCACTCCCTCTCTCTCTGTTTCTCTCTTTCACTCCCTTCCCTCTCTCTCTGTTGGCAACCTTACTGGCTTATTCAGCTCTGTTTTATCTCATAGATGAAATGCTTAAGCTGAAGAAGTTCTTTGGCAGACAAGTTGTATGTGTGAGTGTGCGTTATGTGTACATGTGTGCACTCGCAAGTATAGCAAGTCGAGCATGTGTGTGTGGCGTGTATACTGTAAAGTCATGTATCTGTCTGAGAGTGTCTGTCATTTTGGATTAGTTGGCTCAATTATTAGCTTACTCTACCAAAGCCATGTGTTTGGATCCAAACACAGGGCTTTCAACTAGAAACAAATTCATATACTTTTTATGGCCTAAAGGCACTATGTTGTGTAATCTGTTGCCAAAGAATCCTGACAGTGCCACATACCAGATAAAAAACATACCTGTATGTTTTATTCTCTGCTGATGTTCAGCATGTTTCCCTTTTCTAAATGCTCTAGTAGGAAAAGTGTTGAGGTAATAGCACACTTATATTTCAAATAGTGTAAATTGCAGGTTTCAGCGAATAATCTTTTAATAATGTGAACAAATTGCTAGTCTGGATATTTCTACACTATGCTCGCTTGTTTAAAAGGAATTCAGCCCTCTCATGCTCCTAATAGAATAAATGACATGTTAGCTATAGCCTGTCATGTTTTTTTTAACTCCTCAGTACATTTTGAGATTGCCATTTAGTCTAACTGGAATTATAACATTTAAATCAGTGCCACCCAGAGGCAGCAGCGTGAATTACCAACAGCTAACCAGTACCTTTCCAATATGGCGTCATACTGGGACCACCCTATTTCCGGTATCCGCTGAGTCTGAAAACGTAGCAGGTAGCAGCAGCGTCAAGCTTGGCACAGTGAGGCAGAACTGAACTGGAAATTGGGTGATATCCCCTTTAAAAAAAAGAGAGAAATGTGCAAGTGCTTGAATAAAACATGAAAAATACGAACTAGTTTTAACAAACAGTATGACGATTGCCAAAACATAGGCCTATGTTTTTAGCTTTTGTGCATTCGGTGCATCCTTTCCACCTCATATCATTAAACCTGTTACTTTTAGCTGTCTCTTTTTTCATTCATCATTACTTCCCTATTTTAGCTATTTCAAATGATTATTAATTACCTAGCCATTTCTCTAGATATTTCAACAGTTTTCTGGTAAATGTAGTTAAGCATCAAACTATATCTAACCAATACTAGTTCTATTTTATTTTCTATTATAACCGCCCACTTTAGCTTAATTTTTAAACCTTTATCTTTAGCTAAGAATAATTCCATATTTTTTTTTCATTATTTGTAGCTAACGTTAACTGTTTCAATTTATATGCTTGCTTAGTAACTAGTACATGTCTCGGTCAGGACATTTGCAGGTGTTAGTTAAGCCAGTACGTGTACATACAATAGCCTGATATGTTTACTCAAATAATAATTTCAACTCTTACAACTCGAGAGGCTCATGAAATGTTCTCGCGTACTTTGTTGCAACTGGAGAAGTACTATTATCCGTGAGTAATTCTAGAGAGGTCCCCAACACTCTACCATGGTTGTGAATCTCTACTCCATCGGTTTTACTTTGAAAGTGTCGACCGGAAGTCGTGCGTAAGACACGTAACTAGGATAACGTAACCTGTCACGTCAGGGTTAGCAGCTAGCCGGCGGTCACCAGTTCAGCTGACAGCGTGAGTGAATAAATGTAACTTGGTCATTGGCACGGGTTATGCTGCCGACCCAGTGTTGAGTTGAGTGTTGTTTTGCACTTAGCCGTCCCACATTTTGGATTGGGATATTGTGTGGGAGCCACGTGTACAGGAACTGGAGTCTGACAGTTCGCCTGCTGACTGGAACCACTGCAGGTCCGTAATACGAGGAAGTTGTGCTAACATTAGGTAACTGGTACTTACACTGCAGCTACCTAGCTAACGTTACCTGTCCTTCCCAAAGTCGTTTTTATCTCCCCCTAGTCTCGTGTTATCGTGATTGACAGGTTGGATGTTGTCTGCGACTATTTGTCGCGTCTATTTGGACAATTTACGTAAAGCAGCACTCAATAGTTATGTCATCATTAGCCTGCCTGTGCTAACTACGTAGCACCACTAGGGTTAAAAGCCATTCAAATGACGTGACGATGCTAGATTAACGAACTAGCTGACCGATGTTTAGCAACGTCATTAAAGTGAGCACAGCTACAATATTTTGTCTACGAAGTTAAGGGGGTAATCTTATTTATCGTTGTAACATAAACGTTGGTTGTAAATGGTAAATATGCCAGTCAACCAGCTTCAGCTGATAGCTCGTTTTAACTTTTCTTTTACCGTGTTTGGTAACGAAGTTAGCGTCAGTCTGCATTTTACGTAATTAATTTAGTTTTTGTTATATTTAAACAAGTTTATTTTTTTAAAGGCAAATATTGTCTGTGTGTCACCTAAAGTCCCTTCCCACATATTATGTTTGTAACAGAGTTGACATAATACTAATACTCTGCTTTTAATGTTGACATTCACTCCTCTACAGGCAATCATGACTATCTGGAGGAAACAGTGGTGCAGAAGCCTCTTAGCCGTGTCTCTGCTTCTGTATGTCCTGCTCCACACCATGGATGTGCATGCACGCCCAGCCAACATGTCAGCCACTAAAGACAAGTCTCCAGTCAACAAGGACGAGAACGAGATTCTTCCCCCAGACCACCTGAACGGGGTGAAGCTGGAGATGGACGGCCACCTCAACAAGGACTTCCATCAGGAAGTTTTCCTGGGGAAAGAGATGGAGGAGTTTGATGAGGACTCCGAGCCAAGGAGAAACAGAAAGAAGCTTATTGAAATTTTCAAGAAGTAAGACGTGCTTTGCAAATTTTTTTTTTGACTCTCAGTCAGGAGTGACAGCCTTCCTGAACTAGATGCTTGAACATAGCTGCTGAACAGGATTGTAGAAATTCAGAAGCACCAAGTCTCAGTGCAGTTGCAGTTGGACTTAAATTGCCAAGCAAAGAAAAATATTCCTTAGGAAAAATATTCTGTCTTCCATGATACCTATTTTATTTTAAGAAGATGATAGTGTGTTGTATTTAGATGTGCTTGAGGTGTGTCAACAACATGGTATTGCAAGTCACACACACAATGAGAAAGCAAATTCTGTTGCAGTATTGTGAAAGTCAAACAGGAAAAAAAACATTTGTATAGTGTACCATCACAAGACAAGGTCACATTGATATAGTTAAGAATGAAAGATTCAAGCAATTTCCCCCTGAGATTACTCCCTCATTTAAGCCAGCATTTAATGACTAAGAAAAGCAGCACATCCTGATATAACAATGACATACAATAAACATAAAATGGTAAATAACTGTCTATATTAAATTGGCTGGCAGGTTTAAACATTACCAGCCAGAAAGATAAACAAGAAAAATAATATCATGTGGACCATTACAGCTGATAGTGTATAATTAGCCATTTAGTTGTGCAAGTACAGCGGTAATGTTCAATAACTGGAGATAAATTATTAACTAACATATTTTTCAATTCCCCTGTCACAGAGTTGATTTCAACAACGACAGGAGTATTAGTGCCAAGGAGATGCAGCGGTGGATCATGGAGAAGACGGAGGAGCACTTTCAGGAGGCCATGAAGGAGAACAAGAACAGTTTCCGTGCTGTTGACCCAGATGGTGATGGTAAGAGAGAGCTAGTGTGCAGAAATTACATCCTCTTATAACTCAGAACAAACTTGTCTGACATCAAAGTCTGTCAGTCTTTTTACTGTTTAGTCAAAACCCAAACACTGATTTTATGCTCTGTCCACAGGTCATGTGACATGGGATGAATACAGAGTCAAATTTCTGGCCAGTAAAGGTTTTGATGAAAAAGAAATTTCTGAGAAAATAAAGAATAATGAAGATCTGAAACTGGACGAGGAAAGTAAGTGATACATATATATATAGATAGATAGATAGATAATGTTGTAGTCTTTACAGGAATATCCATAATATGTGTTGGAGGTATCCAGCTACAATCTTTCTAGTTCACAGCAAAACTGAATTTTCTTTTCTCCATCATTGCAGCTCAGGAGGTTTTAGAAAGTCTGAAGGACCGCTGGTTTCAGGCTGACAACCCTCCACCTGACCAGGTCCTGAATGAGCAGGAGTTCCTGTCTTTCCTCCACCCTGAGCACAGCAGAGGCATGCTCAAATACATGGTCAAGGAGATCATGCGAGACTTAGGTATATTTTACTTTCTAAATCTGAATCATGATTCTGTGGGGGCACCACAAATAAGCTAAAATCACAACACTGGCATGTGATCAGTTTATGTGTTGATATGGTTAAGATACAGAGAACATTATCATCCCTCTGACAGAAAATACTTGGTAGTCTACTGCCAAGTATGCCACTGTAGTCTACTGCATATTACACACCATACTTCAGGTCACCCCTCCTCTGTGGATCACAGGAAGTGCAGATGTACTGCCAAAGGAAGGCAAAAGAAATCTGTAAAAAAAAATATACATAACCGTGACCATTTGGAGGCTGCATATAATCTTCACCAACTGAGAGGGATTTCTGAGGGAAATCTTAAACTGAAAAATGCTGTATATGTTCAACATCTAATATACACTACTCACAAAAAGTTAGGGATATTTGGCTTTCGGGTGAAATTTATGGAAAACATAAAAAGTTCACACT
>JAUMHL010000028.1:22466600-22486585 GCA_032362345.1 Sandelia bainsii | reverse complement strand
TGATGAGGAGGACTGTTTAAATACCAATTCTGATTGAACCAGGAAATTTATTGGTCGATTCATGGATCAAACACCTGAATTTTGCCGTTAAAAATTCATGTGCATTCAAAAGTTTAGGGAAGGTCACATTAAGTTCACCTGTAAAGGTTTTAGTACATTTTAGGTTCATCCTGAAATTTCACCCGAAAGCCGAATATCCCTAACTTTTTGTGAGTAGTGTATTAGCACATAACCACTCTCCTGTGCAAAGCTAGCAGTAGCTGTTAGCTGAAAAGTTTGTGCAGCGGAATTGCAGTGTCATAATGTTGAGTGACAGTTCAGTGACCTATGATTCAGAGTTTATACAAATGTCTAACGTTGTTTATAACAACAGAAGGCTTGTATGTAACCCAGAAATAGGTAATGAACTAGAACAGCTGAGAGACAACGCGTCTTGTTCTATGTTTCCACTTAATTTCTTAGAAAATATATAAAATATTAGTTATACAGCCTTTAACAGTATGTAGTTTTTACAGTTGTACCATACTACTAACACCAGGGGTGGCAAAGGCTCAGTTGCTAGGGTGATCAGCCATCGAGTCTTGATTCACAGCCTGACTCCTCCTGGCCATGTGTCAAAGTGTCCCTGGACACTGAACCCCAAAATGTCTGAGGTTGCAGAAGCCACTGCACTGTGGATGAGTCCTAAGCCCAGTAGAAAATGAAACAGAAATTGTGAAGAATTGTCTCAGCAAGGGCATCTGGTGTAAAAACCTGTGCTAAATAAATGTGTGGACCATGATCCACTGTGGCAACCCACCATTGGACAAGCTGAAAGGAGGGAAAAAAAAGAAACGTACTACCCAACATCTGTGTCTGTTTGCTTGCAGAGTATTCTGCTCTTCACCTAGTTTGGTGACCTGTGTATGTGCATATGTTTGTATATATAAAGGTTAAAGTAATATTCCTACTTTCTGCTCACTGTTGGGTCACACTGTTTGCACAAACAAGCTGTGCGCAAGATTATTGCTACCAGTTGGCATTTTGCCTCAGATGGCTCAGTAGAAAGTGTCAGGAGACACTGAAACATCTAAACCAAAGTTTATTAAAAAATTAAAAAGGAGGAAATACTCACATTTGAGAGATTTGAACCATGAAAGTTTTAGATTTCCTCATTTAAAACTGATTCAAATTTTCACCAACAGTGTTTCAGACATGACAATAAGGAGTACTTAATCTGTTAATGTCTGTATTGATAATAAATCGTGTGTAACACATCTGGAGCTGATACAAAAACCGCATCCCACATGTCCACGGTGCCCCTCTGCTAGCCTGTTGGAGACATCCTGTCTCTCACATAATAAGGCTCCCTGATGCTGATCACTTTCCTTTGCTCCATCCATATTGTGAAGCGTTCAGGGACAGTACACAGTGTAGGTTATTCAGGTGCCCTGTAATACTGTACTGTATATTTTCTGTTAAAATGCTAAATGTCAGTGCTCATACGTATTTGGATATGCATTGCCCCTTTATGGCTATGTATTTAACAGATGCAGAGTTTAAAAGCTTGTTTGTTGTGCTTTGTTTGCAGACCAGGATGGCGATACTAAACTGACCCTGTCAGAGTTCATCTCTTTACCCGTTGGCACAGTGGAAAACCAGCAGGCACAGGACATTGATGACGACTGGGTTCGAGAGAGGAAGAAGGAATTTGAGGAAGTCATTGATTCAAACCATGATAACATTGTCACTATGGAAGAACTGGAGGTATGTAATGGGTGGAAAAAAAGCTCCTTAAAGCTTAGTAATTCTGGAGCACTGTGCATCCAGTCCGAGAAAATATTTTACTTTTGCCAACATAACTCATAACATTAAAATTTCCTTGAGATTGAGTAGAAACTTACTCAACACTGACACTTGTTTTTCCTGTTTCTCCTCCTGTGTGGCTTACAGGAGTACATGGATCCGATGAATGAGCACAACGCTTTGAACGAAGCCAAACAGATGATTGCTGTCGCAGACGAGAATCAGAACCACAATTTGGAGCTGGACGAGATTCTGAAGTACAGCGAGTACTTCACAGGCAGCAAGCTCATGGATTACGCCCGAAATGTTCACGAGGAGTTCTGAAGAAAAAAATCCATCATTTAATTTCCCTTTTCTCTGTCTGCTCAGCAGGGCGGGGTGGGGGGGTGTGAGGCAATCTAACAATAGGCTGTTCTACTGTGCAATTCTGTGTTTAAAGCCTAGCCTGAATGGCCTCTTTCACAGCTGTCTCCAGTTATTACACCGTTCCTTCAAGACTGGACTGTCTGCCAGCCATCAACGTTAACATGGTCTGCCTTCTGTGTGCCATTGGACTTTTTGACTTTTAAATGTCGAGGCACTGCATCTGCTCCGTATTGATTTGTGTTATATTGTGAAATGTGTGTATATGAGGATTTTTTAACCCCTGAGTAGATTTTCTGGTGCAGGGGTGAGAGAGACTGCGCAGCTAGGCAAAGCTATTTGTACTAGAGGATCTGTTCTTTTTTGCTGGCGTGTCTGTAAATATTCATTGTCACAAAACTAATGTCTGTGTCAGAAAGAAGAGCTCTATCCTGCTGAAAGGAACAACCCCTCTATGAAATCATATCATTATTAGAAAGAGTTCAGGTGATTTTGTCATTAGCGATGTATGTGTTTTGTTGTTAGGTAGCATCCGTCCTACTACAGTACTTAATAACTGGGTATTGATAGTGTAAAAGACATTGAAGTCTCAATAATTTACAGTAATCCTGTTTAGCGCAGCCTTTTGAGAAATTTTCAGAAGAATAAAACCTAAAGAACTGAGGAAAATATATTAATATATGGAAGTAATGTGACACGCACCAGCACAGCTGGCATGTTGACTGATTCAAAGGAAACGCGTCACTAATGACACTCAATGGCTCCTAAACGCAGCCATTAACAGACTTCTTCTCACTTGTGTGTGTCTCCTGTGATTAAACGTCTGTTGTCTTGCTCTACATTACAAGCGATTTAAGCCACGCTCTAGTTCAGATGTAGATAAAGATGAATCTATTTATTTGACCAGTATAGTTTGAATCAGCGGCGTCTTTGAACGCCACAGGTTTTATGCTCAGTTTGACTTTTTTTGCAGTGGGGCTTTGTCTCTGTGTCCTCGTGTTCGGTCACAAAGAATGAATGTTTTCCTGTTAATTCTGAATGCTCTATGGTGAGTCCTATGTAGAATTCCACTTGTACCATGTTTTAAATGCATGAACAGACAGTGGAATTACATTCCTCAGTTTTGTTGATTTCAGTAAACTGTAGAGTGTTCGTGCTACAGTATCTTCTGTCTTGTAAGATAAGATTTATGAAAACAGAATGTGACACAGCTTTATAAAATATATTGCAAACATATTGGTAAACAATAAATATTTCTTATCAAGTCATGAAAATTTGGATTTTTGTCTTTAGAGGAAGTACAAGTCTCATAGTGCAGACGGCATTTAGGATGTACATTCATGTCTCCAAACCTTTGTTCCACATACTGACACTTCATCCAAGGTTTAGTCATTTCTTCCTGTGCTTGATGATTGGTGTCGTGTCTTCTGACCGCTGGTGGAAAAGGTAATGATTTACTTAAGTAGAAGTAACAATATCACAGTGTAGAAATACCATTGCAGGTAAAAGTCCTGCAGTGTTACAAGTACAAAAGTATTAGTATAAAATACTTCACAAACCAAAATACTCGTTATTCAGAACGACTCATTTCACATCAATGAAATTTGATGTTACTGGATCATAAGTATTGATGCTTTATCCTGTCCATCAATGTAGTATTTCAGTATTTCAGTTAAGCTTATTTAACCACCTTATAGACAGTTTTGATGATCATATGTTTTGAATCTAATGATTATAATAATTTGAATAACTGCGGCCAGTGGGGTAGGTCATGATTTTCACAATGGGCATCAGTAACAGTTTTTATGATTATAGTGTATTAATATGTGTGGATGTGTATATATATCTGATTCCAAAAAGTAACTGCAGTTATGAAGTTAAATGTAGTGGACTAAAAGTACAGTATTTGCTTCTGAAATGTAGTTCAAGCATGAAGAAAATGGAAATATTCAGGTTTTTCACCATTGTTTCTAACTTAACATATTTGCACTTTTGTCTAGCAAGAAGAATCTAAATTATGTTAGATATTATAGTCTCAGTCATGTATCGTGAAAAGACACACAACCAATAAGAATAGTTGTTGATTTAATTGATTCTTTACTTTAATGATCACCACTGAGTCACTATTCTGTTTTGATTAGCTTTTATTGCGTATATACGGGTTAAGGTTCATTGTGTGTTCTATGTAATGTAGCACTTCACAACACAGCAGGATTGTAAGAACAACCATCATTTCACCAAACCAATAATTTGTTTCGAAGCAGTAACATACTGAACATCTATTCATATTTTTATAAATCACGTTTGTCAGATTTCATTATTCACAGTTTAAACTCATTAATGTGAATTTTACAGTTGTCATCTAAACGGCTTTGACTTGTACAAGATTAAGTGTGAGATCCAATCAGGTTTTATGTGCACGCTTTACTTCACAGACATCACTTCACAAGACAAGAGTTTTTACAGTTTTCCCAATATCACTAAAGTGTTGGTCGTACAAATTAAACGTAATCACGTTATGAATCCTTCTGCGGGCACCGCTGTAAAATCACTGCAGCTGCAGTTTAACCAGCCTCACCTCAAAGCTTCTCCACGTTAGACACATGCAACCTTAACAATAACTTAATAAAAATAAAACATGACGACTTGCCCAAACAGCACACCGTAGTGTACGCCGACATGTACTGCCTCATTCAGCACACTGAACATCGAAATATAATGAAGTCAATGATGAGTAGTAAAACAGAATTAACATGGAAAATGTTGGAAGAACACAGTGACACATCATTATACAGTACATAGCTTACACCCTCCATTTGTTTTGTAGTACAGAAAACACACACACAGTACATTCATTAAAGAAACACTTAACACAATGTGCTGAATTTTTTAAAAAAGAACAGAAACTGGCTTAAATAAGTAAGTCTTCTTATGTATAGTCCCCTCAAAAAGTAAAAAAAAAAGTCTAATTCATTAGTTTTTGCTGTGTACTGAAGACCTGTAGGTTTATGTCTATGGGAGAACTGAAGGCAGCTGCAGTAAAAGCCATTTGTCATTTAGCAATATAATGCAAATAAACTGAATTGAATTGAAAAGCATATCAAAAGGAGAGCTCTGTGATGCCAGTGACTCATAGGTTTTATGGGGATTTGCAACCAAATATTGGTTTTTGTTTACTTTTAAACTGTATGTTCGATTATAGTTGCTCAGTTACTATTTGGATAATCATAGATGTGAAGGCCCTTAAACTTAAGACGAAAAAACGTCTACTACTCATTTCAGTACAAAGCCAGCAAAACAATGTTCAAATCAGTCCGACAGCACTGTTCGTCACTGTTAACATAAAGCCCAACGTTTTTTTTGACGATGATTAAAATATAAATACATTGTCATTATTTAATCCAAAACAATAAGAGAATGTAAAAAGTCCTCTTGAAAACAAGTCCAATCACTGCCGCCTGTGTTGAGCTTGTGCTCTTCTCTAGTCTCGGTCTCCATTTGGTCTTCATGCTGGGCTTCTGTCTCAATCAGCCCTCAGTCTTTACAGGAAGGGATATTGGTTGAGTTTTCGCTGATAGGCAGCACCAGAGCGGTGTAAAGGCTGCCCTCCCAGCTGATGCTGCTGCTGTTGTTGCTGTTGCTGCTGTTGGTGGTGGTGGTTGCCGTACTGTCCTGCAGCAGACCCTCCCAGGCCTAAGCTGCCATTCTTCTGGAGCAGCGCCAGTGAGGAGTAAGCCCCGGTTGCTCTGCTATGGTGGGAAGAGCCTCCCTGCATCTGGTCTACGGCTTGGGATACAGAGGCCAGGGCAGCAGAAGCCGGGTAGGCGTACAGGTTGGGCGTTGAACTGAAGAGGGTGTTCTCATGAAGCCGGTAGGATGAGTGGGAGGAGGCGGGAGGAGGGTATGTGGGCTGCCGCCTCAAGGAACCACTGCCTCCTGTTTGGTCATGGGACGATGACGTCACAGACTGCTGTACCTGAGACAACAGAAAACAATGTGCTCTGTCCTAACTCCCATAGTTGTGACTATGAGCACTTACTTAAGTGTCACGTCTGAGTGACTTGACCTGCACTTTAAGTACACTCTGAATATCACTCTGAAATGGTGGTAGTAGTATATCAAAAAATTCATCTTCTAAAAAGGAAAAATAGAAGGATGCGTGATTCATCATATGTGCCTGTATGCCAGTGTGTTTGGTTAATATCACCTGGCTGCTGTAGCAGTTGTCACGCAAGTGCTGATACTGGAACAGAAGAAGATCCTTTATAGTTTTTCGAGCTACATGCGAAAGTCGTTACCTGACTCAGGTTAAGAGGCTGAGATCTGCTGGATGCGGCCCGTTGGTGACGATCAGCGCTGGAATCTCCTGGCCGGCTGGACTGCTGGGTGGACCCCTTCTTGGACTTCCCAGAGACATTTGTAGCTTGATCTACCGACAGTGCAGAACCACATAGAAAACTGTGAATGCTAAGAAGAGGAAAGTCATGATTTACAGCTGATGATTAGTGCATCTAAACTTGATCCACTGAGGTTACATGATGCAGCCATATTTAATGTAGTTGTTTCAGTACTGAACAGAGACTAGACAATAAGAATAACACAGATGGCTAAATCTAAAACTAATATTCTTTCTGCTCCCGAGGACCTGGAGCTGTTGGTGCTTTGTGGCTTGTGCTCTCTCCAGTCTGGCTCTTCACAGAGGGCATGATGATGGCTAGAGACTTGGTGGGCTGTGATGTGGTCTTGGGGCTGAGTGGGCTGCTGGTGGATGAGTCAGAGTCGTGGGAGTCATGTACTGTCACACAGCTGATCACGTTGGTCCTTTGGCTTGTTCCAGAGCTGAACAAGAAAAAATAAAGGTCTATGTTAGCAAAATAAAAGCACTGATTTTACTGAAGAGTGTAAAGGGCTCACCTGGCAGCAGGGAACTTCCTGTCGTTCTCGTCCTCTGAGTCACTGTGGATGGTGATGATGCTGACGGCGGGACTAGGTGTGTCGGAGATGACGATGGGCTGAGACTGGTCACCAGCAAAGGCTGAAGTGTTGTGGACCACAGACGCGGCTGAATGCACTGACGACACAGGCCTGCAAGGGAAAAATAGATGCTAACTCAGTTCCAAATACTACTTTATTCCAAATACAAAATCTATTTGAATATTTTACACAGCAAGTTAGGACACATGTTGCATTTCATTTTCTTTACCGCTCCAATTGCTATCTTCATTTGGATGAGTGTATGACAGTCTGATGTTATACCTGGTTCTGCTCTCAGCGTGTCGAACCTTTGACTTCTTGCCCTGACCCCTCGAGTGAGCGGCCCCTGAGGCGTGGTTTTGAGAGGCAGCGTGACGGCCAACACCAGAGTCCTGCTGGCTGACACCATCATACTGGCTGCCGTGACGGCTCCTAAGAAAAGGAAGAACCTGAAGCTATGCCTTTAAATGCAGTATTGAGACAGAGAGTCCCATCTCATTACACTCACCTCCAGCCAGAAGCTTGGTGACTGTCAGAGGTAGGGGCTCCCATTGGTGAGTTGGGCACTACAGCCTGCCCAGGATTATGGATGGCCATGCCTGGCATCTGCTGCCATGTAGAAGGGATGAGGATCTGCTGTGTGCCTGCCGGCCAGCCCTGCTGTAAACACGTGCACGTACACACATAAACATATTTAAAAATGTGTTTGAAGGAAAGAAGAAAAATTTTCTTAGAGAATCACACTCACGCAGAAAAAGACATGCAGTTCGTAGACAAACACAAAGATTCCCATTTCCGTCCGACACCAAGAAACCCACAACATGCCACTTTAAAACTAAGCCCCGCCGCACTGACAAGCTGAACAAACACCTAGATCAAATCACCGTCTGCAGACTTAATCCTGTGCAACGAGAGTCGCGTATGTTACTGCTGTGAAGGAAATGTGCGAAAAATAACTTAAGAAACACCAAACAAAACTCACAGTAAGACACAAAAACACTTTTCTCTCTGGGTCTGATGCCAGGCATGCATGCCATACAGCCCTGCACTGTGGGAAACAGAGAGGGTCCAGCAGAACAACAACCAACCTGAAAGTGGAAGGAATGTGTTAGTTGATATAAGAAAAAAGAACAAGAACACTGTCCTCACTCCTTTAGTTACAGCTCCTGGAATCTGGCACATGCAAACCTCCATATTTGCAACCTTTCAATTTTCTCTGCTTCTACTAGTGTACTAGCTATTTAAAGGACGATATTAAATGAAATGAATGATTTTCTGCATGGTAGTTTCTCCATGTAGAAGCAAAGAGACATTTTAATATACCAAATACGATTCAAATACATGTACTCCCCAAACTAGAACCACAGGAAGCAAGTTGAAAATGTGAAATACAGACAAAACATTAGAAATATGAAAATGTGGTATTGGCCAAAATTAATGTGGAAAACATCTGTAACGCAAATACTCAGCACACCCCTGTGGTCAGTTCTAGATATTCTATAAATACTGAGAGGTAAGAGAGTAACACCAGAAGCTATGAGCAAAAGCCAGAATGTGAGTTGCACATGCGTCCCATGCTGCTGCTGCACACCACATATTCATGTGCGCGAAGGGGAAAAAGAAGACATTTCAATCAAGGTGGCAGCTGATGATGGTGTTTTTACCAGCATGGAGGCATCGTGATCCAGAAAGCCGCAGAGGTTTCCACCCCTGCAGCCAACTGGCAGCCGGGCCGAGCCTAAACGTGGCACTCCCGCCACTGAGGCGAACAAGCTGCCTACCAACAGGGGGTCCAGAGAGGCCTGGGAGGAAGCGTGGGCGGAGGCGTTAAGACTTCAAAACAGACTGAGAGAACACATTTGGAACAGAGCTGCTTCATGTTCTGCTGAATCTCGAAGAAGAGACTTTGAATCAACAGTAAGTGATAGTACCAGAACAAAAACAGTGGTATTAACAGTCCTGTTGAAGTTTACACCAGGAGAAGACGCTGCCTCGATGGCAGCACAGGTCTCTGTAAAAGTAGACAGTACACCTCTACGGCAATGATACCTTCACACCAGACCACAGATGCTGGCTTTGCAGCTTTTTGCTGATAACAATCTGGAGCCTGACTGTGTTTGGAGATAACAATGTGATTATGTGGCTACATTCATCATGGTATCATGACGGTTTCTCATGCTGCCTGAGGACTTGAAGGCCAAGAGCACAAACCACATTGCATCTTGAGTGCAACAGTGGTTTCTGCTCTTGGCCTTTATTTACTAAGACTTCCATAGAGACCCTGAATCTTTTCACAGGGTCGTGTATTGTAGATGGTGAAAGACCTAAATTCTTTGCAATCTTGTGTTGAGCAATATTCTTTTTGAACCAATCTGCACAAGAAATTTGGCACAAAGTGTTGAACCACAACTCGTCTTTGTTTGCAAATTTTTATAAATGTTTCTCATATTTTGGCTCATATTTGTTAAATTTAATTAAGTTGATCAGTGAAAACACTGAAGATCTCCGTGGGTCCTACCTGTGCAAGCATGCCGGGCTGGATGTGAAGAGACTGGGACGACTGGTTCTGAGGAACTAAGGGTACAGAGTTGTCCATCCTCACTGGATAAGCAGAGGGCTTATTAGAAGTTTGAAGACCTAGAAGGAGAAGAAAAAGAAACAGTACATGCACAGCAGTACATAAGAAATGTATAGATCAACACATGGTAGCTGAGATTTATTTTTTATTTCATTCTCACCCTGTATGGTGGGGGGGCAAACTATGAGTGTTTGCTGGAAGGGTTCAGTCTGGGCACAAAGCTGGGTGGGTCTGGTCTGCAGGGGTACACCCTGCTGGGCCAGGCCAGGAATGTTTATGGTGGCCTGCTGGTAGAGGCCAGGCTGGTAGTTCAGCAGTGGGACGTTACTGCTGAGAGACAGGGACTGGCCTCCTGTAGAGGCCATCTGTAAGACACAACATGAAGGAAACACAGTATTTAATGCTTGAACACATGTCCAACCATTTATCATAGCCAGCATAGACTACATTCTAAATGTGTGTATAGGAATTATTATTATAGGTATAAATTCTCACCTGATTGTGCTGGTTTAATTGGCTACTGAAGGTTACAGTGAGGTTGGTGGCTGCACTCGGGGTACTGTTGCTGGCAAACATATTCTTTCCATTCTCAAAGGCGCTGCATCTGCGTTTGCATATATCCATATTTTGAAAGCAGGACTTGACGCTGTAAGATGAAACACGTGTCAAACAGGAGAGACAGAACATTAGGACATTAACTTCAACTGTAGCCGAGCGTCAGCACAGGCCTGCACGTGTTCTCTTACTGTGAGCTGTGAGGGAAGTGCAGCAAGTGCGTCATGGTAACAAAGGGGTGGTTTAGTGTCTTCATGGGCGTTATCCGCTTGTCCGCGTCTAGTGTCAGCATCTTCTTCAGCAGGTCGATGAATTCCCGTCGGTCAGCCTTCTCTGCTAAGATGTCCGTCCCCTCCAAGCTTGTCATGTTCACCTGGAGAGGGACGGGGGGAGTTTGTGTTCGTCAAACTCGACTGTGCAAAATATAGTGTGTAGTGTATAGTAAATAGTAAATAGTGACTGACGCACCCGCAAATAATTTGCCTGGGACATTAGAATGCACTAGCTCTAGCAGTAACATTAGAGTATGAGCTGGAATTAAAGGCACATACAATGTGTGAAATGTGAAAGATTTAGCAGCATTTAGCATTTCGGAGCACCTCTCACACCCATTTTCCAAGCACGAGGTAGTGTTTGGTTTGTCCATTCCAGGCTACTGTAGAAACATGGCAGGCCAACAAGGAGACCTGCTCCCTATGCAGATACAAAAGCCTCATTCTAGGCTAAAGAAAATGCAATGGTTGGAATTTTCACGTGGTTATACACTTCTACGTCATTTTTAGTGTTCATGTATGTGAATACTATATTCCATTTTTGCTACAATAGATCTCTCAAAAATGTACACGCTGCACCTTTAAAAGGTTACCTCCTCACCTGCATCATGTCATCCAGACAGTTGAAGATGTATTTTCTTGCCTCCTTTGACTTGATCCCCATTTCTGCCTCGTGCTCTGCAGGTGTCTGCAGCAACACAACCCCAGAACACTTCAGTATGTGAACTACGCACATGCTTATGGCAGAAACCTCGTTTGCGCTCTTTGTGGACCCATGTCCACAGAGTCGCTTACCTTAAGTCTCCAGAGGGGGTAGCTTGAGTCGGGTCCTCGGTTGAAAAAGCGGCTGGTCTTGGTTCCCGCACTGAGCAGGTACTCAGCCGGAAGGCCCTGGGTCTGGGAAATGTAACGAATCTGAGATTGAAAAAGACAAAATAAAGTCAGTTAAGACAATTGTTGACCTGACCACTATGCCCTGACGAAGCTGCTAATCACCCCTTTTTCACACTTTGTACACATTCACAGATAAGGTACAAAACCCCCATAAAGGAACAGTTCAACATTTTGGAAGATACGCTTATTTGCCTGCTGAAAGACAGATGAGAAGATCGAGACCACTCTCATATCACTTTGTTTGAGATGAAGCAGATGTTTAGCTTGCAGAGCAGCAGGATGGAGTACCTGAAGATACCTGAAGAAGTAGTCTACCATGCATGCACTTAATTAACGATCTACATTGCCCATGGATGTGAACTGTCATATTGTGAGTATCTATGAATCCGTTCAGACTTGGTTATAAAAATGCGTCTTGGGCGATCAGACAGAGCTAAATCCTAGCGTAAACTTCCAAATTGTGATCCAATCACTCCAACCGCTTGCTAAGATGGTCTGGGTCTCATTTCATCATTTGCAGTCCCCTACACACAGCCTGATCTTATGCATGTTGACAGTCCGAGTGTGAGTCCTATGTTAGAGGAAGTCACACAGCAGTAATGAAATCTGAACACTGTGGAGACGCACACACTAGATATGGACAAGAGTGAATAGTGATCCGTCCACTTGTGATCCAGTCGCTCAAGATGCATTTAAAAACAAACTATAAACAGTCTGTACATGTCAACCCTGTGATAGACTGGTGATCTGTGCAGGGTGCACCTCGCTTCTCGCCCAATGACACCTGGGATCAGCTCCAGTACCCCTACGACCCCTAACAGGAAACACAGTTAAGATAATGAACGGATGGTTACCTTTGCTTAGCATAAAAATTGGAAAATAAGGGGAAATAGCTGGCTACTGCAGGTTATGTGTGCTTATGTTCGGATGGCTCTAATTACAGCCATTAAGACACTGGATACAGTTGGTACTTGTCCTGGATATTTTGCCGTCTCATCGCTCAAAGGATTCTGTGGCTGCTATTCTGCTCTTCTCTGCTCTGGTTCCACATTTACAGGCTTAGCTCCCAACTGAAGTCAAGACTGCAGAGCCACTGCCTCATGTTCCTGCTGCAGGCTAAAAACCCAAAGTAAGCGTGCTGCAGCTGACCTGATCGTACTCTGAGGCACCAGGATATAGGGGCCATCCTAAAAACAGCTCAGCAATGACACAGCCCAAAGACCACATGTCGATGGCCTCACAGAAAGGAAGACCCAGAATGATCTCTGGAGCTCTGCAAGCACAAATGACAAGACCACAGCGAGTAATTTACATATTACAGACACAATGGCTCGGTCGTTCAAAGCCTGCAGAGTGCAGGCTAACATTCTCACCTGTAGTATCGTGACTGTAGGTAGGTGGAACAAACTGCTTTGGACACGTGGCTGGCAGAGCCAAAATCAATGACTTTAACTCTATACGGCTGCCTCAGCGGGTCCACCAACATAATGTTTTCAGGCTTGAGGTCGGCGTGGATCAGCCCCAGGCTTTTCAGCTTCATCAGCGCCGTGGCCACCTGCTGCAGAATGGGCCGAATGCACTTGAGCAGCAGGGGGCTGAACTTGCTGTGCTTCAGGAAGTCGTAAAGGTTCTGCTCCAGCATCTCGAACACAAGGCACGTGTGGTTCTTGTGCTGGAAACACTCGTATGAGCGGACAAAGTTGAACTCGTCGGCGTTCTCTGTGCTCAGCCTGCTAAGGATGCTCACCTTCAGGGAGGAGGGAGATGAAGACATAACTGGGGTCAATGATGCATAAGAAACACCAAGTAACCTAGTTTTAAAATTTAACCCCTTAAACTAGAGGATTATTGCTGTTTTCACACCTTTTCTGTCTTTTATTATTTTCAGAATGAAATGGCTAGTTTTTTTACCTGTATGTCCATTACTCCTCCTAGGGCAAATATCTATATACAGATAAAACTTGATAAATAGATGTTCCAGAGATACAAGAACCATGTTGGTGACACACTCTGCCTAGACGTGTGCCTACACGTCTATCTGTGGCTCTTGTGCACAATGGTGCTAATAATAATGAGCATGTTGACGTGCTCACACTTCAGCACTAACACGTTGATGTTAAGTGTAATGATCACACTTCATACTTTCAGCGTATTAATTGCTAAAATGTGTACAGTTTGAATGGATGTACAACTGGTTCTGAATTTATCAATATAGTTTTTTTTCTTTATGTGGATTCACAGATTTATGGATGTCGGAATCAGCTGCTTGGGGTCAAAGAGTGACAACATTCTTGTTGAGTGTTTTCATTAGTTTAAAACATCATACTCACTTCTATTTGACCTTGCCGGGCATAAGAAGGATGATTCTTCAAGATTTTGATTGCCACTATCTCATTTGTGCCCCGCTTCCAGCATTTTGCCACCTGGCCAAAGGTGCCGCGTCCCAGGAACTCAAGCACCTCATAGCTGTTGGACATTGAGCACAGAATCTCATGCTGGACCAGCTGGTAGTCACCCTCACTGTGGGAATTGCTGCTCTTTGTGGTAGAAGTGGAGTGTGCTATGGACTGAGCTGTGGTGGTTCCCCCTCCCCCACAGGTGCGGTTTGAGACCACAGGGGCTGAGAGCTCCTCTAGTATCTGGACGCTGTCGCTGCTGTCCACCTCCTCGCTCTTCCGCTTCAAGCTGTACTGCTTGTGGTAGAATTCGCACTGCTGGGAGGAGGACGACGCATCTTTGACACGACGGCTGGACGAGGAGGATGAAGAGGAGGAGGACGGAGGTCTGCGAAGGCTACCCGTGCTGTCTGCTGCCCGCACCACTGTCTGCTCCCGGGAGCCTGCCGTCGGTGCTTGCACCTGGTTGGAGTTGTACACTGGGTTGAAGTTGGAGCCAGAAGTAGAGGGCGCAGCACCCTGGGTGGGGCTCTGCTGGTAGTAACTGTCTCGCAGCTGATTGGACACGTCCCAGGCAGGGTTCTCCACTTTGAGCCTCTTTGAACGAGAGTAGGCACTGGAGGACACGGAGGGAGAGGAGAACACCTGGAGCTGCGACGCCATGTCTGTGAACCAAATTAAAAATCCATAGCACCCATGAATAGGACGTCCACAGAAAAACACCCAAACACAAAGCTCCATCATCTACTGAAGATGATGGTTGCAAGACGTGACAGGGCTCTAGAGCAGCAACAATCAGTTGATTCAATCATTGATCCATGAACAGAAAATTTAAAATTAAAAAATTAAAAATTCAAATTATTCAGATAACTGATTCATTGTTTGGGTCATTTTCTTTGCCTTACATTAAAAGGAAATTGAATATTTTTAGATTTTGGAGTGTTCTCGTGGTTGGTTGACATCTCCTTAAGCTGTAAGAAACTGTAATGGATATGTATCTAGCTGACAGATCAGCAGATGCTATTGTATAAGTGTAGCACGTGTTCCGAAAATGTTACTATTAAGTAGTAAACATTCCTTATGATTTCATGCATTCAGGTGTAAACAGCATTTCAATGCATCTGGGTGTGTAAAGTTATCTTCAACGACTCTGTGTATAATTGCAACTAATCATTACTTAAATGTCTGATTAATCTGCTGAGCACTTCCCTGATTAATCAATTGAACTGTAACAGTGCAAAATGCCGTTACAATTACCCAGAGCCCAAACTGTCACATTCATCTTTCATACATTGTTTCATACAACCTACTGTCCAAACCTCAGAATTATTAAATAAGAGTGAAAAGAATTCTAATTGGTAACAGTAAAAGCATCAAATCTGCATATTTTAAAAAGATGGGACTATTCAATTTTCAGCATTTTAAATAAAATTTTACTTTAAATTTTATTTTATCAAAATAGTTGATTAACAATTGACAGTTTCAAATTCAGTTTAGTTCCACTTGTAGCCTCCATACTGTTGGAGAGTTTAAGTTTTGACAAAACTTCACCTTCTATGAATCTTAATTTGTAAAGTAACTAGTAACTTAATCAGTGAAATAACTGAACATTTAGTTTCCTACATAACATAGTATAAAATAGTAGTATACACAACATTTCTCATGCTCCCTCCACATGCTCTGTGTGTCACAGGTGTCCTCTCTGTGCCCCACCTGGATCACACATTAGGGGGCAGGGCTTTTGTTTTTACGCCCCTGCTCCTTCAGACAATAACTAAATGGCATTACCTGTATTTGATGGCTGAACACACCGTAGCCGATCGGACATTAAGGCCTCACCATCCTGTCGCCGGGCTCTGTGCTGCTGCAGCCGATCAGTGCTGCTGTAGCTGGGAGGATGAGCGCCAACTAAGCTAACAGCTAGTTAGCTACAAAACATCCGAGTCATATCTGACTCGACGCCGCAGTCACATCGCGTGTTCAGCGAGCGAACTGTGCATAATAACGTCTGTGGGGATGTCAGACCTCATCATCGTGAGCACAGAGCAGACAGACCTCCATCATCACGGACTGTCTGGACAGACGTAACGTAACGGTACATGTACATGTACGTCCTACTGCGGCGACGTAACGACGAGAATTGAAACTGCAGGGACACAGTCAAAGATCGTCTATTGCTCGCTGGGTTTCGTTCTGTACTTAAAACACCGAACCACACTTTAAACCTGGTTTAAGGAACGTAAATGAGTCAGTGCAGCGGAATGAGTGTCCATAACTGCAGCAGCTTACTCCATTACTTAAGTAATCCATTACTTCAGTAAAAGTAGCAGTTTCACAGGGTGAAAATATTCTATTACAAGTAAAATACACTCACTCAAGCAAAAGAAAGCCTATTATGCAGAAAATATGAAAATAAATTACCTTTTACAAGTAGTACAGTATTAGTCGTAGTGGTAGTGTAGTTGGTGGAGACAGAACAAATTTGAACTACTGTTGGACAGAATCCTTAATCTAAAGAAGACATTTGTGAATATACAGTGAATATATCCTATAAAAATGTAACTTTTGAATGTTTTTTTTCCTTTTTTAGAAATGCCCTTAAAGGAGAGTCTGCAGCCAGACACACGGAGACTGATTACTGCACAAGAAGATGAAACAAAATTGTTGTGTTCATACTGCAGTGTAAGTGCGTTCTGAGTATTGAGTATTAAATTGTATTTCAAAAGCATATTGCAAAGTGTAAAGTAGCATGAAATACTTCATACAATACTTTAGTACTTAACTAAATGCATCAAATTACATTCCACCATTGGCTTTCAGATTATGATTTGACATGTGGTACATATAAGCAAATGCATTGTTAAAGATTAAACTAAAGATAACATTAAATGGACATACTCAAGTACTGGAATTTGCACATAACTATAGTGCTTACTTAAATACATTTATATTTAAATGTGTTTAATAGTCTTTCACCAATGGAAAATAGCAACATTAATGTTTAGAACCAGATTTCTGCACAATCACAAGCATAATTCTCTAATAAAACCAAGTTCAGTTATTGCAAATACTGACCATTTGAAACATTTATTTTAGCCTTTATTGCTCAGTAATTTGTAGCTTTAAACTCATGCATCTGATAGCTATTGTATAATTGCATGTGTTGGTTTTACAGTTTTACAGCATTTGATTTCCAAATCCTTTTTATTTACTTGCAGACACTCCTGATGGAAACTTTTATCACTTCAGATTTAGTTTTAAAGGGTATTAAATCTGAATCTCATAACCATCACCTTACTTTAAAATATAAGTTCAACTGGTGTGATATGACAGGTGACATGATGCCAGGAGGAGGAAGAGGGGGTTGACGCAATAATCTCACCTTCACACAAGAGGGTGCTGGTGTCTCAGCTACAAAGAAGGAAATGTGATGCAGCAAGATCTTTCACTACACTTCTGTATCCAAGGACCACCTTTATTTCCATCCACCTTTCACCAGTATTCCTGCTCATTCAGATATATTAGCATTTTTCTGCTACTACAGCATGTATACAGTAACACAAGCACTGCATTTCATAGTACTGCAAAGTACATTTAAACAAAATATTACAGAGACTACACCTGCATAGTCAATGCACAGTAACACATCCATATCAAAATAAACTGAATAACACTGACGATGGGTTGGTGATGATAACTAATGATGATATGACACTTTTTCCATACAATGTAGCAGAATTCAAGTTTAAAAGTATAAAATGTAATGGGAGTAAATGCATGCAGTAGAAATTATGTAACATATTGATAAGATTCCTTCAAAGAAACAGACATTGATGAAAATGTAACAGTGCAAAGAAATCTATACAAAACAAGTTAAGAAAATTCACAAAACAAGTGCTTGGCATTTTCTGTACTAAAGCAATTCTATATATATAGACACACATATGAGGAAAAGACCAGCAAATCCTCATAGAACAACAGTCCTATCAAAATAAAAGTCTGATCTGAGAACAGCACAAGATTCTTCTAGATATAAACACTGGATGATAACAGCATCATAAAATTGTCATCACTTCTTCACTTAAATGCACTTTAAAGGAGACTGAGCACTGGGGTAAAACAGTGTATTATGATGTTGGAATTTGATGCTTTTTTAAAATGTATTGTCAGGGTGAGGTTTCTCTTTTGGATCACTGCGACTAATATCTGGAAAGTGGCTGCTGCACTTCTCAGGTATATGATGTTGCTCCTCCCCAGATGCTCGGCGGACTACCTGAAGGAGTGTCTAAAGTGCACGCTCCTTCGCTTCAGCTTCTCGGGGTTGTGGGAAGCCATGTGGGAAAATTCACGGAAGATGTCAAGGTATGTGGTGTCTCCTGATGAAGAACATAGAGGAGAATAATGAAAAATTATGCCACTTGTTGCACGACAAACAAGACCAAGACACATACTTATCAAATCCTGTTTGCTCCATAAAATGTCAGAAAATAACCCACTTTTTGGTTACTTAAAGTTGCTACTTGGCGTTGATAAATACCAAATACCCTGACTGTCACAGGAAGAAAAGTCTGGCATTAAAGCCACTGAACAGTTAAAACATCTTTTATATGAAAGTCAAGATAACAAGCAGTGAGCAGACAGCAGTGTAGGCCCCGGGTAAGAAAAAACGCTTGTGAATGGAGAAGGAAAAACAGGCAGAGGCACCGGGAAGCTCCCTTCTTTCAGCTTTGCAAATACTGAGCCTTTACTTTTCTTGTGGCCATGGAAACCGCTGAATCCACAGGCATGACAAAAGCAGTTGAACTCTTTTGTGTCCCGTGAGAGGTCCCAGGCTGGGCTTATTAAAAAGTGGAACGAGCATTCCACGTTTTTTTTCTTGTTTGTGTGTGTGTGAGGAACAGGGAGAGATCACAGAGTTCAAGCCTTATATACTGTAGTTTCTTTAACTTTCACTGTTATTTATAAGTCGCATGTACAAACCAGAGACGAAACAATCAGTCCATAAATAAAAAACTAATTTGTCACTATCCCAATAATCATTTGAGTTATTTCTACGGAAGAAACTTTTTAACGTGTGAGACTTTGCTTTTGCTGCATTTCTGTTTTACATCATCTTAAACTGATCATCTTTGGGTTTTTTAAAAATCAAACAGAGGCAAACCAAGATTAAAACATAATTAAAATATTTAGGTAAAAGCTTTGTGGATGATTCTCTTATTGGCAGGTTAACAGGTAACAAGTACAAGTGTGTGTACAATTTGTGCCAAACTTTATATACACACATTAAGCGTTAATGCATCTGTAAGGATAATGATTTAAAAAAAAAAAAAAAAGCCTGTAAATGACTTTTACATGTGTAGCAACAGTAAATTAATTCTTTAAACGTCTTTATAACATATGTATGTGATCATAATGTAATTAGATAAATCAACATGAAACCAATTACTAATAGTCGGAGTTAAGCTGCTGATGAATGAACGAAGAATAATTAAAACGTCCTTATAGCGACTGTTTCCTACTACAGTGCAACATTTAAAGAACTACACTCTAAACATAATGCTTTGGATGGTTAAAAAATTAACCATCGTCTCAGTGCTGATGCTGTATACTGAAACTCACTATACATATTCCAATTTACACAATAAATATGTTACAATATCATGCAGTGGAAATCAGACTGTACCAGCAGCACATGAAATTAGAAGTTTGTTAATTCTCTTAGATGTAGTAAAAAGCTGTGAAAGAGGGCTTAGAAATGAAGCAATGGAGCAAAGACAGAGGTTAGAACTTAGTCACATCGTCCATTTATTTTCAGTATCATTTTAGAAGACACAGAGAGGAGTTATTGAACAAAAAACTGAGTCAAAAACAAAGACATGTAGCAGTTAAGTGTTAATATGCACAGGTACTGTCTATTCAGAGAGAAACGTTCTCTTACAATATTTAAAGAAAATGTACAGATAACAGTCAGAGATGGAAAAAATACAAGAAAGTTTTGAAAAATTGCATGTTAGAAGCAAGCAGTTAAAGTGTTAATAGTTTTTAGTTTCTATACAAAAGAGTCAACTTGTTGACGTAGCATACTGACTGATACACTGTAGACACTTTGTACGGTACAACACAGTCCAGTGATGGCTCGATGTAAATGATTGGTCACTGTCGACATCA
>JAUMHL010000028.1:22452512-22466500 GCA_032362345.1 Sandelia bainsii | reverse complement strand
GATTGGTCACTGTCGACATCATTCATGTAGTCAAATCTGTAAAGTACTGCACTAAATAAGAAAAGGCTGAATTAAGAGCGATTGTGTGTTTTCAAAGTGCTTTGGACCTATCACTGACAAGCAAGATGGGAAAGAAGAAAATGAGTGAGCTCAGCTACTCTTTCTATCACTGCCAAATAACAGCACTAAAAGCATCAACCATGTATTGACAAATACAAGTAAGGGATTGTACACAAATTATCAGCAGAGGAAGCTGGAGTCATAAAAAGGGTCAGATCCTCGTTGAAGTCAAAACTACTCTACAACAGTTGCAGAGAGTTATGACAGCAGTCAATAGTACAAATACCTGGATGTTGTTTGAATAAACTGTGGGAACTTATTGTCCCATTAGCAACCAAGACGTCAAACTTGCTAAATGACCAACTAGTTAGTAAGCTAGCTAGCTTAAATAACTTTCCATTAAGTAAAATAACATATAATGGATCTTCATGTTTGTTTTGCTCACACCACCACAGTGTGTTTGACCTAAAGGAATCAAATCAGTGTGTGGTTGAAAATACTGTATGAACTGTGTTGGAATTACAGCCTGTTTTATGTACAGACCCAGAATTTTAGGGGCCAAAATGACGCAAACTGTCCCACTGTTCCAACACTCATGGACCTAACTATAGTTTAGTGTAGAGAACATTATCTTTCTAAAGAATTTTGTTATAAGCCAACAGTTTTGTCCAAAAGCAACATTCACAACCCTAAGTCATTCACCCACTCAGTAATAGTGACAATAACTGTCTAAGATTCAGCCATAATATTAATAACTCTGAGGAGGGCCTTGCCATCAAATGTACCAAGTCCCAAATAATACCAAAATAATTTGTGTACAGTCCCTTAAAAGTATAAGGAAATCCCTCTGGATTCATGGATTATTATGAGAAATTGGTCAAAACACTTGCTCTCTGACAAACTGTGGTCTTTGGTTTAATTTAAACCCCAACAGTCCTCGGCATCTGTGAAAGACAAACAACATCTTTGGAAAAATATTTTTCTCACTTACAAACGAGACAAGTCGTCTCCAGAACGTTCTGGATCACTGCCATTTACAATGAACTACTAAAGGAGTCAAACAAAAAGTAGTTGTCGGACCTGACATCATTTTAGAACATAAATGAGGTCACTGAATATAACCAGGCTGCTATGTTCATTGTCATCAAAGCATTTCCATATTTTATCTACTTTTTTTCCCATTATCCAGCCAATGGAAAACAGCAGGAAAGGACTATTTAGTCTATTTCTGATCATTCTGAGATGAATGTCATTCCATGCACTTTATGTCAGTATGTGGATAAGATGAATATTAACCTTTTTCAACAACATGTCAAATATTCACATACACTGGGTACAGAAGTAAACAAAAGCAACAGGGCTTCGGAAGACCTGAGCAACAACCACCCATGCACTATACATAAAGAACAAATATATCATAGGCCTAGTCGTGATACATCAAATTACCATAAACGAACATACAAATCCTGTACATACAGTAATATTTTATAGTGTGAATTAGAAAGAATGTCCATCTTACACTGCAGTTTGTACGGTGATGGTATATATTATTAAAGTGAATACTGGCTCTCTTTCTCATAATGAGAATGTAATAGTGGCACTACATGAGTGTGCCCAGTAAAATAAAATCTAACAAAATATATCATGCTTAAAAAAATACCATCTGTATTATTGTCAAACATAATACAAAAAATACAGATTATCTGTACTGAAATAATCATTGCACTATTGCTGTGGGAGTTAAATTAAAAAACATAACATAACAAAACATATTCTGAGGAGAAAAATAACAACAAAAGAGCAAAAAGAAAATTCTAATCACTGTTGGTAAGAAAAAGTGCACAATTTTGCTTTTAATCAAACATAAAAGCTTCGCTTGATCAATCTCTCGATCAATACAGAGAAATGACTCTATGATCATTTACTCTTTGTCACAGTTATCGCTGCCTCACAGTAACCTGACCAGGGAACAAGTGAACTGGCTGCACCACCCTGTAATCATCAATTTGGCATTTGTCCAAAACTCACCTGAACTACAAATACTGTACAGAACTGCAAAGTGGGAGAGCTTCCTGGTTCCAGAAGTGTTTTTCCACATTCTGTAATCCCCTTTAAATTTTTTCTTAGGTTATCAGTTTTATTTTGGTTACATTTCTGAGAGATCATGTTTTGTCATTTTGGCTTCAAATACTACAACACCAGGAACCGCCATTGGCATGGAGAAGAAGCCAGTCAGAGGTATGGAGAAACGTTTGTTGAACTAAACACGGCACCATGTTTGCAGAATTCTCTCACAACTGACCATGAATTTTAAATTAAACTTCATTAATTTAACTATAAGCTCTGTGAGTGGATGTTTCTTGCCAAGATGCACCTTGGGAGTTGCAACTTGTGGCCTGGTAGCTCAATGGGATAAGCATCAGACTGGGAAGGTGGCAGGATCGAATCCCAGCCCAGACTCCTAGCCCATCCCCCATACCAGGTGTGTCCTTGAGCAAGACACTCAGCGCTAGCTCCTTGTAAGTCGCTTTGGATAAAAGCGTCTGCCAAGCAAAGTAAAGTTGGGAGTTAACCAGTTTATTTACACAGGCTTTGACTTTTAATCAATGAACCACATATTTTTCTCACGCAGTTAATCTTTTTGCATCTGCACGTAACATTGTCTGGGGAAAAAAGAAAAAAAAAGAATCACACTTCTGGAACCACTGGGAAGCCAAAATAACTCACACTTTGCAGGACAATAACGCGATAACATGAAACCTAAGAGTGATGGGACAAATGAGCTGTGGCAGGTCTTTGGTTCAGTGCACCCTGTACCCTCTAATAACACCAAAGAAAAGGTAAAGTTGGTCATGAAAACACTGCTGATGACTTTATCTGTGACTTCTGATTGCTTCACACTATTGCTGCCAATATTAACAAATTGGCTAACCTTTACCCTGGCAGTGATTTCTCACTTTGGACTGACTGAGCACCTCACCACACTTATCTATTTTCTTTTTTTTTTTTTGGGCAAAGTCAGTCTGTCGAATCTGACATCATTTAAAGGAAGTTAACACTGAGTTCTTGTGTAATCCTGAGAGGGAGGTGACTGCTGGCAGACTCTGCTTTCTGGTCTAAAGTCATCAGATTGTGCTGGCGAGAGAAACATTAGAAATATTTTGGGCCTATCTGATGTAGAGAGGTGGTTAATCTGGTGGTGATAACAAGTGGGGGGAAACAAGCTTGAACAGATCTCTCAGTCAGTCTCCATCACCGCCTACACTTGTTTTACACTGCAGTTTAACCTGACTGCTCTTGATTCTAGCACTCTGCTATATTTAGACAGATAAACTCCTGAATGCATTTCTTATACTGTTGCTCAGTTGGGCTGCTGATCGGGTATTGACCTGGCTGTCCGAAGGGTCCCTCCGACTCCCGCATCTCCTCATTCATCCTGGCCAAACGCAGCCTGTACAACAGAACGGCAAATGGCCTGTTAGAAAATGACAAAAAGCTTTAATGAAAACTTGTAGAAGGGAACATAAATCAACCTACAGCGTGACTATATCTGCATTGGCTTGCTGCACAGCTATACTTAAAGGATCCTGGCCATCCTCATCTTCGTCGTTCTGCGTAGCTCCCCTTTTTAGGAATAAACACACCTGCCTGGAAATGAAAGAGAAACATAGATCACTCACAACAATAACACATCCAATTTGTCATTTTGGAAGCTGCCGACAATGGGCTTCGGACAAGAACATTTTCCTGCCAGTTTCCTAAACCTCTCTCTTAGTTTCTTCTCTGAAGTTTGCTCGTACCAAGTGAGTAAATTGTGTCGCCAAGTTTTAGTCACAAAAGAATTTCATGCTGCACATCTTCGAGTCCTGTCGTCAGAAATCGGCAAACAAAGCTGTAACACGTGTAGCAGTGTCCTAAAAGTTAAGTTAAGGGACTGGAAATAAGCATGGTGCTGTAACTGAAGAGAATAAAGAGAGAACGGTTTGACATGAAGTTGCTGTAGATGCCAATTAAGACTGAATCTAATCACACAAGTGATTATTGTACAAAGCGAGAATTGGACACAAACGCCTGGAGGAAACAGTAAGCAGTTACACTCCACCACACGCCTCACCCTGTGTGTCCCAGATACGTGGCATGATGCAGGGGGCCCCTCCCTCTCGCGTCTCTTTGGTTGACATCAGCAGTGTTCTGCAGCAGAAACTCGCAGGCGATCAGTGAACCCTAACGATAAAATAACACCAGTTATTAGCTCGGGCCAGACAGAATGCTGTTTGTGATTTTAGGAGCAAAATTTAGAAAAAAGTCTTCTTTCTCTTTGGCAGGTATCTAAGACATGGTTGAAAAAGTCAACATCATCAGGTTGACTTTTTCTCACTTGACTTTGCTTCCTAATTCCTTGAGACTGACTCACCCCCGTCACAGCCTGAATGAGGGGCGTCTTCCCTTCATCCTCCTCGTTGACCAGGTTGACATCAGCCCCATGAGCCAGTGCTTCAGCCATGACCGGCAGGTTTCGGGCCTTTGAGGCTTTGTACAGCAGAGCTCCAGGATGAAGGTCCCTCACGTCCTCGGGGTCCGACGTATCTGGCTCGGCCTCCAGCTCAGCTTCACCACTCGAGTCCTCAGACACCTCACACTCTGAGGACAAGGCGAGTCAAACTATATAGTCAATCAAACTATGTATAATGTTTGCTGTGAAATTCATTTCACTACATAGCATCAATGCCCACAGTATATACATGATACAAAAAGGGACAGTGTGTAAAAATGATTGGACTCACCCTCCTCTGTGACGCTGTTCACCACAGAGCCAAACACCAGGATATCTGTGCTGCCATCTGTGCTGCCTCCCAACCCGCTGTCACTGCTGAGGCCTGCCGGACCAGGAGGCGCCAGAACATGGACACATTAGTTTCTGCTGTCTCTTTCAGGCTGACTGGTATTGTCGAAACGCACACACTCATGCAAACATAAGCACTTTATCTACATGCTCGGGTTTTTAGTCTGGGTAAGAATCTATACTTAAAGACTTGACATTCTTTTCCCCCAGTTTTTGGGAAAACATTGTTCAAATAGTGACCCACTTACTTCGAGGCCCAGACCCTGTATCAAAGTATGAGAAGAGGGTGTCCAGCTCATCAGGGCAGAAAAGGGAGTCTCGTCTGAACTTAGCCGCAGCTGTGACACAAATATAAGAGTAAGTGACATCAGTGAAAAGAACTGTCTGGACTATTACATTTGTCTCCAGTTTGTACCTGTCATATACAGTGGAGTTTCAGTGTGACATTATTCTGTAAACTCGGTCCGTTGAAATACCTGAGGACAGGGCGGAAGGGGAGGTGCTTCTGGGATCCTGTCGGTATCTCCGCCGTGTTTTGGGTACCGTGGTGGCACTGTTGTGTCTCCGACACTTCTTAACGCCCCACCGCCGCCCTGACTTCCTCTCTCCGTTGACGAGTATCTCTGTGGAGCCCAGCTTCTTCAGGAATTTCTTCTCTACGTACTTCGCCTTTATCCAAGCCTCTTTTTCTTGCCTGCAGGGGGTCACAACATATGTTTAAAAGACAACAAATTTGAAAAAAAATTGTTTTAAATCATATTTATGTAGTTTAGCTGTATTTCATGAATTCCTACCTTGAACTGGATGGTAACGGTTTCTTTAGACCTTGGTCTTTGTAGGAGCCTTCATAGATGTGATTGATGACACTGTTTCCAAGCTCACACATTAACTACAAGGAAAGACGAGCGACATTATGACATTAATGGACCTGCACATTAAGACTGACTTTAAAGGAACAGTTAGACATTTGTTTGCTTTCTTGTCAAGAGTTAATTGAGGAGATCTATACCACTCAGACCAATACAGAATATATACATATATACTATATACATGAGGTGCAGAAGTAAAAGATGAATGATTTATAACAGACAACCTTCACTCTTGTAAAGAGAAGTGAAAGGCATCAAAAGCAGTCTGTGTTGCTGCCTGAACACTGTTGCAAAAAAGATTCTTAATCTCAGTGAGTTTTTCCTGGTAAAATAAAGGTTAAATAAATGATGGAATAAAATAGAAATAATGGTATTTACTGTATGTATCATGCCAATATTAAGAGACCAAACTTTACCAAGAATTCTAAACTTTTTGCCAGTAATGGATGCTTAGATATCAGTCAGTAATTGTTATGACAGTTAGTTTAGCTTAGCATAAAGGGAAATAAAAAGTTTGGCTCTGTAAAAATCTGCCAACCAGCACTTCTAAAGCTGAAGCTAAAACTAATTAGCACGTTACACACTATGGAATTTAAGTGCTTTTTATTTTACCTTTTACAAAGCCAGGCTACCTGTTGGCCTGGCTATAGCTTCATAGTTAATGGACAGATGTGAGAGTGGTATTCGTCTTATGATCTAACCCTCTTCATGAAAGAGAATGCGAGTATTTCACAAAACATCAAACTGTTCCTTTAATGCAAAACAACTGCTTAATGACTCAACAGCAGAAAAAAATGCTTCATTCTCATATTTATACAGGACTGAAACTGGTGAGACGAACTGCACCTTTAATAATTCTGGTTCCCATGAGTCCAGTGTGAGTGAGCGAACCTTTGAACAGTGAACTCCAAGACTCCTGCAACAAAAAATATTTCAGAATAAAAAATATGCCATTTCTGTACTGCAGTCATACAGCTCAGCAGGGAGAGTTACTATGATACTGTGTGAGGGCCTAGTCTGAATCACTGTGTGTTATCTTGGGAGAAATGAGAGAAGCTGCTCCTAATGTCATGCAAATTACTAAGTTCCTCTGATTAAGCTTTCTGGTATCCTGGCAACAGTGGAACACCAGGAAAAAAAAAAACGATAGTGTTTCTCCGCCTCATTTTTCCTGCATTGTAACAAGTGGCACTGTTTGATCTCACTGTGAGAAGACGAGTCCAAAGAGGGACTATGAATATTCAACAGGTGGGAGCACAGACAGGCACGGGGGTTTGCGATTACATAAGCAGTGAAAATTGCAATAAAAAAGAAAATACAACACACGACACCTGAGGGAATTTTTTTCCCCATCAGGAGGTTGAAAACAAACGGTGTGATGTAACAGAGCATGACCACGGTACACTGATGTCTTTGTCTGCAGCAGGATGCCTTCCTTCAACAGCATTATTCAACAGGATCTAACACTGAATCAAAGTATTCAAGGACTCCCCCCTCCCCCAATGAAAACTCTCAACGGCGTGCTGCACTTAATCTTTTCAGCGGTGTGTGTGGCAGAACGTGATCAGTGACTTGAGCAGAGCAAGGCTGGACACAGACAGCTGGCACCACTTCCTATCTTTAGTGCCAGTAACCACGCAGCACGTGGCGTGGAGGAAGACGTATTCAGATCCTTAATTTAAAGTCTCCTTGCATGCAAAAATGTCTTCTACTTATTGTTAGTTCAGTTTGACACTAGAACATAAAGATAAAGATGTTTTTTCTAAACTCTACCTGTGGATGCCGGAGCACTCGATACACAGCAGGATGCCCAGGTTGATCGATGCCCAGCGAGGGTCGGCCTGGCCGCAGTCACAGCACTGCTCGTTCCCCGGCAGACACTGGATCCTCTGCAGGATGGTTTCACCTCGGGTGCTGCGCTCTCGAGGCTCGCTGGCCGAATCAATACTGCTTGTGGATGGAGATGCTGTTCTATCCAGATGCTAAACATAAACACACAAAAACTGCACCCTTTAGGATCATCAAATGCCACATCAGTAAGCACATATTCTGTCTGTTCTGTGGACTTTATTTATGTAGCACACAAGGCACAGAGGCAATTCAAAGTGCTTTACATACATCATATAATTGGGGTTTATCATATTAGCATATTTGCTAATAATAATAAACAGAGGGGTAAGAGGGGCTCAGTTCGACATAGACCTACAGTAAAAGATAATTTATTACAAGTAACAATAATTTTACCAAAATGCAAAGTGTCAGATGATCACCTGTAAAACCACAAATTGTTGTTTTTACACTTGGATTTTCAAACAGATTAAACAAACTGTTGGACAGACCCAGGCTAGCTGTTTCCCCCAGTTTCCATTCTCTGTGCTAAGCTAAGCTAAGCAACGCAACGGTTTGCTGTAGCTTCACATTTAACCAACAGATATAACGGCTGTCGAGTCAATCTTCTCATCAACCCTTAACACAAATAAGTATATTTCCCACAGTGTCAGTTTGTTTGTACTTAGTTACACTACTTGAGTACTTGAGGGTTTATGACCTACCTCTATATAGCAGGTATCTGGGCTTTCTCTGTAGGCTGAGGCAATGCTAGCTTGAACTGCCTGAATCCACGCTTGTCTAAGCTTCTCAGATTCAGCCTGAAGCATGCAGCTCCTGTAAAACAAATCAAAGCTGAATTACCAAATAATGATCACCAATTTAGCAGTTAATGTGATGACGTAATGTATTAGTTTTTGTATTGAGATTGGACCTGTCAGGGGCAGGAGTTTACAATTAGAACAAATTAATATTTTAACCTGATGATGGAGTTTATTTATTAGTCTATTTATTACAAATTATTTTGAGAAAGACATGAATATGTGCATCAAATGTCATGGAAATCCACACAAAAAGTTAAAGCTAAAATATCTCTCTGCACTGCTGCTAGGCAGATCAATGAGTCTGGATCACAGGTGGTTTCAGTGGCACATCTTCTGGGGAGCATGAATGTCTGCACACAATTTCATGAAGGTCTATCCAATAGTTGTTGAGAGGATCAAAGTAGACATTGCGTGCAAAAGATGTTAGGCATTATGGCGGGAAGAGTGCGTCTTACTTGGAGGGGGAGACGACCTCAAAGCAGAACCTCCTCTCGATGTCCTCGCATGGCTTAACAGAGCACAATCGGAGGTCTTCCACCACCACCGTCAGGGAATCCTGCCAACACACAAACAACTTCTCATTTCTCCCTCTTATCGAACAGCTCCAATGCAAATATACAGTGAAACTGCTGTTTCACCCTTATAAGACATTTTCCCTGAAATTGGAGGCCTCGTAGTAGCTGACCATAAACACTGATGTCAAGAATTCAGCAGAGATCTTCCGATTGACAAACAAACAGCCAGTGAATGATGACGGATTTCACTGAAAATCACCATAATGTTGAGAACATTCGACATCCTCCCCATTAAAGTTGCACTTAACCTCTTAAAGCCTGCATTACCCTGGAGATGTATGGACTTGCCTTGAGCTTCTTTTGATAGACCAGCTGACTGTTCTGAATGGAAAACCACCGTCTACAGAGAGAGAGAGAGAGAGGGGAAGATAAATTAAACATATTTCAGATGGATATTGTTTTGATGCTAAAGGGCCAGTAAGAATCACTGTGGACACCAGCAATAAAGAACAGGTAAAAGCATAGAGGAAGCATTGTTGCTCTTGGCAGCACTACATCCTGAACCTGAAGGATCAGGTTGAAATCGCCTGGTGAACGAGGTAAAAACATTCACAGTAATCATCTGGTAACAGTATACTACACATTTTTAAGGATATTGTATTACATATATTATATATAGCTGTCAGGTCATGGCTGCCACAGTTCTTTATATTTTCCTATATAAAGGAAAATCTATGTAACTTCTAAAGCTAATGTACACTGTCTAAACATTACTTTACTGTGTATATTAATGTGATATTGCAGTACATATATAGATTTATATACATAGATATATAGATTTTTGCCATTTTCTTTACCTGTTCCACGTCTTGAAGGCATTGCTGGCCCTCTTGAACAGGTATCCCTCCATCACCACGCCATTAGGAGCATCCACGTTAAATTCCACCTTAGAGTCGTCATACGCAAAGTCCTGAAAGAGACAAGAAAGATGATGCGTGTCCATTAACGCTGGCTTTCATAGTAAAGTTTTTACTGTTTGTAAAAAAAAAACTCTCTATAGTTGAGAGGCAGCATGCATGCTACTCCTGGACTACTGGTTGTACTAGCATTTGATTGTGAAAATTGTGAAATCGAGTGGAAACAGCCACGTGCCAGTCCATGTATGCTGTACATCACACGAGGGCATTTCATGATGTGAGCGTGACGCAAACTATTACATAAACAGAGTGTGTTTCATGTGAAATTACCCTCTTGACCTTTTTCTTACTGTAGCACTGAAATGTAAGCACATGCATGAAGGGCTTAAGGCAGAGTCATTCCTAAATTAAAAGCACATAAAGTTATTATTTGAAGTGTTTTGATATTTCATGAGAAGGAGAAATATGACATCATACTGTCAGTCCTGGCACTTCTAACACACAACATTTTTGAAGTAATGCAAAATGCATTAGGAACAGAATATTAACGTAATAAAAACTGAATTTCAACTCTGCATGCTGCGTGTACATGCATGCAGAGTTGAAATTCAGTTCAGTCCAGAGTAATGACCAAACCCAGTCAATTTAAGAGTCAATTTAAGCTGCAGAGATATATCAGTCATAAAAAAGCACTCAACCCATGAATATATGCAGGTGCCTGCTGGAGGAATCCAAATAAAAATCAACCTCGTTTCATAAGAGGGTATGTGTACTCGCAGCAGTTCCCAGCGCACCATTAACTACCCGTTACATGTTTGAATAATACAACAACTTAGTGCTCTCAACATGTCACCATTTTAACTTGTCTGCATATCAAATAAGGAGGTGAATTTCCCACACACGGGCAGCACTGTGCTTTTTAAAGACGCAGCGTTTCTGTCATGGAGCTTCAGCGATGTGAAACGAGACATATTCACACTGAAAGCACAGGTTGTGACAACCGATCAAAAAGGGAAAAAAAAAATATCTGAGCCAAAACTGTCAAAAACAGACAGATCAGAAATTACTGAATACCAACTGATAAGAGAGATGTCTATAACAGAATTGGCTATGCCTTCATTCATTAGGGGCAATATAATTACTTAATATTAAAGGGCAACTACACCAATTTTCAACTTGTGTCCTATTGATCTAATTTGGGATCACATGTACATGAATGACAATAAGCCTCACCTCTGATTCTAGTTCCTCCAGATGACAATATCTACTGTTTATCTGACAGATAGCCAAATAGAAAAACGTTTAAAAATGCCTGTTAGAATTTCCCACGGACTAAGGTGACTGTTTTCTTCAAAGATTTTCAGTTCATTGCTAAAAAATTCTAATTTAATATTAACTAACTATATAAATGACTAGATGAGAACTACATTAACGGCAGCAAAAAGCAGCCAACGTAAAGCAAATCAACCCACCAAACTGTGGTCCCACTGGTAAAAGATCTTCATTTCCACATGTCCAGTGCATTCCAGCAACATCGCCAAAAAAGTTTTTAAAATAGAATAAAAAATGCTCCAAAAAACATCTCTCAGAGCAGAAGTGAGTCTGTCTCCACTCTCTCAGGACTGTAGCTCTCACAGCACATTGTGTCGCTGCAGTGTGGTGCGTAATTCCAACACTGACGTGTGTGCCCTCCACAGCCACCTGCCTGCTGCCCTGTGAGCCTCAGGATTAGGACTAATTACCATACAGCTGCCAATGTATCCATGGCAGGGTGCTGTGGAACAATAGTGGACTACACTGCGCGGTACTGTAGCTGTTCTTGACCCGAACGCAATCAGGTTGCTTTGACACTTCACAGTGTGGGTAAGCTTCAGTTTTACACCTCCCTAAACACACCTCCTTTCACTGGAGAAGGTGGGTGTTTCAGTTCAGTGTTGACCCAGTAAATATCTATCTGGCAGGCAGCCGAGACCGACATAAAACACTACTGAAGGTCAGATTTACAGAACAGAAATCAGCAGCTCTGCTCACAACCTAAAACCCTGCAATGCATCTTTCCAATGTGTAAGAAATCAAGTTGTCACAGCTTACCTTCAGTTGTCTTAGTTTTTTGAATATAGCTCATCACAAACACAGGAGGTAACAGTGCACAAGATGTGAGCTGCGTGTTACCCTGAAATATCTCAAGCCCGCGCAGAAGATCATTTATTTTTAACGCTGCAACGTCACACAGACAGACACTGAACATCAGTGAATTATTGAACGAGCAGGGAGACTTTCAAATGTTACAGGCAAATAAATAAATTGTTGAGGAGCAGTACACACACACACAGGAACAGGGGATGATGCAGAAAACATGTCCTGATGCTTCATTCATCTGCTGCTGCTGCTTTTTATAGGTTGGCCTAGTAGTGCCGCTGAGGTGTAACTCCACATGGCGAGGACCTGCTGGTAGCACTGATTACTCAGGCTGCAGTGAAGTGCCAAGATCCTTCTGTGTCTCATTATTATGTGCATCATATAGTACATACCTGCCAGGCATCTGTTTAGCCACCTTCAGCTAATCCTCAACCCACCTGGTGGGCTTCACTCCAAAGTTACAGAATGCTACAAGTCTTTTTGTTAATATGATCCAGCCACGAGACATAAGTGTCAGTGTGAAGGACATTACCACAACAAAGGACCCAATCTGTGGTGGTCAGACAGGCTCAACTTAATGTTCAAACAACTGTATAAACTGTATAAACACAGATCAGAAGCTGCTGAGATTGGTGACAACACTGTTGTAGAGAAACTGTCCCCTAAACACATTTCTCTTCACGTTCAGCTGGACTGAATCCTTCTGATGTCTCTAATAAACTCTGATAGAATACAAAAGGGATGTTGAGGTTAAAGACATTCAAAAAGCCAGCACTTGAGACAAGAAAAAAAAGTGACGTTTCATGTGATGATCTCATCTAGTGAAATGTGGAACGTCGGGTGTTAACGAATAAATGTGTTAAAAGCTATATTGGCTGAATACAGCAGTCAGCAGAGGATGAGAATACAGGACAAGTAAGTTCTGAGATAGGCCTTTCAGATCGCCTGGGACAGGTTTTGGTTCCCGCAAGCAGCTTTCAGTTTTTATGCTCCACATACAGTATGTGGAACAAACTCCCAGAAAGCTGGACGTCTCAGTTCTTTTAAATCCACACTTCACACTTTTCCGTTTGCGGCTGCCTTTTATTAAACAAAATTTTTTTTATGATTTATCCATATCCTGCACTCTACCCTTACTTCATTCCCTTGTTTTATCTATTTTATTCTATTTCTATGTTCAATTTTATTCTATTCTTTTAAATCATATTTAAATGTGTCTTTTTATATTGTCTTGTGTTTATCTTGTTTTAATGCCTTTTATTTTATGTCTCATATAAAGACACAGTCTTTAGGTCTTAGGATGCTTTACAAATAAACTGGCCTTGTCTAATTGATTAAGATTTGTGCTGGTTGCAGCTTCACAAATGTATTTATTATAATAATTATATATATATATACATACAATATCTCATTTTATAGACAAAATATTTAATAAATCCATCCAAAAATAATAAATGGTGGATTAGATAATAATGAAAAAACGCCTGAGTTGCAGCTGTAAGTTTTACAATGATTTTAAAAGATCTACATAAATTTAGAACAACAAGGATTAGTCAAGTGAGATTTCATGCAAAATGCAAAAGATTCAATTGGTTGCAGTTTTGCAAATGAAGATTTTGCTGTTTTTTATTGTTCACAAACCAAAACAAGACATTTGATTTTGTCGTGTGCTGTAAGATGCTGTGCTGGACATTTCCAACAATTCTCTTATAGATCAAACAATAACTCAATTAACACAAGAAAATAATCTGCAGATTAATCTATAATGAAAATAATCAGTAACTCTAATTACATTATGTAAATACATTAACTTATGTATGTGGCTTCTCTGTTTTTAAATCTGCATAGATCTGACCTCATGCTCTGTTTCCTGATGTAGAGTGTTGCTGAATGTCATTAAAAGCACCATACAGACAACATACACCACTCACAAAAAGTTAGGGATATTTGGCTTTCGGGTGAAATTTATGGAAAACGTAAAAAGTTCACACTAC
>JAUMHL010000028.1:22434349-22452412 GCA_032362345.1 Sandelia bainsii | reverse complement strand
TTTAGGGAAGGTCACATTAAGTTCACCTGTAAAGGTTATAGTGCATTTTATGTTCATCCTGAAATTTCACCCGAAAGCCGAATATCCCTAACTTTTTGTGAGTAGTGTATTTATTCAGTGTCATTACAACGTGAAAGACAGAAGCAGGATGCAGCACTGCCCTAATGATGTGAACAGACGGTTGCTGTGCAGGTCATTCAGACTATGTTCAGTTTTTTCTAATTGTTCTCTATAAATGATTCAGGATGCTCTTAAGCTTGCCCTCAAGGCTTCTGGAATCCGGCTGCAGCCAAAAAAAAACCTTCAAAGAGGTTTGCTCAGGTTCTGTGCAAGCACTGTGGGCTATGTTGCACCCTCCCAGTGCACTAAATCCTACGCATGTTTCAAGTAAAAATGAAAATTCAGATGGGAGAACAAATGGAGTACTCACCTGCATGAGCGTCTGGGAGGAGATGGTGGCGTCGAAGCAGAATGGAAGCAGAAGAAAAGGAGAAAAACAGGCTGGTTTCAACTGGGATAATTCAATAATCTTTCAAATTCAGTGCACCTCTTATTATCGTCTTTACCATCTCCCTATCACACTTCAGCAACAAACAAAAAAAGTCGCCTACCAACTATAACCACAATAATTTAATGCAAATTCTAACACAGCTGCAACTTGTGACCTTGCTTATTTACTACTACACGTCCCTTGGTTAATAGACGGTGCATGAAGCTCAGTTTCTAACAGCTTTGGCAAAAACAGATCAATAACTGGCCCCACATGTGACCCAGCCCTTTTGAGGTTGTATCCACGGCACAGACCACAGTGCCCGGAGGGAGAGCGCTGAAGGGAGCTGCCTGACAGATGGTCACTGATCCTGGGGTACAGAGGAGCCAGACACTGGCCCGCTGAAAATAACACTGTCTGAATTATTAAACAAGGAGCCCTACATTTATGGATATGCTGACTTGAACTATATACAGTATATTGACAGATTTAAAATGTGGAAAAAGAGGAGTGGAGATTTGGTTGAAGTATGTGTTGTATGTAACCCTTCAACTGAATGTCTGCACAAAATTTCACAGTGATCCATTCAGTATATTAATAAATAGCCCCATGTTTGTGGGGAAAAAGTCAGAGGATCATCAAAATCAGTAAGATTCATCCTCCAGGGACACAAACCTCTGAACAAAATTTCAAATCTATACGTCTGATGGTTGTTGATATATTTCAGTCTAGGTCAAACTGGTGGACTGACCAAGTGAGGCTGACATTACATACCCTTAAAGCCATGAAACCTGCACGGTTACAATTCCTTTCCAAACCATAAAATCAGCACTTTAAAGACTTTAAAGTGCTGATCTCCTGCATCAGCACATGCAGCAGTTGACACCTACAGCAGACAACAGTGGAATTAATATCTCTTCAAAACACTTAAATCCACCTGATTTAATGGTCAGTCCAAGCCTGCACACTTTGTTAGGCAGATTAATCAAACACTTCCCAGCTGCCCAGGTCTAATCCCTCCCCAGTCACAACAGACCCGCTGGTCCATGTGGCAGACTGGGGTTTGGAGGTGTGATGTGAGCACATTCACACCCTGTTAGCTTCACAGTACCACAGTGACAAGGAAGATACTTCGGCATCAGAATGCACGTGTATCATTTTAACCCATTCAAACTGTCTGAATCTTCTATCGCACATCAAAGACAAAGAGATGGTTTATCGAGACTTTCCAAGTAGTTGCAGACAAACAGCCTCATTTCACAGTAATAAATCTCTGAACAGTGGTAAAAAAAGAAGTAAAAGTTCTCAAGAAACTCTTATATTTATAAACACGAATGGCTTACACTATTTTGTGTCCCTGAATGCCTCACAATACAGCTGCTGTCCACAGTCTAATGACGTGGTTTCAGTCTCGATTTCAGAACCGTTATACCCTACATAGAATATAACTGACGCCAACGTATGAAAGTAGGATGGACAGCCAGTTAAATCATTTGTTATTTTATCAAAAATGGCCCAACTTTACAGCATCTATAATAATAAATTCTAAAAATAATGTAATGTCACCTGGATCCAGACGAGTGTCAGAATATTGATGATTTAAAAACAAAAATCACCATTCATTAATGTACTTTCAGTTTAGAGGTCAAAATCCTGAAATTTAACACAAAAGCATTTTGCAACTATTTAATGCTTCTTTTTTAGTATGAATGTTTACTATTTTTATTAACCAATCTAAAAAAAAAAGGAACTCACCCTCTGCTGAATGGTTGCATGTTTGTGCTCCATTTCCCTCTTTTCCATGGCTGAATCAATCACCAGCTGATCCAGCTGAAAGTCAGTGAACACACAAAAAACTAACAAAGCAGGTCGAGTATCATTATACATCCTGTAAAACTCTTCACTTATCTCTAATATTATTTTGACGTATAAATTGCAGCGTAGTTGATCCTAACACGTTTCACTCGCTTCCGGTGACATATTAAGTCAGGATTTGACAATGAAGCATCAACGCAGTTCTCCTGCTGAGGTCACAAACCTGCTGTGACATCAATAACGTGCACCAAACAGCTGTGATGGAGCACGCACGAGTTCATGCAGAGGGGGAAGCTTTCAATAGTCTATAAATAAATGTAGTACAATGCGTCACTAGGTTTCAATCATTACGTGGAAACCTAACTGACAAATAACGCAACTGGCTCTTGTCGATAGTTAAAAAAAGGACCGAAGAAATTCTACATGAGATGAGCGTGATTAGGGAAAATGACAGAGCTCAGCTGGTGGAGCGTGTGTTGAGTGGAGATGAAGACACTCTGCTCACCTCAGCAGCCAGTTTCTTCATGTACGGGTCGAGCTCATCCAGCAGGTTGTAGCCCTGCTGGAACAGCGAGTACTGGGCGAACATGAATGACAGCATCTGTGTGGGACAGAAGAAGAGGAAGAAGAAGAAAGAAGAAGTTTATTTTTTTTATACAATGAAGCAGTGACATTACTCAGATTACTCTTTTTGAATGTGGAATATACGTAAAAAATGTGTAAACAAATGCACAGGCTTGTGCATATGTCCTCACTTACAGCATCTAGGATCTCAAATTTCTTCTTTGCCTGCAGGACATTAATCTGCAGAAAAAAAGACAAATGTGTTTCTCAATGAGCATCACTATGTCTAAGATCCAAAACGATGCACTATACTGTATTTGACACATGGTGGCTATTGAAATAGCTCCCTCTAGTGGATAAAAATTGCCTTTTTCCTCAGTGTGACACCATTCAGGTTCCCTCTGACAAAGACAAACTATAGTACGTCCCATTATGGAGGTGCAGTAGAAGTGGAAATACTTGATGGACTGACAACACGCTGGCAGACATTACAAATACGTACATGAATATTGTATTATTATTATTATTATTATTATTAATGCAGCATTAACAGCACTTGTTTTCTTGATAGTCTATGAAACAAACATCCTGTCATCTTTATGGCATTTCCTGAATTAAACCTTTTATAACTCAACTGATGTTTCGTGCCACATTTAAGAGGTCACTTATACACATAGTGCATCATCTCACAGCTTTGACCTTTCCCGCCTCGGGACACTTTCAAGACTCCAAGGGTCAGATGTCTGAGAGCAGTGAGAGACGGCTGCCAGTGGTCAAAAAATGAAGAATGAAAAGAGGGCACAGCCTTCACAGCAATCACACTGAATCAGTCTCCTTGTTCTCGCGGGCTGTCTTGAGTAGAGGGTTACAAGTTGTGGGAAAAATAAAGCCATGCTGCACGCTGTATGACGAGAGAGCAGAATGTGTCATACAGGCGCAAGGGCGGCACGGACACTGCTGCAGGCTAAAGGGCCACATCGTGTTCATTCCTCGACTGACAGGATGTTTCTGTCTAGCAGCAAATCAAATGGAGACGTTATTTGGATAAAAACACTTTATGCACTCTGAGAAGGTTTTTCCCTGTGACCCGGTGTCAGTTTACCATAGACTTTACACCACTTCTTTTCAGGGTAATAAGAAAACACACATATATATATACTGCTATAATTCTATCTTAACAATATGTCTTAACAATGGCATCAAGATCTATGAAATCCGTCCAGAATAAATGTCCATAAATCTGATTAGAAATCATATCATCAGTTGATATTGACATTTTGAGGCGGATATCAATATGTGGGAATTTTTGGGTAGTATTTTTTTTAAATAGACACTTACATAGATACTATATGTGACTATATAATTGTGACATCTTGAAAGAATCAGTGCTCTGTGGTTCACAAATTAAGTAATGGGAACACTGATTGAAAATACCTCAGAACTGCTTTTACATTTCTGTTACCTACACATCCGTCCAAATTTTAATAAATGTGCTTAGTGCTCATATAAAAACATGTTTCTTAATAATAGGCGTGCAACGATTCCAAATCCACGGTTTGGTTCATACATGTTTTTCGGGGATGGGGCAGCTCGAAACAAGGATGACCCAAACTATGTACTGTGCCAGAACACCTCACAACACAGATGGCCCTTACTGCGTACTCTCCTTGAATGCAACTCTCCAGAACAGCAGTACTTTCTTAGTGTAAAGCCCATGCACAAAGGCAAGTGACAGGTCCTCCTACTACAAGAAATATGGATTTTTGGGTTATCGTATGAAATTTGAAGGCATCGGGGAATATCAATATGCTGGAGACTTCTCTACAAGAGAGGTGGGATGACTCCAACAGGCTGGCAGGGAGGGGGCTGTGTCGCTGTTCTGGAAGATGAAACTGCAACTTAAACAGGCTTAAATTGGTTTAAATTCAAAATTCAGACATAAGCATAAATGACTTATTATTCCTACATGTTGACCAAATGTTTAAGTCTAGCACTTTAGTGAATTGAGAGTATTTGAGTCATTTTTCTGACCTGTAGCACATAGTCCAGAGTGAGGTGTCGGAAGCACTTGCGGGTGATGCTGAGCGTGCTGGTGGCCTCTTCGACCTCGTGAGGCTTGTTCCTGGGCGCCTGAGCATTCTTCACCTGCGCAATTTCCATGTCCTCGCGCACCCTGTCAAAGTGCTTCTTGGTCTCCTTGAACTTCCGAACATCCCTGACAGACACAGACGAGCAAAAAGTAAGCTATTCCACACAGGATCAAAATGGAATAAAGAGGAAGACATTAATTACAGTTTTGGGATATTTATGGCCACTATAAAAATATAAAATGTGGTAAAATATCTTGAGCTGCTATTTATTATTTAAAAACACCACAATAAGGGTATGTCTGCTCTTTAAAGGTTGGGGACTTAGGCTAAAATTCTGCAGGGACTGGAAGTTGTAGGTTTACTCACTCTTTCACAAAGTTTTGCAACTGTTGCTTCACAGACCTCTGAGCTTGATCAAACAGTATCTGGAACAGATGAAGAGAATAAATCAGTTTTCCTTAATCATGTTTTTAAACAGAAAAAAATGCTTTTATAAGCTGCCAGTAAAGAAATGCTAATGTTATGTTACTAATTCAAAGAAATGCTTTTGTAGACTTAGTTTACATCAGGAAAAATAAGCAATTTTATACTATGATGAGTATTTCTCACCATTTCTGACATTCAATTAACAAAACTATTCATAGATCAATCAACAGATAGAATGACCACATCACGGTTGTATGCCTCCCCCAACCAGCTGCAGTTTACATGCATGTCTGTCCAATAATTACAGCCCCCATCAAATCAAATGAAGATCTTTAAGATTTTCTATCTTTATTTCTATTGACACTGAACTGTGATTGTAAAACTACTGCAATTACCAACCCACAACAATTTGTGCCAACACAAGGTCTGTATAGTAAAAACACTATAGTATTTGATTACTTTGCTTCACTGCAACAATTAAAATTAAAGCATATTGTCTGCACCAGAAGACTTTTGGAGGGAAAACAACGTCAAAGCACCTGCAACATATTTTTAACCAACAGAGGGAGACAAAGAAACTTTATTTTCTCACATCATGCATTCGAAATATGCAAATCTGCCATTAACGCCTGTTGGAATGAAAGGAAGAAGAATGTTACTCAGACTCCAACATTCCCGCTCTAACACAATAACGTGCGGCCTTCAGTTAGGTGTTTTAAATTCAAGATCCCTCCTCCTCTCTTTGAGCCTCTGAGCACATCCTCTGTGACTGCTCCTGCAAACGTGCTGCTGCTAAATAGGTCACTCAGACGAGGGGGTGGGGAGAGGGGAAGAGAGAGAAGAGGAGGCTTTTGGTTCAGTGTGACACTGCAGAGTCTCCATCCAATGCAGAGTGCAAACCCACTCAGGCAAATTGTCACCACTACTGAGCAGCCAGATTAGTTAAAGGTCTTGAATTAGGAACCGCTCTGAATAACTGGATGTACAACACTGTGTGCATTAGAAGATTTCAGTTGGCAAGGCCCTATAAGACTAGACTTATGAGTGTTTTAACTCTGGGCACTACAGGAGCTGATGAAGACACTTTTCTATTGTTGCCACAACACAGACGCAGCCACCAACCAGCATAAAAATAAGTATAACGAGTATAATCTGACCAGATTAACAAATACAGAAATGTGGCCAAGATGGAAGTGGTGAGTTTTACTATATTCCTACCACCACCTCTGAGAGGCATGTTTTTGTCGTGATGGTAGGTTTAGGCTTCTTTTCACTGCTCTATAAACTCACTGGATCTAAATGAGTCAAAGTGGAACAATAAAGAATTGTGTTTGTTGCTTTGTGGCACTGTCATTACATAAGAAACCGCCCACTTTACTGCACATGATTAACCAACATGGCATGATTATCGCCCGATGTTGGCGTATCCAAAGCGAGTAACACGCTAACAGGTGAACCAACTTTTCTAGCCAACTAAATATGCTGCTTTTAATGGCTTCGTAAAAAGTGTCACATTCAAAGGCCTCCCTCTTCTACTGAAAATCAACTGGGTTTGAATGTGCTTCTGTGGTTAGTCAGTATCCCTAGATACAGCTTACGAAGCTCTTAGAAAAGGTCAAGCAAGACTTGGATGTTTGTGCCATCGAAGGCTTCCACAAACGTGATAACTCAAATAATAACTCAAATGCAGCAGTGTGCAGCGGTCATACACGGCACATTCTAGTCTACATTTAGGCTGCAGACCAGGTGCAAGGTGGATGTGAATACTGCTGGGATGCTGCACTTTAATTAGATAATCTAATAATGGTGATAATGGTGATGGTGACCTTGGTGTTTGGTCTGTCAGCCTGTTGGTTCAACAGTTTGAGAACTCTCATGACAAATATTGGCTGCACTGGCACAAAATTAAAAACCAACATCTGTAGCTAGGTTTCCTTCCAAATCTTAGCAAAATTTCAACAGTATCTTTCCACAACCGTTACGATTGTTATGATGTAATTAAAACACCGGCAAAGATTAAATTGTGACGTTTAGGTTTATGGGATCGCAACATAAATGGTGTAAAACAGTGTGGAACAAATTATGGCAAGGGTATTTATGCATGTTTTATATATTCATTTGAAGAATGCTGCAGTCTCCTCACTGGTCCACACAGATTTGATGTTTTCAGCTGCTGCTTCGACAGACTTCAACAGCACCTCACCGCATTAAGAGATCTTTTGGAAGATATTCCTAGTAATAAAAAAAGAAGCACGTACTGTTTATTTAAGAAAACTCGTAATGTGATGTATTTTGAGTTAAGTTAATGCTTTCGGGCTGGTTAGTACGCACTGCTCACCAGCATCCTAGACACTAGAATAAATATGAACTTTTTAATGTTTAGTACGTATAATACACATTAGTATATTGGCATATGTATATTAACTTTAAGTATATTATCATGCTAGCTTTTGCACGGTTGTGCTGAAAGCTCAAAGCTGTGCTCACTCAGGCTCACGAGGCTGCTACTGTGACAGGACAATTGTGTTATGTTGTAATAATGAATGAGGACTCACTCTGTTTGGACTTGAAATCTTCTCAGCTTATTACTGGCTATCATAACATCTCATTCTCATATCTGACAGACAGGTCAGCATAAACAGTGGAGCTGGAATGTGGATGAACAAAGAAAACACTGTCCAACACGTGTACGTAAGTTAAGGATATGACTTGAAATCAGAGCAAAGGAATGAGATAGTTACAAATACAATGAACTACTGTACTGACTATTTGCTAAAATTCCCATCAGCATGTTGAGACACACACTGATCTGAAGACATCAAACGAGCAATTATCTTAGTCCGGCCAGAACACAAGCGTAAGCAAACAATTTACTTTAAACAGAGAGAAACTAACCTAGTGCGACGAGAACAACTGTTTTTAGATTTTAACAAAGGAAAGTTCCTTCCAGCAACTCTGCTCCATGTTCCCTGTTCCTAAAATAAAACCTCCATAGGTGGTTGGTACAGCAGAGTCTTGTGCTGTTGCCACTAAGCAGCTTTGGTCATGAACTTCTGCAAGTGATTGATGTATCAGAGATTTTTTTTATTTGTGATCCTCCAGTCACAAACAAGCAGATTGTTGAACCTTCAGTGCGGTGGTATCCAAAAATAATTGGTCCGTAAAAGTCTTATTTGAGTTTCACTATTCATCTATTACATCAGATGTGTATTTAGATTGATAGAGAATGGTGCTGTGCACCACGACTAATGAATGACCAGATATAAATATAAATGCAGCGTTTAGATGAGTACCAGTTTTTCTGTGGAGCCACTACGCTTTTTTTGAAGATCAATTTTGATGTATTTTCACTTCCTGAAGACAGGATGCTTCTACAGTCTGTAAGGAATGATAAGAACTGCGGTTGCAGACAAAAACGCCTTCCTGCTGTGTCTTGCTTTGTTTTCCAGTTTCCAAATATAAATTCCCATGTGGGACACCACTAGCGTTGGCATCCCACATGGGAATCCACTCATTCAGCAGTGTATGTTCAGCCTACTGCATGAGGACACTTAAATTTAAAGGGATTAAAATTCAGTAAATCACAGTGTACATATAATGCTAAAAATGTATTTGGAAATGATACATAAGTATGATTAAATTCATCCAATCATACAGTATATGTTTTCTCCCAAATCCAATCACCTCCTAAAGAGTTTAATCCTTTACTGCTCCAAGCATGAAGCTCAGATGTTAGTCTCTCTGCATCTCTGTGTCAATCTCTCCTCATTTCTAATGGATGTTCTGAGATTCGAACATAAGTCAATAATTTATTGAGTATTCATACAGTATGGAGTTTCATGCTTGAATTAAACACAGACTGGCCTGATTCTGCTGCTGCGTCTGCCCATTTGAAAGAAAATTCTATTGTGAAATCTCTGGAAGGGAATAGAAACGCAGACTTGGAGCTCAAAAATAAAAAAGAATTATACTTGGCTTGTGTTTGACATTCATACAAACAGAGCCTGTTTGTTCTGTTGTGTGGCACTGGACTGTCGAGGGAGCCAGGCTATCAGGAAATGGAGGGAAAAAACGGGCCAAAACTCTGCAAGTTCGCTTGTCTCAGCTCACACGTTGGCGCATATCCTCAAACATATGCCGTTTATGTTTGTTTTAGGCATTTGAAAAGGCATCTGAGCATGCACCACAACAAGGGCAGCTGGCTCTCCGCACTCCCATATGTATGGTGCCATTTAATATTCTTAAGTGTCTGCTGTGTAGGGTAAGCACAGTGGCAGCTGCATGGCAAAGCGTGCACACTGAGGGACATCCGTCACAAGTAGCAGATATAACCATCATCATCTCTTATTCATTGGAGCACTGCTGGAGTCCTTCAGCTGCAGCAGAGCCACACACTTAAATGCACATGGTGTCTTTCCTGATTAAAATAGAAATGTGTAAAAGATGTCAACCGAAAATGTTAATGCTTCAGCTAAAAATCTTTAACATCAGTCGATGATGACGCTTTCCTCACTGCATTAAAATTACATAGCTGTAAATATAATAAAATATAATATCTGTGAAATCTTTCATCTCAGGGGAATACTACTCATACATGGCGCCCTGCTCTGTTCTGCTTTTATGTCAGAGTAACAAAGAAAACCTTTGAGAGTCAATTATATTAATGTTCAGACAGACTCTTGGCTCTGATGGACTGGAGGGAGAGTCAGGGGAAGCAGGAGGCCTTAAACCCAGCTGAGCTTAAGTGGAAGAGGCCAGCTGGTCCCAGACCAAGCCACCCCGTTCTTACTGTGTCTAAAGTGTGACACTCTGAAGCAGACAAACAGACTGATGGAGCTCTGTAGTTGTATTTCGACTGGAGCTGGCAAGTACTGGGAACAGAGAAGGGAGAGGAAGGGATGTAATCCTAAAACCTACCAAGAGCTCTGATGTGAATACATCTACAGAGGGCCAGCAAAACAAAAGGATAATGCCTTCTAGTCTAGTTCAGTATTGTTTGCATAATTATATGTTACATTTTGCAAAATGTTTGTCCACTCTTAGTAAGACTTTTTTGACATTTCTTTTTGCACGTGATTCTACAAAAACCTAAGCTGGTAGTAAAATTTTAAGTAATTGTAAGGCCTCACTGCAGCCCTGCAATAAATGCTGAAGGTTATACAGTTGACTTTACATTCAAACTGCTTCAGAGATGTGTGGTTTATGTGTGTTTTATTGAGATGTTTAGAATATGTCTCCTTTTTTTCCATTGTAGTTTTAATGGAGTCCTTCAGGAAAGCAGGACCTAAGGCATAAATACAACTAGTGTTGTATTTTTGAGTGGGTTTTTTTTTTTTGCACTAAGCGTTCTGCTGACAGATATGTTGCTTGGTATGTTGCAGAGATAATTACCATGGTTAAGAACAGTTTTCAGTCCTGCAGTTGTTATTCTTGTGTTAACTTTCATGTCCCTGCCACACACCCATTTTCTCAATGTGGGCTGTCAAAACCAAAACAATCAGCTAAAAGACGCTAAGATTTTCTGTAAAGCTGAGCCTAAGTGGTGATACTTCTCTACTCATTTCAATGAGCCAGTCTGTTTAAATACAATTATTAATGAGGCCTATTCTCAATAACTAAAATATGAATTACTGTATAGCTCCTTAAAGTAAGGACTCACATTTTCATTACATTATATTTGTGCCATGCGCTGTTCCTCTGTCAGCAAGACCAGCTTAATGTCAAAGATGAAGAAAAGAATTGTTGCTTTGCTTATTGTCAAAAATGGCAAGGGGATATTCTTATTGTCCTGTTATGTACATTCCTGTCATTATGTCTTTCAGTACTGTATGTACATCTACTCTTGTTGCCCCCACACACTAGCATATCAGACAAGAGCACATTACTGTATGCCTACAGGCTATCATCAGTCATGCGCACACATACACACACACATACCCACATTACATATGCCTGTCCACATATAATGCACTTTGTGACATGTCAAGGTTATCCAGGGCCACTACTATCCAACAGCAAAAGCTAATCCACGCCTGCCTAAGCTATTACCCTCCCATTTGTAACGCTGACCTCTCTCTCTACCAACAGAACGGGGAGTGAATGTGGTGGAAGGAGTGGCTGATTTGTGATGACACATTTTGGTTGCAGCTTTAGGAAGGAATGTGATGCGCACTGCCTACAGGTTCAAGCTAATGGGCTTCAAAGGGCCTCAGAGGGGCAGGATAGGGGCAGGGGTCAGGAGGCTTAAAGGCAGAGAGAGGAAACACCACAGCAGTAAAGCACGGGCTCTGTTTAATGTGAGGATAAATATCACTTTACTTATACTGTTATTCATTGTTGTGACTCTCAGGAACGTTATCACAGGAAATAGCAAACATACCTGTAGATAATGTCTTTTGAAAACAGAAAATTCCACAAATGGACCTTACTTTACCACTCTGTAATAAGTCCACACACAAAAGTGAGTGAGAGGTGAAAATGTTGGTTTTGTCATTTTATTAAGTTTTTATAGCCACAGTGTGACCTACCAAATATGAAAATAGCTATGGATGACATGGGGGTATCACACTTGGGCAGCACTGCTCACACACTTTGGGTGGGTAGGCAGCATCACAGGCAGGAAAGATCATAGCGCAGGAAAGACTGTGGGACATTTCAGGAATTCACCACGGGCCTATGTCTGTTTGGAGCACATTCAGACTGACCTGGGAAAATACCACTGAAGTGCCTGCAGTAAAGTGCAATAGAATAGCATTTACTAAACGATGAACAGCGCGTTTATCATTACCAAAGGTGAGTGTGGAAAACATGCCACTAGAAACTTCTCATTTTTTGCCAGTGCTGATAGAAATGACAAACATGGTTTTAGCTGAATGTGTCTTTGTAGCTGTTGTCTGTACTCAGCCAGAGATAGTTTGTGATGGGGATGCTGAAGTCCGACTGATTGTATGGTAGTGGTACCTCTTCACTCTAGAGTAACCTGTCATTTAATAAGCTGATAAACTGTGAATGTTTCAATCAGCATCTGTGATATTCACATCAAGCAGATTCTGAAAAAATCTGTGTGTCAAATTAATTTCAATGTGTCAGGTAACTACACAGCAATTATCAGATCAGAATCAGTATCCGCTAATACCTAAAATTGAAAGTATGGATGGGTATCAGGGTAAAAAAAATGTGCTCTGGACATACAAGGACAGTCTGGAGAGCAGGCTCACTTACCATGTGGTAGTTGATAATCTCTTGGAGGCTTTCTCCGCACTTTTCCAGGCACTCCTACAAACACAAAACATACTTAGACTAGGCAGTATGTAAAGAAATATTCTCATAACTGCTGCTATATTTGTATTTAAGAGTAAAAGACTGAAATAAAAAACTGTCACAAAGAAAACCCAAAATTTATTTGAATCCTAAACGGAAGAAAATGAAAAGATCCGCAAAGTCAAAGCTGGTTAATGTCAGTTATGCACTAGAGGAGTTTTTTCCCTTCAACTTTGTACGGGAAAAGGAACTATAATTGCAGGGCTGATTTGGTTCTTCTGTTTTTTACAATGGAAACTACAAATATGAACAAGACTTTAATAAGAAACTCACAATTAGTCATACCGCTGAAGCCAAGAAGGCTTTTAATAGTACTTAATGTCAGCAGCAATGAAAATATTCCAAGACACTGGCGTTGTGAGCTCAGCCAGGAGTGTGTTTCCAGAACTGACCTGATCCTCACTTACTAATCTGTTAGTAATCACGCACAGAGATGAGGAAAGTCCCTATCCCTGGAGACACTGTAACAATCCTCTCCAATAAATACAGGCTATAAAGCCACAATAAAGGTTATAATGGTTCAAACAGAGGCAAGATGAAATGACTCGGACTAGTTCCCGGCTCATCGGAACCTCACCGAGATCATCTCATCCTTCTTGCACTGCTGAGACAGATCCCGAATGCCGTTGACGAAGAGCTTGTTGGCGCTGACGTAGGCCTTCCCTGCTTCAATCATCCCACTGCATAGCTTCACCAGCTGTGGAGAGAAGATACAGAGAGGACAACTTGAAGCGTACATTTTGGTAACATACAGTGGTGGGTGAAATCCCAAGTGGGCTCCATATGTCAGTGTCTGATATTAGCATACCACCCAGCACAGAGCCTTATACTATTGACACTGATAATTCAGCATGTGCAGTATGTTCTGTGTTTGCCTTGCATCTTAGTCACATTCTGTAACACAATGAGTAGGCTGCTTTGTATATTTATCTGTCAGCAAAATTTGAGATCTCTGCCATGAAGCCTGATTTGTTTAGTTTACTTCCATGTCAGGAAAATTGGTTTCTTCTTATTTTTCTCTCTGTGTTCTGTCGCCAGACTTTCTTCTTTTCAGCACCATCTTTTCTTCAGCAGATTCCCAGTTCCTCCCAGCTGCTAACCAGACAAGAGGCAGAGCTACTCCTAATGTTTTTCTTAAGTTCAACATTTTAGAAATTAAAAATGTGCCCATTACTAAAGATTACTGGTTAAAATGTCATATCTTGGTTGGTCAATTAATTAACAAACCAAGGTTAAAAAGTAAAAGCTGTGGTTGTACAAGGAGTTAATATTAGAAATGTCAACAAAACCAAATGCCTTACCTTATCTAGTTTTGCCTCAATCTCCACGACCTCTGTCTCCACCTCATCGATATTTGCCCTGAAAAACAAAAGCAAAAGAAGCTGTTAGTGCATTTGTGGTAATGTGTTATTGTATGACTAAAAAAAATTCCATTAAGGTAATTAGTCTTTTTGGAAAACAGCCGTTCTACAATCTGGTTGTGATTTCCCACGTTCTCAGAAAGCACAAGGACACCCTATAAATCTGTGAGTGACACATGGACTTTTGCGGAGCCACATCAAGACATGATCGCACAGCGACAGGCGAGAGTGTGGGTGTGCTTTAAGTGAGCGAGACGCCGTCTCGGGAGCAGTTCAGCTCTGTCAAAACGAAGTGACAGACGAGGTCTCTGCTCAGTGAGGCGAATGTGGCTGTCTGGCTCATCCCCACAACCCTCCAATCCACCTACCCAGTGTCAACACCAACACCACAAATGCGTCTGGAGCCTACACAACAGCAAGAGGTGTGATTTACACTCAGTGGCTCACAGTTAGATGATGCAGTCCCTAAAAACTACACTCCCAAATGTATCCACAACTGATATGAATAGACAGTATATGGATCAGATCATCTACATGAGCTGTAAAAAACCCATAACTTTCTGTATCTCCCCATTTTTTTGTGAAAAATGATAATCTTCTAGTGCTACTGCAGCATAGACAGTTTTGGGTTGCACAAGGGGTGTGTGATATTTTATGGGATTTTGCCAATAACAAGAAGTAGATGATATTTTGCACCTTCAAAAATATGTTTGTAGAAGTCTCACATTTTTTATGTCTTACCATGTGTTGAATTTCTTGACTTTTTGCAGAATGACCCTGCTTAGTTTTGCTAAGTGTGTTTTTGTGCTGGCAGCTTGACTGGTTTATGCTTGTGGACAGCTGACACACAAAGCTTTTCATATTCTTTATATTCTGTGTTGTTGTTAGTTTGCATATGGTGAAACAAGTTCTTGTTAGTTGCTGTCTTCTGGTCAACACGTGTGTTTTCAAAGTCAAACCACCTCCATGTAAGTTGAGAATGACCCATGACTAGCAACTCAACTGTACAATGGCGACTGCCTCAGGTATAATTTGTGTTCAGTGCTATTTAGCATATTGTGGAATACCAACATGATAAGCACAGATAATGAAAAAATCTGATTGTAGCATCGTTCCCACCTCTGCACAGCTGGCCAATCACCACATGAAGTTGATGTGAAGGTCAGGCTTTGTGTGTTTCGTTTCGTTTGTTTTGGAAATTTTTGGCCCCAGCCCTGCATTTCTGACATTGGTAGGTATGTATAGGCCGACGTTTCAGCGCTGTTTGACCATCTGACGAGCACTTCTAAAGAACAATACTGGCAGCTGCAGTCCTGCTTTCTCTAAATCACACTTAAAGCTAGTATTCCATTTGCTATCAGAGAGACGGGGCTACAAATCACAGCTGTACACACACAGCAGCTCTGTGATGAGAGTATCTGTGGCATATGTCGACCATGGCTGGCAGGACATAAAACTTGTATCTGTATCATCTCTTTCTCTCTGTCCTTGGGTGGATTTGCCTGCTTGACTGGCTGCAACAAGCTCAGGGGAGGAAGGATGGCACATGCTTTCATATTCCTCTCAACCCCCACACCTCTCACCATCTCCTTTTATATAGAGTGAGTTAAACACTCCAGAGAGGAAATATCAGTCAAAAGCTCAGACTCATGCAAAATGGAAATATAAATAAACCTAAATAATCAATACCATATTATTCCACTTGAGGATGTATGTTATTGTAACCTCAAGTGATCTCCTACTGAACAAACCAACCAAGCTGACCACACCCAGGGATAATCTTGCAGTGAGCAAAGCTGTTTTCATTGCTGATGTCATTTTCGAAACTGCCCTTTTAATGTGATAATGCAGAGCTTAGCTGGCCCTCATTGAAGCTCATTCTCCTCATGCCTTTCAGCAGCAGCCACGACTTATGTCGAAATATTACATTTAAATCTCTACAGATACCCAACACGGTTAATGAAAAGCCCATCCAAGCAAATGCTTTCATATATATATACATTTTCTGGTGATCAACCACAGCTTTATCTATTGTGGTATGAAATAATTTTCACACAGTCCCTAACATGTTGGTTGGTCTTCTAGGTCTGCTTTTTTAAACCTTTATTAGTCCCACAAGTGGGAAATTTGTATTGTTAAGGCAGTACAAGGGTAAGAGCAGCAGAGAGTTAAGCTACAAGTAAGGTAAAAAGTAAATATTTAAAACTAGTGAATATTTACAACTAGTACGCAAAGTATAATATAATATATAAAAAAGAAACACGGGAAAAAATATTGCACAGAAACATATTGCACAGAGGACTGTTACACACAGAGAATATTGAACGTAAGAGGATTTCACTTGTCAGTCCATGGTGTTTGAATGTGTGTGTATGTTTGTGTGTGTGTGTGTGTGTGTGTGGTCAGCTGCAAGATGTTGGTTGTACAGGTTTATATGTGTTATCTTAGTGACATGGTTCCCAACTGGGTGGTCGATACACCCCCAAGGGGTCACAAAATATGGTACATCTGGACGGTCGTGAGACGGTCAACAAGACAGCAAAGCAGATGCTCATGTTCTGCCTCTTCAATACCCTTTATATGTGAGTGACAAAGTGACACAGACAAGATAACATCATTCTTTGATTAAAGTACAAAAAAAGACTTCCAAGGCAACCTGTAAAAGTAGGCAGTAATCAGTTTAAAATGACATAAAACAATAAGCAGAAAATCCTCATGCTGGAGAAATACAAAATAAAAAGAAAAGAAAATGACTGACTATCAAAATAGCTGCAGATTATTAGTATGCCTAAGCATGGTGGTAGCCCAGCTAGTTCTTCCAGATGTGGACACAATCCCACAGGACAGCTGCTGCCATTAAACACCCCCAGGGCATAACCCCTACTGCCCTGTCTCACTGCACAGGCTTCCCACACATCCACACAGAGCCTCGGGCCCGTAGCCACGGCAACCAATCGCCTAAGTGGGCCACAGAGGTTCCTGATGTGCTTGTGAGTTGACCCTTATTCACACCACAGAGGGCAGAGTAGCTAAGTAGGTAATAACATGACTCACAACACGACTACCATGACAAGAGATGACCACTGTTGCATCCTTAAAACCTCATCAGGAGACTATTAAAGAACAGTAAATCTACCTCTGGTTCACGTGTCAGCCAGTACACCAACATGACTGACCAATTAAAATATACAAGCAGCCTGTGGTTGTTCTTAATGTCTCATTAGGACCAAACAGCAAAAACACAAGTTTATTACTTATCTAGGCAGACTTGAGGTTATATTTGCCTGTTAGCGTGCAGGATTAGTCTGGGATCAGTTATCTGGCGTGCAGCTAAAAATCCATGTAAAACACAGCAAACACTGAGATTGTGCTGAGCAAGCTGCAGCTCCGGTGGGTTTTGGCTGCTGATGGGGCATCCAGAGGACCAACCGACGTGTTGTTTACCGGCCTAAAGTTGCAAAACAATAATAATATTAATAATTATCTTTCATTCATGAGCCGCCAAACATCTTAATTAGTTTCACATGACGTTCTGCTTGTCTGTGCTGGCACTGTTTTGCGGTGTATGGAATATGACTTTAAAGATTGTGAAAGCATTATTGCAAACAAAATGTTAACATTTTTCTGGTAAGCAGTGGTGGAACTATTCAGATCCTTTACTTTACAGAGAACAATAATACGGACAAGACTGTTGCACGCTCACCTGTAGTGGAGCTTGTGCGCAGTCTTCTACAGGAAGCATGTTCAACCCTTAACAGAGTCGTATGAAGTACTGCAGTAAAGTAACTCAAATTTGTACCCTAGTGCAGCACTTGTGTAAACGTGCTTAAATGCTTTCCACTGCTGCCAGTAGTATGTCTTGGCTGCTCTGTGTGAACCGGATGGCTGCGAGAGATGCAGCTGGGCCCAGATGCTCTAGAGCAGGGGTAGTGAAGTATGATTTAAGGAGGTCCGGATAGAGAAAATTTCCTCATGTCCGGGTCCACAACATCATCAT
>JAUMHL010000028.1:22371712-22434249 GCA_032362345.1 Sandelia bainsii | reverse complement strand
TGCAGCTGATCTAACATCTCTGGTTAATACCTCACTCTTCTTTCTTTATTGGCTGTTAATGCAGATACAGGTATTTGCTTGATTTTTTACTTTTTTGTTTCCCCTCAAAAAGGGTTTGAGCTCCTGCACTGAGGCTCTTTGACTCCATCACTGGATGTTTTTTTTGTGGGGTAACACTCGTTAGCTTGTTGCTGTCCAGTAAAAGAATGTGTTAAAATCCTCGTTGACCGATCGTAGTTGACTTTAAGATCGCTTATTTCCTGTAGCCTAACTGCCAAATTTAGCAGGTAACTTTCCTCAGATGTGATTCTGTGCTTAGTTACATCGTGGTGTTTCACATTCTCTCTCATCTTCTCACTTCTTTATATGTTTCTCTGTCTTTGCCGCCGTTTACTTTCCGCGCCTCTGTTCAGTGAAGGCCCGCCCTAGTCTGCCTGTGATTGGCTAATTCTTGTCCTCACCTGGACCAATCTCAGTCCTTATGCTTAAACCCAACCAACCTGGAACCACAAAGGTAACGAGTACTAACCAATCAGAGACAGGTAGGATGGGCCTTTAGCTGAGATGCGGTGTAGAAACACTGTCAGAAAAGAGCCGCAGGTCAAAATGTAATCTCCGCCAAAACTGACTAAAACTTAATGACAAGTCGGTTCCGGTTTTGGACCGGACCGCGGTCTGCCTGTTAGTGACCTCTGCTCTCGAAGGTTGTGTTTTGGAGGGTGAATCAAGGCAGAGCAGCCTGGTAGTGTTGTCAGAGAATGAGCAGGTGGGATTCTGAGGATAGAGCCAACACTGGGTACAGGTAGTGACCCCTAAAATTCAGCTGCGGCTTCTCAGCGTAACACAAAAGCATCCGGCAGCTGGGACTGTGACAACAACTACAGACGGCAGCTCACTGGGGAGAGAGCATTAGCCAGTGAGCGATGCAGCAGTGTAAGTGTGCTCTAGTCCAGCATACAAATGAGATGAGAACAGCTGTGGAGCAGACTCAATGCTAACTTCAAGTGATCCTCAGTAATCAGCAGACTGTTTGATATCCGTCTGCTGATTTTTCTTGCTCTCTTCAGAACCTTGTCATCATTCAAAACCTACCATGAAATGTTTCACCAGTGTGGAGAATTTGAGAGGCTTTAGAGAGGGGCAGGAGGTTGGGTGGAGGAGGGAGACACTGTCTGTCTGAGGTTCCCATTGTGACAATGCAGCTTCCCGTCTGGAGAAAAGGCAGCATTTTGTCATAATATTGATTGCTTTAGTGTCCTAATTGAAGCTGGATTGCAGGGCTGAATGGCTGATTGAAGGGGGTGGAACACACAGAACAGCAGCTCTGGTTATTCTTAGCTTCATGGCTCCTACTGCCCTTCCTGGCTCCCCCCCTCCTCCTCTTCCTTCAGACCACTATATGAACTAATGCAGGGTCAAGGAGGCACCACTAGCTATTCAATGCCAAGCACTTAAATACAGCATACTCATAGTACATTGCCAGAGTACTAGCTACCAAAATGTTTTAACTCCTTCAACACTGGACCACTACACTATAAGTTTCTGTCCTTAACAATCTGAAAAAGGCACGTATCGGTTGGAGTAGACAACGTGTTACAGCAGAATGTTGAATTCCCTGACCCAGATCGTATGACCACCAAAGAGACCTTTGCACCCATCCAGCTAGTGCCACCTTGACATCATCATCCTAATAATACAAGAATTATATTGCCCCATAATCTGTAGTAACTCAATCCTAATGCATTTAAGGTGCAGAATGAGTTCAAACGTCTCCAGTAAAACCCTCTACTATATGTGTTCAAAGCCCCGACTATTGTTTCATAAGCCCCGGCTTTCATTTCCACTCGAAAGCTTAGATGCGTTCGTCATACTTAAACAGGTCTGCTTTTAGTTTCAGGAGAGAGCTCAGCCGCACTGTAAACACTGCTCACATTTCTGCACCGGGAGTGCCGCTTTTGCTGCATTAACCTCAAACCCTCTTCAACAGCACACGTCTGCACTAATGGACTCGCCGAAGCGACATGTCTGCTGCAGAATTAGTTAGTCGTTCATGCTTTGATTACAACACGCTGGCAGCCTGAGCATTAAGCTGTCGATGAATGCACAGATTTAGTTGTATGTGCTGAATGCGTGCTATCGATCCCAGGGTTAACATGTATGTCTCAGGACAGGCGCTCACACTACCCGTGTCAGTGTGTATATATATATATATATATATATATATATGTTAAGGGCGGATTGGCTCTTCTACAAGAGATTATTCCTCACCACCCCCACTCTGATTGCTACTAGGCCAAATACTTGAGTGTAGACAAACAGCTGAGTGGCACGTCTGTAAAAATACTGTCTGCTGCTGAGCTCATGAAAGGACGGGACCTATGAAAAATAAGGTATAGTATGAAGCAGCCCTTATTTAAACTGCAAAAGGAGAAATGACAAGTAGAACTGTCATCTTGGTTAAGGAAAATCAGCTTTACTTCACTGGTTCTCTGAATACTACAGTATGTGTAAGATCTAAATCTGCCAGGATGAAAGCCAAACCACTCACCGCCCTGCAGACCCTCAGGGAAGCAGTAACTAAAATCGACACTGACTTGTCACCAGACCAAGCTTGTTGTCGTGGAAAAGCCCATGAACTCATTTTGGTGTTCCCTCTAAGAGGATCTTCCAGTATAATGGAGAAGGATATAGGAGGGTGAAAGTTGGTTCAGTTTTCTCCTCAATCAACTTGAACTGCTTTGTTTGTCTGCTAAACTATAAAACACACCATGCACCAATATAACACAGAAAGCCATAGTTACATCTATCATCTATCATCCTATACTTGTCATCCCAGAGGGAAAAGGCAGGGAAGTAATCACAGCTGCCATCATCCCTACGGGCTACCTGTCTCTGCAGTATTTAACACAATGATGTCAGTTGACCAAACCTGAATATGTGAAAACAAAGCTGTATCTTCAGTCTAAGGAATTCTCCAAAACTTGGTCTGGGATAGGACTGTTTGAAGTGGCAGGAGTGGGAATGTGGAGTGAAAGAAGATGAGAAGGGTGAAGGAGTCTGACTGCAGACAATCTGGCATATATTCACACATATTCCTCTACTCACTGCACACGACCTTTCCAAAGTCAACACTCCTCATGTTTTTTTTTTATCTAGTCTGGCAGCAGGTTGAGCGCTCCAACTAAGATAACCAGTCTGCCTGTTGGTGAACTTTTGCCTGTCTGCTTCGCCTCCTCATCGTCCTCCTTCCCCACCAACCCTCTGCCATCTCTCCCTCGTGCATTACACGGGTTAGCTCTGCGGTGCTTCTCTGTGCACCGCAGACCACAGTGCATAAATCCCGAGGGAATGAAAACCCCGAAACCTTTGCGTGTCTCGTCAGAAAGCAACCTAAGAACACACTTGGTGTAAAAAAAGAAACACTGAAGCCACAAACAGAAGCAAGACTGTTAAACACGAAGTCTATATCTTCACTTGACAGTTTAACTGCCCAGGAAAAGACAGAGTAATTAAAAAGTCCACAAACAGCTATACCAAAGGAGAAAATCAATTTGACTGCTGGTTTTAACAACTGATTTTATGTAGCTGTGGTTAAAGAGGACACTCAGTCATGTGAGAGGAGGACAGACAACATCCTGTATTTAATAAAGGGCCGATATTGGTGGGATGTATAGCCAGAGTTAAAGTAACATTATTTTAATATTTACAATTTTAAGTGGCTTTCACCTAGTCTACATTAGCCAGTTGTTGAGTGTCCTGGGCTCATTTTGCTTCTTTCTGCATTATTAGCTGCTATAACATCAGTTTTTGACTGATGTGAATCATATCCATCATATCCATCGTGTTCACTCCAAAACCAAGATAACCGTGGTCATCCAAAGTTATTTTCCCAAATATCTCAAAAGCTCCATGCAACCCCCCCCGCAACCTTTCTCAAGCTGCATAGTACTTGTGCTGTATAAACTGATCTGAATGTGTAAAATTGGTGGAATGCTCCTTTGAGAAAAGACTGGTTGCATGAAAGTAAAATCAACATGTTTTTCTTTTTCAAACTGTCATATATTTTGTTATCTAGTGGACTTAATGTGGAAAACAATTCAAATTAAATCAAATGGTCTCTTTGCTGTTATAAAACCTCCTCCCCCTGTATCAGACTGTTGGTGTCTTGTCAGACCTTGAACAATGTGTGTGAATATTTGTCCAACTACCAACGGTTCACAGTGAGTAACACAGCCAGGCAGGCAGTCCCTGAGCACATAACAGGGATAACATTCCCATTTAATCTGAGAAGATGAATCCCATCTTCTCAGCGTTCACACGAGGAGAACGAGAACAGAGAGATCATTCTGCGCAAACATTCATATCAAACAAGAGTCCTGCAGCCAAGCTAATTCCTCCAACAACTCCTGCCAGGGTTGCTCGTTAATACGTCCATGGAAGAAGTCCAAGAATGAAAATCAGGCACATTCAACAAGACCTTACACAGTTCATGTGGAGTGAAAACTACACAACTCAAATAAAAGTTAAAAAGATTGATACCAGAGTTGGTCCTAGCCATTTTTGTGCTGCATTTTTGACTGAATGTCATCAAAATACTGGACAGATGTCTAATCTGACCTGATGATGACGCTTGATGAAAGGTCACGGGTTCATAAAGTCACAACTATTCATTCCTGAGGTGAAAATCTGAGTCAGACCCTGGGTGTTGACCCTGCAGAGTGATGTGACCCCTGTGGAGCGAGCAGCTGCCTCAGCCCCTGTCTGATCACTGTCCAGAGTCAGGCAGCACAGGGGTACACACAGACAGAAAAAGGGTTTGACTGCCCAAAAAAAAAAGGAGGCCTTTCCCGCTCTTTTTAAAAAATCCAGCTTGTTCAAATTCGAAGCTGTCGTCCCAGACAAATCTATCAGAACAGCACTGAGATACAGTCTACTGTATGACAAAGATACCCACATAATTAGGACTTAAGCCAATAAACATCTCTGCATGAGTTAAAGAAAGTAAAGAAAAGAATTAGCAAATAATAACAGACTCTTTCAAGTATAACATATGCAAATGTGACAAGCACTCCCGCTTTCTTCTCACTGAGGTCATCCTCTGAGATCTGAGATTTAAAATAACGTGGTCTCCATTTTAACTGGTCTGGCTCAGGGATTTGCACAGCACACAAACGGCAAAACATCTGGATTATCTAATTTTAGCTTCATTCAGAGAGACTTATTTAAGGTTATGTGAACGAAGTATAGCCAGAGTTGCTGTCTGAATTCTTCAGCCTGCATTGAGAACATGGGGAGACGTGTCAAATCACATGGCCTGAACGCTACAATTATAACCCCTAGTTCCCATTATGTGGCATGAAAGTTTCTGCCCCGCTACATCAGAGCAGGACTTGTGAGGGTTTCTCCATGTGTCAGCCTTTCCACTAATATTTCAGAGATTTAACTACAGGTCAGCTTTGGAACAGATGTCTTCTGCACAATATCGTCTTTCATTATGAAGTCAGGCAGCTGGAGAGATTTCAACACTGAAGACAGTCATAACTAACTGTAAGTGTCTAAAAGTAAAATCTTATTCATTCTGAGAAAACATCACGTATCTGGTGATCTTCACTTGCTGCCTTTATAAAAAAAGCATCTTTTCAGAGAATTTTGAAGTGTTTATATAAACCTGATAGCAGCACTGTCATTCTCTTCATTCACAAGAATTGTACACCCTGAGTGTTGCTCTAGATGAATATTTAAGACAGCTTGGACTGTTGGTAGTACAAAACAAGACATTTCACTACATCACTTCGGGGTTTATGGAGCCATTTTTTGACAGTAATTGCGCTCTCAGAATTGCACAAAAAGTACATTTAAAAAAAACACAGTGAGCTGTGCTGTGCTAAACTCTATTCCCTGACATGAAATGAGAAATAATAATCAAAACACCACTAGCACTCTAAACTAGTGAATGGAAGGCTAACTGTAACTTAAATACTTTGCATTCGACTTTATTTTGAGGTTGACCACCTGACCAAAATCTGAAGCGTTTCCAAATGGCTGAGCTGATATCCAATATGCCTAAGTTGAGCTGTGAACTCTCTGCCATCAATACCACATGGTTATGGTTATTATTTCCTCGTTTTGCAGGGTTCGTACGGGTGCTTGAAATCCGTGAAAATGCTTGAATTTTAATGTTGTGCTTTCAAGGTTGGAAAAGTGCTTGAATTTTGGATATAGTGCTTGAAACTGCTTGAAACTGTAACTGTATTGGTTCACAACAAATATCTATCTGAATGAATAGTTCGCTGATCAGACGGAGAAATAAAATAAAAAGTAGGGAAGTGTAAAATAAAAACTGCTCCTGGGCCTCGCGTGTGATCGGTCAGTCACATGAAAGGTAAGTGTTAGCAGAGACATTTTCAAGTAAACACATGCTGTACTATAATGCTAATTTGTTAATGTGCTCTGTTAGCTAGTGAATTCAGGGGCTAAATTATTGAGATGCACTGTGAGTATATTTAATATGGCAACGTTAGTATTGTCAGTTATGGAAAATGCTGTGAACTTAACCAACATTACTTAACAGTAACGTTAGTTATTACACACTACTGAGAGCTTCATCAAATGTTAGCCTGATGCATAACTAACCAACTTAAGGCTAACGGAGTAAAGGCTAGACAGTAACAAAGCTGTTACCGACCAAAGAGAAAAATACTATCATGACTTTATATTTTCATGTGTTTTGCAGCTTTTCTAACGTATTAACTTTGGGAACACCTATGGGTTTGACTAACACCTGGAAGAATAATCACCCTGTCTACAGGTGATGATTCTTGTTGTAGTGTAACGTGCAGTGTGTGTGTAGAGGTGGTACCTGCTGTGGTGGGATGATACCCTGTGGAAATTCAAGTAAAAATAAATGACCTTAAGGCTGCATGTTCATATAAGGGAGATGAACAATACACTATAGATTAAACAAATTTATGTTTGGAAGAATATCAGACAGGTGCTTGTGCATTGTCAAAGTCTTCTGTCTGGAAATAAATTGACTGTCCCAGTCAGAGCTACTCTCCATGTCTGTCTTACTGTCATGTTATTAACACAAAGAGATTAAACACTTATACACTAATACATACAGCAACACAGTTACATATCTTACTGATAGTTGTATTGAGAATGAAGTTTATTTTTTTATAACATTTTCCTCCTATTTTTGATGTTATATAGGAATGTCAAGATCTCATGAGGACTTATGAATCCAGGTCCTACAATGGGGAATTTTTTTCCAGTGGAGAAGAAACACCTCAAACAGCACAGCTACATCCACATGGACAACCAGCAGTGTAAAGCGTAACAGTGGAGTGGAAGAAGCCAGTGGAGCAGCAACAGGAGTTGTATATATATATATATCTATGCATACAATGCAAACTTGCCCTACCAGGGTTTACCCATATATTTTTGCACTATTTTGTTTTGTCAATGCATTATCAACTCAAGTTGTTCTTTTTTGATTTGCACAATGCTTTGTGATTCACTGCCTACCAAGTTTTTATTGTATTTCACATTTTAATTTAAAGTGAAGTTATTTGTCAAGTGACTTATAGAATTATACCATCTATTTTTAATGTGATAAAAAAGGTGAAATTATTTCGAGTATGTATGTATTTGTATAAATATGTAATATACCACAACGGTAGTGTGCTGGAAAATGCTTGAAAAGTGCTTGAATTTTACCCTGGAAAAGGTGTATGAACCCTGGTTTTGGCTAAACCTAAATAAAAAAAAAACAATCTCAAAATTTATTGCAATAAAAATTCACCTGATATATGATAAACTTATGAGTTCTTTATTGTATTGATCGATTAATTTCCTGCATCTGAGTCAACTCTGCTGCACAAATCACCCAGTTAGACTTAATTAACAGGATTAAAGTGGCTGAACGTGTCGGGCCATCAGAGAGAAAATGCTTTACTCTGTAACTCCACTGTACAACTGCAGTAAGCACTGAGTGTTAATTATAGCTCCAGACAATTAAGCAGAGTGATACATCTTCACTTTAGAGGATGCCGTCATGCCAATATAGAGACATCACATTCTCCCAGCTACTCTTTTCATACATATGAAAGCTCATAGTACCTTCAGTACTTGGATCAAGTAGCTCCTGAAAAACAATGGTGTTAGATTAAGTAAGATAAAGCTGTTATTTCAATCTGATTTAACAGATTAACAGATTTAATCAACATTTACTGCAGGTAAATATAAGTCTAGGATCAGAGTCCTTATATATTCATAATAAAGGATATAATATCTTATAACTATCGTATCGTATCGATCAGCCCTAATAAGTAATATGTAAGAAATTATTTCTGGCAACAATACATTTCTCTTTTGACATACGTACTCAGCCCTATGATGTGTAACTGACACTCCGCTGTGTGTGTGAGCAGTAGGAAGGTTAGTGAGTCAAACAGAGATGCGGCATCTGTCATTAAAGTGTAAAGATGAGATACTCCGTCCTAAACCTGTGATTTCAATTTAGTCTTGAAGATTTAGACTTAATGTGGTTTATTCCTTCGCCGGTTTTACCATTCATGTTCCTGAAAAGCCTCTGGAGCTTTGCGGTTAGAGCTGCATTAGCTACTAATACCACCCCCCCCCCAGTCTGTACTGAACACTACAACCACAGAGCAGGAGATTATGGGGATCAGTTAGCAACAACTGATGACACACTCTGTCCAGACTAAGAGCTAAATCTACTGCATGCAATAAGACAATCAGGGAGGAAGAGAGGAAAAGGTATGAAGACACAGGTTTCCATAAATACAACCGTCAACTTCAGCTTCCAGTATTTACAGGGATTTTGGAAGCAGCCATGAATTGGTCTCCTCCTGAACTTCCTGCTGACTGTCTTGTTCTTGGAAGCTGAAGAGGAATGCAGCTAAAAAAAGAGACAATGAATGGGAATGTGGCCAGCGAGTCCTGCATAACCTTGAGTGTGGATTCTGGAAATCGCATAGACAACAACTCCCACTTTGATACCAACACAGGAAGAAACAACAATCCCGCTTTCACTCTCAGAGCTTTAATGCAGAAACCAGTGTGAAGGAAAACCACTGAGGCAGACTGACTGAAGGAAACAGAAAGAGCACGGAGTGATGCAACAGTGTGTAAACTTCACCAAATATCACATTCAAACATACCACAGCATCTTTACTGCTTTCTACAGCAATGGTAGGGAAACACCAAGAAGAGATCACACCTGCCATTTCAGGTACTGGGGCAACGTGGGGTTCACCATCTTGCTGAATAACACTTCAATGTGAACAGGTGAAGTCAGGGATCGAGTTCCAATATGATGTGAATATTGTTGAGCATGTCTAGGCTGGCTAACATGCTCACACTAACAGCACTAACATGCTATTGTTTAGCGCATATGCATCATTTTAATAATACATCCTAGTGTGTTCACCATCTTATGTGTTAGCATGCTTACATGTGCTAATTAGCACAAAAATATAATATAGAGCTGAGGTTGATGGGAATGTAATCAGTTTTTCATGTATTGGACAAAATGGACTTTTGTGTTGAAGATGCCACTAGGTGAAATGTTAAGGGATCATTTTATTTCATTGTGGGTGGGAAATACATGTCTGCACCAAATTCCATACCAATTTATTTAATGGTTCTCAAAAAAATTCACTAAAATGCAAAAGAATTCAATCGCAGTCAAAAAGTAGGGCCTCTGACCAGAAGACCAGATCATTTCTAGTTTTCACTTTGAACTTCGGAGGATCAGGACTCAGAGGACCTCATGATAAAAATCACTGAATGATTGTAAAATCTGGCACACAACAGGGAGGAGGCCTTAAATATTGGCTGCAATTAGGTTGTTTTTGACAAACCAGCTGGGTGTAGTGGCCATGCATAATGCAATGCCTACTCCATCCAACCCCCAACAGCTATGGGGGTTGGGAGAGGTTCGCACAATTAGACAACACACAGCCCATGGGGAAATGGCACTTCAGACATGGGGACTAAAAAAGACACAGCACAACAAAACTGTCCAGCATTAACACCACCCCTGCATTACAAACTGAATGGGTTTGGTCTGCGAGTGCTTCCTGTGTATCATCATAAAGGAAACTGACTTGAATGGACAGTCTCAGTTTGTATGTATGTTATTACATAGGACAGAGGAGGATATGTACTGTGCCACTTCACAACAGTCAGTGTGTGGGGAGTAGGACGCTGTTGATCAGGAGGAAGAGGGGCAAATGGGAGAAAGGCTGAAAGGCCAAAGAAAGGTCAGCATATGAGAGGTCTCAGCTAGTGGAGCAGGTTTATATTAACTCAGGGTGGTCCAAGATGACTCCAACACACAAAAATGTCAATGAAGATATTGGGAACAAGGGAGACGAAGGAAAAAACACGCACACTGAGGATCCAGAAGAGGCCTTGTCTGTGAGAACCGGCCTGCACAATGTTCCATTGAAGGGAGGAAGACAATAAAGCCTACAAATGTGGTGTTTTTTCTGGGCAACACACCAGGCTGCCTGGGTAAAAACCAGCGCAGAATAGAGCAGAACACACAGTGAGCCAGTCCTACAGTGTAACATCCTGACATTTTGGTGAAACAGCCCAGTGAAATCCCTACAGAGGCATGATGTGTCCGGCTGTGATGGGGCTGAGCTGGGAGTCTTCCCGGCATTTTTGTGGGCTAAACATGCAGCTTGGCTTGCACTAGAAAGACATACCAGACGTGTGAAGCATTCAGCTCTTTCCTGTCTCAAAGCTTGAGAGACGGCGCTCGCAGAAACAACTGTTTAAACGACAGGCAGTTTCCATTTGAATTATGTTGACATCCCTTTCATGGTGAACAGGCTTGAAACATGAAAACTTCAACTGCAAGTCTGCTGTTTTACATTTGACTTAGGAATTAAACAAAGTCTGAACAACCAATTCACGGTAGCATGTGATGCTGGTGACTTTCCATCCATCACGTGAATGTCACAGTGTCAGTACAGCTGACTGAAAGACAGTAAAAGACAACACAAGAGGTGCTGGATCCTGTCACTTCCTTCTGGATTTCCCCCAGGTGTTTCCTCCGGTGTGAAGTCAGCAATATGTGCCTGACGTCAGCCTCTGGGTCTTCTCCATGACCCGACAATACCTTCCCATAAGTCCAAAGACCTGGATGTTGATGTGATGTCCAGTGCGAACCAGCAGAGACCTAACCGGACCCTGACACTAACAACAAGGAAGCATAACAAGGAGACAAAGGGGGGAGGATACTAAGAAAACAAGGTTCCCAAAGACTGCAGTTTTGGTTGCTGAACCTGAGATGGTATCTTTATATGTGGACAATTTAAAACACAATATCAGCTACTCTTTGCCAATTTGCCTTGGTGAACCCACAAACTGTGTGAGAGAAGTCTAGCAGAAAAATCAACAGTGACACATAATGTGCAAAGAGAGTTCTACAGCTCTGTGAGAAAAAATTAAAGTGGAGTCACGGCTCATTGGTCTCTTTGCCAAACCACACTCTCCAGAGAGCACCACAACAGGCAACAACAGTGAGAAAACAATGAGAAACGAGTTAAGTGGAATGCAAAAACCAGGCAGCTGTTTAGTAAATGCAGACAAGGTCCAACGAACATGATTCAAACTAACCCCTCTTTTTATTATCAATTAATCTATAAACTACAAAATCTACAATGAAATAACAATGACAATGAAAATAAATAATGAAATTTGTCCGTAAAACTTTTATTGAGAATAAATCATGCTTATGTGACAATCTAAAACCTTAAAAGTTTGGCATTTTTGTGCTGCAACCAGAAATCTAAATTGATGTCACTGAAAATTTTGATCAGTGAACAACCAGTGTTCCTCTCGTGTGCGCTGGTGGATCCTCATTTAAGGTTTAAAAATGCTAGAATTTTAAGGGCGTTTAAAGGATTTATGCTGTGACTCAGGGCTGGGTGTCGAAACCGGGGAGTCAGCAACCTTCTCTCACACACACACCGTCTCTCCTGGGTTTTGCCCTTTACTCTGAACCTGCTTCTAATATATGAGGCCAACTGACGCACTTCCTGACCCGTCCCCAGACAGCACCACAAAAGTCTGCCCCCGCACACAGAGGAAGGCAGCGAGGATGGAAAAGGGGGAGAGAGATGAGGAGAGTGCGGGGCAGGGAGCAAGACGAATAGAACAAATCAAAAACAGATGCTTGCACACGTGTGAGTCAGCATTTCAAAACGGAGCTATGTGCCCGCGGAGCCCAACGATTTCTCCTTTTAACCTTCTCATCACACTTTCAGTGATAACTTTGTCTTTTTATTGGAAACTTAACTTTAACATAACTTTATCCCATTTCCTGACCCAAAGGGGTGATAAACATAAAGCATGAGCTGATGTTGACACACCTGGAAACTACCCATCAACACGGTGTAATTCCAAATAGCCTCATCATCAGTGGGGAAAAGGTTGCAGAGACATGGCAATAAACGGTGAAATTTGTTAGTCATGACTCTTGTTTTGGGCTTTCGACTTCTCGCATCCAACAAAGACTGAAGCTCATCTTATTCATCGACAGTGAAGTGGTACCATAAGGCCAAAGCACATCATCGTGTCTGTGAGTAAGTTGATGAGTGACGCACAGCCACAGCCAAAACAAACCACGGTCACACTGACAGGACAGTTCCTCACACGCTGCCTTCAACTGGAGGGCAACAGCAAATCTCCTCCAGCATGATCTAAAACCACAGCTGTGAGATGAGTCATTAGATAGGATGGATGTTAGCCGTTATGTGCTGAGGAAATTGGGTATTTTCCAATTACTGTTCTATCTCGAATGTAAAACGCAGCCAGTGAAATGCAGTCCAGGCTGGACCCCTAATGAGAAAACCTGATTCTGATTAATCTGATTTTTAAAGACCTAAATCGTGGACCTCTCTACAATGTTTCTAGGTCATGCACTCATGAGAGGAAGCGTTTTAATGATCCAGGCTCTCAAAGCAGTCCAACATTTTAGGAAATATGCTTATTGGCTTTCTGGGGGAGAGTGAAATGACAAAATCCACACCACTTGTGTTTGTACATTGCATATGAACTGATAACTATTCTATATGAACACAATGTAATGGTTAGTAATCTGAACTCCAAGTACAGTAATCCAACTTAAAAATCTCGGTGAGCCCTGCAACTTTAAGACTAGCAGTGGCTTTGGTTCAGGAGGTAGAACAGGTTGTCCACTAATTGCAGGGTCTGTGGTTTGATGCCAGGTCTACCTGTTTATGTTGATGGTCATTGGGAAAAACACTGAACATCAAGTTGGCCCAGCACCTTGTGTGGCATTGGTAATGTCCTGAACTTCCCCACTGAATCAATAAAATAATTTAAATTTAACACTGATCATGTGTGGGAGTGTCTCTGTGTATTTCTGACCCAACTCAAAACTCCAGTTCCCTCCAATCTCTCTCTTTTTTCCTCTCATCTATTAAAGCAAACTAAAAAGCCCCAGAATAAGCACAAAAGTTTCACTCAGTTTGAAACATGGATGCCTGCTAACATTGAGATACGAGAAAGGTAGCCAGCCTTTCATTTAATTCTCTGTCACGTCTGACAGCTCTACTTAACAGTATGGATAATCCAGCAAGAACATTAGTTGGACACTTTATATTAACTCAGAATTATAGTCCATTTCACAAGGCATAACCGGCAGAACTGCATGGAGTCACATTGCAGCCAAAGCTTAACTCCAAGCTTCAAGGTCAGAAAGGGTTGAAGATGCACAGATATAATACAATAATCCATATGAGAGATTACAGCAACCTGCTGGTAGCTACAGTCTGGTACAAATAAACAACTTTTCAATGGTTTTCTCATGCTTCTAGATGTGTCCTTCTTTGACATCAAGGGACATAACACATGATTGGACCTGTCTTTGGGCAAATTGGAGGCACTCTCTTACATATCAAGGGGAGAGTTGCTTTCCAAAACAGTCAGACATCTGATACCTACAATCATCCAGAATTGAGCTCACATGTTAAGTCTTCCATTACCCTAATCCAATCTGCTAGCGAAAACAACTGCCGGGTTGTGAGCAATTTTGTTCACTCACGCTGTGAAGTGAGACCAAAGCCTCACAGTCTCAGTGTTAAAAATCCACTGACTGTGTATTACAGTGCGTGTTCCTGCACTCACTGGCTCAGCTATTGTTTTCTAATCCCCCCTGCCTCGCATTAGATGTCACTGATTCCATTCACCATGGGTTGTGATAGGAATACTAATGCCAATGTACTACAACTCATCCTTCATCTAGGGCCCAGGACGTTGCCATAGGGATGATTCAAAGTCTGCTGCACAGCTTGCGCAACCTGTGGCAACACTGGATGGCTGATTTGAAAGAGGGACAAGATGAATTGAGCCCAGGCTATTAGATTTCATCACACTTAATAAACAGGTCTTCGTCACCTCTCAGGATGTCCGACAGAAGCAGATTAGCAGTGCGCGTTCATGGCTCATTGCGTTTGCAGTGTGTCTGAAACCTCTTGCTATTCATTATGATAAAATGAGAGCAACAGCCAAGGCTCATGTGGTGTGTTCCCCTCTTCAGCACAAAAGGCTCAGGGATGACATCACCTTTGCACCCTAAAGCATTTCACCAGGGATTACTCTCCATTTACATGACTCATTAATCAATTTCCAGGAATATTAATAGGCACAGTACAATATACCATATTATGTAACACTATATAAAATAACTAAAAGTTTCTTTCGGCTGCTCCCTTTCAGGGTCGCAACAGTGGATCATCTGCCTCCGCATATTTGATTTGGCAAGGATTTTACGCTGGATGTCCTTCCTGACGCAAGCCTCCCCATATATCCGGGCTTGGGACAGGCACTAGGGAGGGATCAATCGGGACGTGAACCACCAACCCCAACCCTGGGGTTCTTATACAGTTAGCAGTTACCAACCGCCCTAACTACTGCACCTCTGTTTCCGGTGACTATATAAAATAACTAAAACTCCTTTACATGCTCTGTCCTTTCTATAAGCTATGATCTATAAAGTTATAAGTCATAAGAAGGTGTATAATTTGTCAGCTATACTACACAGAGGCCTTTTCTTCACACAATTGCAGGTCTGTTGGGGAAAGTGTAGGTCAATACTGATGATTAAATGCTTAAGCAGCAACTGGACAAAGCAGACTACAAAAACCTCTACCCACCTGAACCTAGAGCCATTTTGAATGGGCTGCAACAAAGCCTCCAAGACAGAGTGACGTACAAAAACACAAACGTCTAGTTTTTGGCAGTTACCAAACAGCTTCAGCTGCATTATCACCTCATTTTGCACTGCAGTAGAGAAGATTCTAATTTGCATGTAGCCAGAGAAACCCAAGACAGAATGTATATGTGGCTGCACAAGACACTTGACAAGACAAGCGCAAATGGGCTTCTGAGCTGCTTCAAGATTGGCTGAAAAGAATGAGAGAAATTTTGAAGAACACAGAGGTCCTCACCACATCTGATGACTTACATTACATGCTGTAACGTTGGTGCAAACTCTACTATACCTCCGCTCTTATTCTACTCTGAGCAATGAGAAGCAGCAAATCGGTAGTTTAAATCTACCTGCAATGCCTCCAATGCTACATTTGTTTCACATTCCCTTTGGGTTTGTGTTTGAGAAGACTTCAAACCCTGAGATCATCTATGACCTTCCAGCAGCTGCATTGGAGCCTGATGAGCTCCAAGGTTCCGGCTGGCAAAAGCCCTTCATCTGGTCTCATTGTAAAAAAAAAAGCCTTCCTACCGAATGGTGCTGTGCTTTTTCAGTATGAAGGGAACAACATCGTGATTTAAAAAAAAAAATCATATTGGCCTACAGAACAGTAATCATTAGATCTGTTAGCACTCATTTGCATCAAGATGACACCAATTGGACGTTAAGCCCCCAGGTGTTACACCTTGGCATACAGGGATTGAGCTGATGAATATGGGCCAATCCCTGATTAAGACACACGACCATCAAACGCTGCCGACTTAATCCCTGTCACTTTCATTACCTGGAGCTGTTAGCTCCAGCACACAGAGCTCACAGATGCTCTTAACAAGATGGTGAAAATACCCTGAGGCCAGCACCCCTGAGCTTTCCCTGTCATTAAATCAAGTACACAAACGAAAATTAAAATACGGTAACTGAACTGAGATGGTAGTAGAGCATGAGTTTAATGCATATTATGCCTAATCAAAAGCAGCAGGTGTTTTTCTTACTACAATAATGGTGTGTTCCCCCACGCTCGACCGGGTTACATTTCTCTCCTTGCATCTCTTCACATCTTCACATCGTAAGATGCGAGCAGAAGATGCAAATAACAGAAATGTACGCAGTTAAGGGAACTGAGATGTACCCAGAGTCTTGGGAGGAGCAGTCTTGGCTGAACATAACTGAAATAGAGGAGAAGCAACAGGTAGCAGTAGAACTTCCTTCCAGCTCCATGCAGTGCTCCAAAGATGATTTGTAGCAATCCCACTAAGTGTATAACAAGTAATTCTTCAAATCACAAATCCACATATTGCCAGATACGACTTCATTTTTAGAGCCATGGTTCAGTTCAGTTCATTTTGCTTTGCTTTTTTTAGTGCAGGGTTTTGGAAGAAAGCACTAAATGCTTTTGGACTGAACACAGATGACAAACACTCTGTATGATCCCAGAACGCCTCACAACACGGAATAACTGAAAACTGTAAAGTCCCTGAACGTCTCATCAGAGCTGAAGCTAATGTGTGTTCATATTACACCTGGACACAGCGTTACTTCCTTAACATAAAGCCCGCAGAAAAATCTCATCTTATTATGACAAAAAATCTCTGATTTCCAGGATAATTTATCAGATTTGCATCATCAGGGAGCCGCTTATACTATGTGGGTAGTGAGATGGTGGTGGCATCTTACCGGCCTCACTTCCACAACAATTACACCCCTAAATCCCACCATTAATTTCTTCCCCAATGATAAAAAAGCATGAGTAGGGTAGATTTTCACATATAAAAAATCCAAAGGCAACATAACTCAATAGCAATATCCAGTTCACTAGACAGTGCAGAGTATGGAAGAAAGGAGCTCAAACTGGGTTTAAGAATTTGGACAGGGTCTGACTGTAGGCACTGACGCATAGATTTAATCTAAATCAGTGAGCATGTAGACAAAAAACCTGAAACTAGACAGTGAGATCAACATCAGAATAATATTCATATTAAAATTAGTGCAGCTGTAACTTTTTTTCTCACAAACTCTTACTGTACAAACTGTAAACTTAATGTTAACATTGTTATTGTTATTTTCCCTCTAGGTACGTGCAGTTCATTCACTCCTCCAACGCGGGGCATTACACAAGATGCTCAGCATTCCTTCATACCAGAAATCTCCAGGAATTTGCCATGCCCCCCTGGCTCATCTTGTCATCTGAGTTTGTGTCACAAATCCATCCATCCAGTCACAAGATCACAAGATCTGAAGGCATAGAGAGCGCCAGAGATCACTGGCTTTGCCCCCCCCCCCCCCCAATCCCCCCGCCTGGCGAGGCTCTCTGCTTCGCTCTGTGAGTTTGTGACAAACCCATCACTGTGAAGGCGGCCTCGCCTCAGCTCTCTATCCCCAGCTGTTCACATGGGATGGGGAGGAAGGATCATTGAGGCTCTCTGCCTTGGGCCATTCAATAAAAAAAAAAAAGAGCCAGACTCACAGCGGAAGCAAGACGCTCTCTGGACAATGGTCACATTCTGCTGGAGGGACGTTAGGACACGAGAACGGATGAGGATGGCAATAAGGGCGTTAACAAAATTTCCTCACATGCTCTGTACAAGAGCCATTCACAGCAGTTCTGATCAGTTTAGAATATATAACAACGTCAAATAAAACCAGGAGACTGAGAAATACAAGTCAGACTTTGGCTTGACCTATAGAGTCTTTGTCAAGTTCTCAGAAGTTATCTCCTTTCACTGGTTCAACCCCTTCTCCTAGAAATGACTCCTACATTACCAGTACGTGAGTGTGATCTCAATTTAACATGTCAGTGGGGAGAAAACAGCTCAAACATTGCGTGTCGCCAGTGTTGTGCCAGAGCAAACACAAACATACTGGTTCCTGTGGCCGAGCAATCACTTTGTCAAAACAGATGCGGAGAGCATCACTGGCTGCAAACTCACATCTGTCAGAGTGGCCACAGCGAATAAACAGAAGACATGCAGCTTGTTTGAGAAAAACTGGACTGGTCACGACAGCAGATGAAATAATTTGCGCAGAACTGATTTGCAGCATGACTTTACACATGTGGGAAGCAGTGTGTCATGCCAGTCCCAATAGAGAAAAGCTTAGATTTTTCTGCATTCTGGGCTTGCTGCTTCCTACCAGTCCGTCCACCTCCAGGCTTGTTACATAACCCTGCATAGTGTATTGAAGTGTTGCTTTTAGCTCCACAAAGGAGATGTTTGAATGCTCTCTGAAAACACTGTTAAAGGCTTCAGTGGCTGCAAGAACATGTCTCTTTCAGCGCCTCTTCTAGTCGTTTAAACATCCTGAGCTGCAGATAAAAAAAGATTCTTAACATAAACTGGAAGGAAGTTCACAATAACTTCAGCAAATGTTTCTCCGGTGGGCGTTTTAACCTCTTCAGCAAATGAAGAAAGATCTGAGCAGCGTGTGAGGAGGACAGGGAGGAGGAGGTGGCATGCTTCCACATTCAGGACTCCAATCAGATAAGATAGTATTTTATCCACTCTTGTGGAAAAACAAGGCACACTGAGGTATCTTTAAGGTCTCTAAGCATGGATGGTAGGTGCCTGTGCAGCATGCAGCTTGTCTCGCTGTGCCCTCGCTGCTCTGCTTAGTGCTTAATGAGATGTGCCTCCCTCCAGCTCCAGATGGCAGTTATTAAGATGCTGCTGCCAAGGCTGGAAGTCTTTGATTTAGGAGCAGAGATTTTATCTCAGGGAGCACACAAGTACTGTGTTGTAAAGTAACTGAGCATTTTTACTCAAGTACTTGAATATTTTTAATTGAATGCTATTTCATACTTCTACTCCACTACATTTCAGAGGCAAATATTGTACTTTTTACAACATTTACATTGAATTCAGCACTATAGTCACTTATAAAATTTAGATTTTTCATATAAAACATGATAAGATTACAAAGTATTGTTAAAAATGAATCCAGTTTGAACCTCCTACAAAAAGGTTCAAACTGGGCCTATTCTGGGCCTCTTCTCATGTTTCAGATGTCTATCAGTTAGTCAGTAAAAAGAAATACAAATACTGCCAACACACTGATGCGTCAGTGTTAACAATTTTTATTAACCACAACAGCAACTTTTGATGCTCTCAAATACAGGACAAAGCGTTTGTCCACTCCAGTAACTATTTTCATAATGAACACATAACTTATTTTTATAAGACAAATCTGTTTCCAGCTTCTCAGTACTGAGGGTTTGAAGCTTTTCTGTCTTATATGACAATGAATCTGTGGGTTTTAGGCTGTTAGTTACACATAATACCTTGGGCTTTAGCATAATTAGTTTCCTGACATTTTATAGACCAGGCATTAATCAGTGAACTAGTCATTAGTCGGAGTCACAGTTTGAATTACATCCTTTAAACAAGAGCTCATTTATGAGCTGAGGGAAGTCAGTACAGAGATGTGAGGAATACTTGCTTTAGTATTTTCCAGCCATTATAGATCATTACATTTCTCATGCATTTTTCTCTTGTAGTTGGATGAAATGCAGCTTATTTTATAACTTTTTATGGAACTGTAACGGTTATTTTCTTAGGAAAACATTTATGTGCAGTAGTGGAGTACAGCTCTATTGTTAAGTGCAAGATTTCCCCATCAGATGTAGTGGAACATCATCTCAGTTGCCTAAGGGGCTTACTAACTGACTTTGACAGAACAAATGGAGAAAATCAATGCACAACGTTAGAAGACTCTGATCAGCAGCTCCTAGTCGGTCCACGTGACGACGCATATGAACAAATTGCAAAGCATCATCATCATCATTTTTCCTACCGTAAGAACTGACATGAGCATAAGTGTAGTGTATTATTTATGAGATCGTGGTATTAATGCCACTGACATTTAAGCACGTGTTGCAGTTTATTCCAACATGCAGGACACACTGGACCCAATCAGACGTTCAGTGCTCGGGGTAAAACTGTTCAATAAGCCGTAAACAGGAGCCTGTGTGAACTGTGGCTCTCAACAGTTCCAGTGAGTAAAAGAGTCAGTTTCTCGTTCTTACCTAAACCGGGGCGAATCTTTAATACACTCTTCAAAATCCACCGTCATCTTGTCGGATTAAGTTTTTTCTCCACGCGGTTAAAATTTCATCTCCTGTGTAGATTAAAGCAGAAATGCTAAGTATCCGATACGACGATCCTCCCTCCGGCTCCGGCTCCGGCTCCAGCAGCGGTTCAGACCCTCACTCGGTCCCGCTCTGACGAAGCCTGAGCCGCTTGACTCAGTAGTGGACCCTCTGCTGCATTCAAGAGCTCCTACTAAGCTCGGATTTTTTTATTTGCCATATCCTACGTGCACAGTCTATGCGTATGTAACGTAGCATATTCAGCGTTAAAAACACCATTTACATGTCAACGCATCAATAATAAAAATGCAGTATCAGAAAGTAGAGGTGAACGTATTTCTAAGTTCAGTTATGAATGTAGTGAATACTTCTTCCACCACTCCTTTACACAGCCTAATAAATACAACGTCAGTCCACTTAAAAAAAAGAAAATCCAAATAAATAGGACAAAAGTGAAGTAAGACTTCTTGCACGAGCTCCTCTTGACGCAACTTCTAACAACTTTGATATTTCTGATGGCACCTAAAAGCAACACAAGGTCAGCCCTGCGCATGAGAATGTGGCACGCTGACGTCACAGTGAATGAAAATAAGCACATTTTATGCAGCCTAAGTATAAAAATATTCATCAATATATCAATATATAAGTTATTTTAAGTAATTAACAAAAAACTGAGACAAAAATAACGGTCTAGGTAGTATTATTCAGTCATAGGTACAGTACTTTCATTATCAATATCTTACATTTATCATTATTATTATATTTCTGAGTTATGACTATATGGTGTATTAATTTGCCGTTTTAATAATTATTTTGACACTTCATAAAATAAAGAACATCAGCCACAGTGGCTTCACTTACAGCTCAGTCAGAAAAGTAGCTCTTCTTTTCACACCTTTCACACACAGTGTGACATGTTTTTTCAATGTCAAATACCCATCTTATACTGCTGTAATGCCTGTGAAATCCATTTATTGTAAAAACCAAACTCATTGAAACTACTACTACTATTCCAAAACATCTAAAAAAGACCCTTTACATATTTTACCACTTTGCCATGCAGCTGTTAAATGAGGCTCTCTTTTGTGCATCCATTTCCCCAGCGAGGCTATTATTAAATCACAGGAAATGGGAAAGCTGGGACAAATAGCGCCTGCTTGGGATTTCACTGCAGGTTTTCATAGAACTCTATTGTTCCTTCCTACACTGGCTTTAAAAAAGGCTGCAGCCCAGGCGATGAATGGAAATGATCTCATCCACTCTTTTGACTAAAAACCACCAGCATTCATTGACATAACCAAATCTCAGAGGGCCGACACAGACTTTATCAGCCGTTCCAGTGGTTTGCAGGGTTAAAATGTTTTGCTTTTCAGCTGCGCTTGCAGCACAGCTCTAGGATCGCACTATATCAGTCCTCTACTTTGGTCCAGGCTGAAATATCACAGCAACTATTGGACAGATGCCAGACAAGACATTCATTTTACGCAGATGACGCATTACATTACTGAGGCTCCTCTGGATCTTCATCTACAGCTCACAACATTTTATAGTGTCATCACTACGTTCACATTTGTAGATTTGAGCAAAAAAATTTTTGACTGTCTACAACAAGTTGCGTGATCATACATCTTGCAAACATGTGGAATTGAGATGAGAATTCTAAAAACTAGTGACTTTGTCATCTAGCACCATCAACAGAACAGAATTTTCATTTGTCCAACACTTTTGCTCATCTTAAATGTCTGCTACATGGGTGCATTACTGAACAAGCCTACTGGACACATGGTCCAAAGGGTCATGGGGTCACCTGTAAATAAAAAAACAAAAATAAGACACTAAAGAAAAAACAAAAATCACAAAAAGATGCAAAAACTGTACAAAGAGACATTTTACATCTTCAAAGAGACATAGTGTCCTCAAACAGATGATGCACACATGCTGGACTAAAACAGCAATTTCTCAGTCTTTTGACCCCACCCACCAACCACCATTAATGCATCTGCTTCATCCCTACTTCCTTTTACTAATGTAAGATCAAAGCATCTACTGCTCCTTTGTGAAGCTGCTGAGTCAGCGGACGGCTGATCTTGAAGTACACACTGCTGGAGAAACTTAAGAGGCAACTTGGCAGCATGTGCATACGCTGCATAATCGACACTGTTCTGGATTTTATTAACATCAGCAGCAGCTCGTGTTCACAGTGCGCGATCAGTTGTTATGCGATTGGGTATTTAACTTTACTTTACCACTTTAGGGGTTCTGACATTTTCACTGGAAGCACAGTAACATTTTAATGTGTTCTGAATTAATCACAACGGTCAATAATCAGCTTTAAAGGAACTTTGTGCAGAGTTAGATGAGATCTCTCTCATACAGCGTGTGTCAATTAAACAAAACATAAACATAAACAGTACTTTAGCACAAAGCTATGCTAACTAGCACAAAAATACACAAAACAGCCCTACATTATAAAACAACACTGATTTTGTCAGACAGCCTAGCAATCATATCAGCAGTCAGCAGTGGACTGTACATGTTCCACCTCCTGCTGCTTTTGTTTCCAACACTGTGTGGCATCTACCAGGAGCAGGGATGAGGCTCCCCCGCCTTTGTGCAGTAAAACAGAGAGGCAAGGAACTGTCGACTCCTATTTTGCCTCACATCACAGGCCATCTCATGGCGGACGCGAGCACCACTGCAGCGTGGAATCACTGGGAGAGATGTGCGGGTCTCTGGGAAGGTGACCTACTTTCGCTCCCCTCTTTTGGTGTGCCGGAGAGAGCTGCAAGTCTCACTGCTGAGCACACAGTTTATAACGTTATCCCGTCTGACTGCAGGTGCAAAGCTCTACAAGCCACTACCGACGAGGCATGTACAGATGTTGCATGAATGTTCTTGTATTATGCATGTGACTTCAAAATGTATTCCCAATTCTGTTTTAAATTTATGTTGTTCTTGCAATAGGGCTGCTGCACACACTGGCACTAAAGCAGCCGACTAACTTGGCTAAATTTAGAGTGAGGACATCTTTTACCAAAACTTCCATACTAATGAACTACTCGTTGTAATATTAACACTTATTTGAACAAATTATGTTCTAGTTCTGGATACAGGACCACATGAAAAGACCCTTGACACATGACCTTTCTGAGTTTGAGGCCCCTATTACCTAAATTTACTTGTTTAGCAGCTCTGCCACAGCACATCAGCCCATGTAGCTAATGTTTCTGTCAGAAGGTGCAGCTTTATTCCATTCATTACTTAAACTGCCCTTAAAAATGAAGAACACCTAATGAAGAAATGTGCAGAACGTAGGGATTATTTATAACCGATCTCCTGTAATCCTCAGTGACTGCCTAAGCAAGACTAAAACCAACAAACAAGAAACTCAGAGTGCTTTATTGTGTACACTTGGTTTTATACCACTTACAGCGTCTCACCAGGACATTTTGTTCATTTCAACGTGTCTGCTCAGCAAATATGTCTGGCCAATGAAGGTGAACATTTGTTTTCTCTGTGCCCAACATTTCAGGGAGAAAAGTAGGGCAAGATGAGCTGCAGGCTTGTTCCATCCCCGCCCACTGAATCACCACACACACACACACACGTCATTAGAGACCAGATTCATAGGAGTCATAATAACCTTACTGTGAAATCAGGGATCAGTCTGAGCACATGGCCTCAGTCACATTTATTTAACAATATAATGATTTCAGAAGCTCACAGTCGACTCTCCTGCATCTTTCACTGTCAAGCTCTGATTCTGAGGTGACTGTTTCAACACACAGTATTATGCTTTTGGAAATCAGACGATAGATTTAATATCAGAGGATGAGAAACAAATCTGAGTGCGAGTCGTGCAAACAACTTCCTCTCAGGTACAGCGGGATGAGAGAAATCACTGAGGCTGGCGTTGCTAGGCAACGGCTCAGCGCTGCCGAGAGAGGCGGGATGAGGGAATCCTGCTGATTGCAGGAGCTGCTCCCTATTAAAACCTTTGATTGTCTTTGATTGTCAACTGCCTCACATACTCTCCCTGGTCAAGTACCTGAAATGTCTAATGTGTGATATTGTATCAGTATAATATACTGATACTGATTTTACTTGATACTAAGAGTAAGACAATAAATATCCAAACTCTTTCTTACAACACTTGGCATGCTGGCACCCTGGCTCTAGGGACGCTGCTGTCAGTCTGTTGATCCACCACTTTGGTCCAGACTAAAATATCTCAGACAAAAATATTCCAGTACCACCAGCAGATCAAAGTTTTCATTTATAATAATAAGAAAATCTCCACATAAACTGGCTGGATTGACACAAAACTGTAGGCTCAGGCGGGGCACATTAAAATGATCAAATATGACTTCACTTCAAAGATAATGCAAATTTGTTGGTAGGGACATGTCAGTACCATCCATATATAAATGTTCTGTACTTTGTCATTAGTGCTAATTAGTATTACCATGATAAAATGCTAAGCTAACATTGCGAACACGGTAAACATACTTGCTAAATGTCAGCAGGGGTTTAGCCTATTCTCACATTTGAAAAGCTGGAAGTAGAGTAATGACTCTTAGTCATAGTTGTCCATTCATCTTCTGTTGACTGATCTATCATTTCAGTTCTATTTGTGAGTTCTAGGTAGTAAAATCTAGGTTTAATCAAAGGATCATATATATTGTAAGCTCTTCATATAGTATACAACAGTATGCATGCAAAAATCTTACTTGTATATGAAAACTATGAAGTAAATATAATCACATTAAAAATACATTTCCCTGAAATGTAGTGAAGTCAAAATAAAAAGTGTCATGAAAAGAAATGGTACAAGTACCTCAAAGGTAAATGTGCTGAGTTGCATTTAACCACTGCCCAGTAGTTCAAGCTACAGTATGTAACTTTTAAAAATAATTTTTAGTACAGATATGCTCCATGACTTGTCTTAATGTATGGTTTTTTTCACAGCATCAGTATTTGATGTCTTGAGTGGATTGACTTTGAGTCACATGCTACAGCTTCATTCCCAAAAGTTCTATATTGCAGCTTCTGGACACAGACTCAGAAATTATTGGCTTTTGTCTTTACAAACACCAACTATAAGCAAAGTATAGAATGATGTCAGCCTGGTCCTGTGACACTAACAACAGTTTTCATACAGAATAGAAAACATCATCACTGCAATAGAAGGCTAAAAACCACCTGCAGGTTCAGGTGCAGCTCCATCACATGAGGTTTACTGCTGAACCTCAACAGCCAGTTGCTAACACAACGTTGCCACCCTGTGGTCACCTCTTTCAAAGGCACTTCAAGCTGATGTGATGACTCTCTTCCAGCATCCTCTCAGCTTGTTGGTGTCAGGAATTATGGCGTCCTCCTTCGTTTCCTTCTCTTTATGTCTGTGAAACACACAAAAACACATCATGCTGAATATCAAACATGACACACTCTTGAAGCTATAGAGAAGTGAACTGACAGTTGATAACTTACTGACGGCAGCACTGCTGGAAACACTGTGATGATTTACAATTTGTTCATCTGTAGTGGCCCGGATCAGGTATTTAGGCACATGCTGAGAAAAAAAATGAATAAAACAACAAACTAAAATAACTTGTGACATGTCATTGTGCTGAACACCAACAGTTACTGTACAGTTGTCTAGAACAAAGTCAGGAAAAAAAGTAGCACTCCACACAGCAGTGAGTGACATTGGTAGTGTTTCTATCTGGTACCTCATTTGTCAGTACAGTATATTAAAGAAGGAAAGTTTGCACTGCAGTTAATTACAGGAAACGGACAGAGGGAAGGAGACACAGCACTGATCCACACAGACAAACCCAACAGGGTCAAGAAGTTTTTATCAGACAGCAACCACAAACACCTTTCTCACCAACACGCAGTCAAAGATTTTCTTAATGTGTCTGCAGACAAGCTGTTTGATCTGTGTGTGCACCACTCTAAAGACTACATGTTTGAGAAAAGCAATCAGTAGTGTCTTATCTTTAAAGCCAAACATAATCTTGCCCCTCTGTACCTCATTGATCTTCTAGCGCCATCCTCCCCCTCTCACTCTCTCAGGTCCTCTAATAGCAATCTTCTCATTGTCCCACGCAACAGACTTTCCACCCTGGCAGGCAGAGGCTGTGTGATTGCCCTTCTTTTACTATCTTTAAGACTGAATTAAAGACTTTTCTTTTCACTCAACACTTCTCTTCCTCTTTCTTTGTGTATATATATATATATTTATTTTTTTTGTAAAGTGACGTTGATATTGTATAAGGAGTTATATAAATGTAAATTATTATTATTATTATTATTACACGAACTGTAAACTGAATCAGCCATCGGTGAGATCTTTTCCTGTCGAGTGTCTGGTGACTACCTGAAGACTTTTCCTTTACTTGACGTTACTTAAACGAACGAGGTTCCAGTTGTAACGTATTAAGAACAAAGGACCTTGCTGTGAGTTGAATATAATGTTAAACTGACCAGGATGGAAGGTTTTGATTGCTGCTGGTTCTGCTCTGTGTCCGGGCGCTGCGTCGTCGTCCAGTGTTGCTGCTGGCACGATTTACAGTGGAGGGCCGGAGGCGACTGCTGGTAGGTGCAGTTTCATCAGCTTCAGCTAGGAGGTCCATTAGTTCTCCATCACTGATCTCCTCCTCCACCATGGCACTCTGTGCAGGGACGATATCAGAAAAAGAAAATGTCTTGTAATAATGAAACTATAAACTATAACTCCTCCCTCATTGTTATATTGCAATTTTAAAGATCACATGAGGACGTCTCCATTTCATTTTTGCTGACAGAGACTCCAGGTTGATCTACTTCCTTTTCAGACATTGAATTAGAGCAAATTAGAAATGGGGTAGCAGATCAGAAAGTTTCCCAGATACACCAGTTTGGCTATTTGGACAAGTCTGTCACCTGAAAATTATATTTCTAAGCAACTAAACTGCAATTACGTTTTTGTAGCAAACACAATATTATAATTGTGTTGTGATGTAACATATTTTTGAATGAATAAAGCACTATATTTATTAATGGAAAGTGAGTTAAAAGGAGGTGCTTGGGGAGGACGGAGGGCGTATAATGTGCAGCATTGACAAACCCCAAACCTTAGTTCAAGTTGAGACTCCTGTGTGAGCATATTTTCTGTAACATATTAACCCTACCGATGGCCAGGTGAAGCCTGTGTCCACTTATTTAGCTCGACTGTTTTGATAATGTTGGTACCGCTGTCAGTTTTAAGAGTGACCTGATGCTGCTCACAGAGCCTCTCTCACTCCTGAGGATATCGGCAGGGGTGCCTTTTCTGGCAAACACCTGTTTGCTCTGCTGTCAGATATGACGTTTGCAAGCGGCGGCTTTTCAGTTCAGACTCTGCATCAACAGTTAAACTAATGTATGGTTCAGTCGTCCTGCTTGACCACAGTGCGCAGCACAGACCACAACAACAGCGGCCCAGGTGACCACATGATGGTCATAGATGTCGAGCTGGGCGACAGTGAACAGGTAGCTTAAAAATAACAAGCCAAATAAGACAAAACACGATAACACATGTATTTGTGTCACACCCAGTGGTGTAGTCCAGGGTCTACGCAGGTACACGGCGTGTATCTACTTGTTCAGTCGGAACAGCGCATTCTCACTTCTTTATCCACCCTGATCCGCTGTTATGTGTTAAACGCATGACAATTTTCTCTGCCTTTGTTGATCAGTGTGCAACTATAACATTGCTCTCAGGGGAGCTACTTTGTTGTGGTCAGACGTAGAAAACATATGTATTTACCACTATCCGTATTCATAAAATTAAGAATAAGAAAACATGAGAAGTGACCGATGCTGTGTGAACTGCAGCAGCAGTGAAGCGTGGAGACTTTTACTTTTATTAACGCGCCTCCAAAACCAAACTTCACAGTATTATAACAACACAGCAGCTAAAACAGGACACAGTAACCTGTACTCTGCAGAGTAATGATGCAGGTCTAAGGACGTCTGTATTAACAACAGAAAAAATCCTCTCACATCCTTCTCTTCATGCGGGTATCTTTATAACAATTAATTAGTGATTAATCCACCTGAATCATGACTCAAACATCAGTCACAGCCTTATTTTAAATTTGATCCATGATGATGAAGATACAGAAAAATGTAAATCCTTTACATAAATATAAAATAATTATTACTGTTGTTGTTGTAATATTATAGTTGATTATTATTGAGAACACCCCCAAAATTTCGTAAATCATCTTTTCAGATGAGATAATTTCTTATAAAGAGGAGCTCAGCTGCCCGTAGTTTGCACCATGAAAGAGATGATTGGCTGCAGCAAGAACATTAAGCCAATCACAGGCAGAGAGGGGCGGGACAAACCTTTGTTTTGTCAAAAAAGTATTATTTGCCTGTTATTTACCTCTGTTGTCATAGTTACTAACATGTTATTTAGAATTATCAGATTCACTTATGAAATATTTTAATCTCAAAATCAGCTGTTTAAAATTAGTAAAGAATATGACTAAGCAAAAAGTGATGTTTGCCTCATGTTAATCTAACAATCATGAATGAGGTCTGTGTAGGACCAGTAATATTATAAGATGCTCTTTACTGTTCTTAACATAATATTGTCACACTCTGGTCTCACTATCAAATTAAATCTTCCACAGTTCACCAAAAACTCTACTGACAGAGTAAAAAATGCACAGGAGCTAATGATGTAGTTGAACCTGCATCTTTGTGGCTTATGTTAATTTAACATCATTAGTGACTGAAATTAAACAGCAGATCTGAAAATGTGTCAATTCTTTTATAGTTTGACGTAAACTGTGTTTACTGTAATTTTGCAAGCAAGTACATATATCATATCGCAATCGCATAGCGCAATATTGATCTCAATAATCGCAATATGACTTTTTTCCCAAATCATGCAGCCCTATGCAAAATTTATTTTTTAATTTGCAGAAAAGGCTATGAACTATAGGAAAAGACTAAACTATAGGATGTTGTGGATTGGATATTTTGAATTTAGAAAAAAAATCTGTTGCCTGTGTACATTTAAGTATGAATGTATTTCCAGGGTTATATATATATATATATATAACAATGCTCCTCTAAACTGTAACGTCAATATTGATATTAAAACAACGTCAGTTAGCTAGCTTAAACTTAATCGGTAAGGTTAGCTAACATCACGACGAAAGTTTTATTGCGGTCTTGATTTAAGTCAATATATCCATACAGTGCTGCCCTTTTCGATTTTTATCTAGTTAATGTAACAGCAAACATTACATACAATAAATAGAATTAGCACATTAGCCGAAACGCTGAAAACGCTTTAAAGCTACTTTTCAATCCGTGTTCCGCGCCACACAATCCGCTTCCGCTCCTGTTCCTTCAAAATAAAAGCGTCAAACAGTAACATTATTGACTACTGTTTGCACAAAACCTGTTCAAGAAACTAAGTACATTTGCATTTGTTTAGCACAACTTTGTGCTAAACAAACTTAAAAAAAAATCTGAAAATGTATTAGAAACTCAACTGGATAATCCACCAAGCAGTGTGGGCAACTGCCACATGGCATCACATCAACAGGGGCCCTGAAGGTCCCAGTTTGAATGTGTGGTTACTGGTTTAATATGATTGCAGGGGATTTTATTTGAGAATATGCACTACTAAAGCATAATACTGGACAGGATCAGGTCATACAAAACTACCTGATAATGAAGAGGTTAACCAGATCAAATTGCATGCAAGCAAGATGCAATGAAGAAAAAAAGTTGACAAAACAAAAGGGGCCTTGTAAGGGGCAGCTCGTATTTGTGCTACAGTCAGCACACAGCTTAATCTGGCCATGCAAACTACTCACTAAAACATGACTTCCATATTGACTGTGCAACAACTTTTACACACGCATATCAAGTCATAATAGATTTCTTGAAATGAAAGAAATTGAAAAGCTGCTACATATGGAAGAGCGTCACAAAGGACAGAAAACTATGTGTTGGCTTGTGGCATTGTGCATTTCATTCATCAACAGGAAAGGATGAGAACGAGATCAAAACACACTGATGACATTGATTTCCAATGCTTCTTTTAACATTTCCTCTTAGAACTGTATTTTTCTGTCTTTATTTCTAATAAATCATTTACATTGAATGTGGTGATAATAAGGATGTCATTACTTTATGTGCTTTTCAAAATATCACCAGTCATTAAAACAGTACACAAATCCTACATGCCATTATACTGAAGTGGGAGGAGGGTAAATGTACACTACTTCATACTATGGTTTCCTGTACCCCTCTTAACTCAACACCTACAGAGCTCTGAAACAGGAAATTTAACAGATCTCTCCCCACTGAATACTGACAAGAGTTGCATGAACCACAGCAACAAAGCACTACTTTATCTGATGTGCAACGTTCTGCATTTGGAGATCAAGTGAAGGTTTCCTTTAAGCAGACTGGTAAGTGTTTTTCTTGAAATCTTAGTTAATATTTTACAATTAAAAAAATAAAGCTATTATTTCAGGAAATATCTAACTCCTGAAAATGTGGTGGAAACCCCAACGTTGTTGCACAGATTCAGAAATCAGGATCCAAATGTTTTGTTCAGTTTTTTGTTACCAGTAACATGAAATGTTCAGCAGCTCAGTAATGTTATTGTACGAAGTGTTGCTTTGTTGGCTTTATTTGTGGTCAGTGTTTCTTTGCCTTGTTTCACTTTGCTCTTCTTAGATAACCGCTCCATCAAACATAGTAAATGTGTTGTATCAAGTGTAACTTTTTGGTGTTTGTTTTAAGAAATCTGAAAAGAATAATGTGTTTCTGTAGCAAAAATAATGTGGGAGAAAATGATTCGTTTCTGAGGTTGTGTGAAACAAAAAGTGGAAACTCTCTGAATGGAAACATGTTTGTGTTGTCTCATTGCAGAGGACAGCCTGCGATGCAGCAGTGTTTGTAAGAATCAACCTACGCACGCCGACTTTCATTTGACTACAACAAAAAACACTCCACCTGCCGTGATGAATGTGACAGACAACAACTGCAGCATCCCCGCAGCAGAGTATCAGTACCATCTTTTCCCAGCCGTCTACATCCTAGCTTTAGTCGTAGGTCTGCCTGGAAACTTGGTTGCCCTTTTCGTCTTCACCTTCAGGATCACTCCGCGCACGGCCTTCAGCGTGTACATCAGCAATCTGGCTCTGGCAGACATCATCATCCTCTGCGTTCTACCATTTAGGATCCACTACCATCTCAACAGAAACAACTGGGTGTTCGGGGACATCACCTGCCGTGTCACCGGGATTCTTTTCTTCGCCAACATCTACATGAGCATCTGTTTCATGACTTGTATCTGTGTGGATCGTTACATGGCCACCGTGCATCCACATACCTACCTCAGGCAGCGGAGCTCCTGGTGCTCTCTGGTTGTGAGTGCGGCCCTCTGGTGTGTCGTTGGAGTGGCTGTGCTGGTCTTCATTTTCATGGGACCTCTGCAAACCAATGCAGACAAACATGGAAGCAACAACTGCTTTGAGAACTTTGCCAAGATTGAGTGGGACTCGCGCCTGATGGTGTACAGCCTGCTGAGCCTGATCTTTTGCTCCCTTCTACCCTCCCTGGTCATCCTGGTGTGCTACCCGCTGGTTGCAAGGCGCATTTCCAAGATAAAGACTAAAACTGGCCAAAGAGCTGTGAGAGTCATTTACACCATCCTGGCAATCACGGTGCTCTGCTTCCTGCCCAGCCATGTGGTGTATCTGCTGCACCTCCTCCGACGCATGGACATCATCCAGAGTTGCTCCTCTGCCAACGCCATCTACCACGCCAGGCGGGTCACCATGGCCTTCGTCATCCTTAACACATGCCTGGACCCTGTGCTTTATTACGTCACCACGAGCCACTGCAAATTGAAGCTCTTAAAGAGGACATGGCTGTGTGGAAAAATACGGAGAAGCAGGGGTGTTTATACAGTGAGCTGAGTGAAGTGGGAAGGGCAGTCTTAAATGCCTCCTGTAAATACAGCTCTGTATATACTTTATCATCCAGTGTTTCAAAAAGTACACTTTTTAAATATAAGTTTTTATTCAAATTAGATTTGTACAAAATAAAGGGAGAAATCAGAATTTGACTATCTTAGTTTTCTTTGTATTGTGCAGTTCAGTCTAGAGATGAGTCTATGAATAAGAGTCTTCTAAAATAATGGACCCATCTGGCCTAAAGACACACACAGACCAGCCACAACACTATTACCACCTGCTGGTTTTATTGTTATGTTAGATAAGGGTTAGCATGGCCACCATGTGGTTTTAATGTTGTGGCTTTTTCCACAAGAAACTGGAGGCAATGCAGATTTGATGTTATGAATGTATGCTGATCTTGACTTGTGCCTTGACATGAATTCTCTGCGCTGGACTTTGTGCCTCCGCAAATCCAGGTTCAAAAGGGCAACGGTACACAAATTCATATTTGTGTGAATTTCCCATCGAAGATTTATAAAAAAAAAATCAGCACAGTCCAGATGGAAGTCCTTTTTTGAGCAGAGTTGAAAGGAAGCTCCCCAGGTCCTCGTCCTGACAAAGAAAACCACAACATCAAGTCAAAAAACTGGTTTTGTAGAAAGCAGGGAGCAGCATGTTCACTTTAAACACACTTTGGCACAAACGTTGATACACTGAATGTGGCAAATTAAGCAATTTCTCCTTGTGGCCCCTCATCGCAAACAGAATAATACATCAGTGAGGGTTGAAGAGCTCTTTTCTGATTTATTCACTTAAATATTTTTTGTAGGCCTAAAGAGGTACAACTCTTTAGTATTAAACAAGAAAATGCTAATAATAATGAAATACTGAAAAGCATGAAAACTAATTTGCATTTTTTTTATTGTTTAACCTTGTAATCTTGCAACCTCTAAAGTGGATTTTGTAACCCTTTAGTAGTGTCCTGCTGTAAGTCCCATAGCGGGAACCAATGTATATAACAGATTTATCCATTTAGGTGGGATATTTAGTAAGTATTGTGTTTTTTCCTTGCCCCGGAAAGTATCTACTCAATTTGTAAAACAAGCCACAAACAAAATACTTGTTAAATATTCTTTTAAGAATAATGATATTCTTAAAAATGATAGTATATAGTATACACAATTTGATCGTGGCTTTAAATTTACTCATACATACTTAAATCTGTAATACATGGTCTTCAAGTAACTTCAGACAAAAAAAAACACAAAAAACACACTGTATATGTTGCCCCGTCTGCTTTGCACGGAACACATGAACCCACAGAAACTGCTCTCCTTCCATTGCGCAGTGACTGAGTTTAACAAACCGGTTTCCCCACCTTCTGCTTTCATATTCTTCACTTTCTACTCTCTTACTGTCCACCCACATGATTGTTTTCACCTCTTGCAGATGATCAGACCTCTGCTCAGGACTGTGTAGGAATTACAGTACAAACTGTTTAACTGACATCCCTCCCCAGTGTTTTAGTCAGACCAGATTTAACACAAAACATTTACACAAGTGCTGTGGCAAAAAAGAAACTAGAACAGGAAATAGTGTTATCCTGTATCTTTCGCCTCAATTATTGCACCCACTGCATTCATTGCATCTCCCCTTTTCTGCTGCTTATTGTCTTTAATCACAGTTTTTAAAAGGAATTGTAACAATCAATTTACTTCCAGAAGAAATCATCAATTTGGCAGTAAACCGGAGAGCCTGAATATTTCATCTCTTGACGTCAATCAGAAAAAAATTCTGCAAGCAGTAGCAAATGTATTCCCTCATTTTCCAATTAAATGAATGGGGAGCAAATTTCCCTTGAATGTACCCACAATTCTAATTTCAAAAAAGTTGGGGGCACTATGTGAAATGTAAATTAAAACACAATGCAATGATTTGCATATCATTTATAACCTCTATTTGGTTGAAGACAACGTATGAAAGGTTGAAACAGAGAAATGTCACTGAAGGACATCACGTGTTTCCCCATTAATTTAACTATTGCTGCGTGAGTTAGCAGTAGCATTGTGATTTGCGTTGCTGTGTAGTGGCTGTAACTAACACCCGCGCTACTTTAAACTTTTAAACTCTGCAGGTTTCATGTGAAGCCTGATTGTTTCTTAAAAAAAAACTGAAATTGCAGCTTGATATTGCGTTCTGCTAAACTACAATATCAATTTGAATTATTGTTTGTTCAGTTCTTCCTAGATGCCACACAGAAAATGTAGGTGGGAACCAGTGTTGAGTGTGTGTGATGCCCCCCCCCCTATTTTGGAGTTTGTTATCAGAGAGTCGTCAGCAGATGTTGTTCACCTGGGCTTTCCAGGCTATAAAAACTGTCCCATGTGGTTCCTTGTTCTTCCCCTTCCTACAGCTGACATTCATCCAGCATTGCCATCATTTATTTTGTACTAAAAATAAAATACATTCAGCTTGTTTTGTTTTATTATAACGTTTGCATGGACTCTCTCCTTGTCACATCGTTTGAATAGGTTTTGGACTAATGGGGGACTGTCCCAGATTTGAACCCAGGACCTCCTGCAACAATCAACAATTCAGCAGCGTTGAATCCAACCAGAACCTGCAGAGTGGTGAGAGTGAACTAAAACCTTGCGCCTTGACTGGATGTCACTAATGATTATTTTGGTAGTCGACTAAACATTCAATTTTTTTTTGATTAGTCACGATTATTTCATGTCTGACTATTTTGAGGCCTGCGACCTGTGGTTGCACATCCTGTTCTGATGTTCACGTGACACTAGAAGTCGTTAAATAACGTCATCTAATTTGCATAATTGAAAATGTGTATGTAATTGTAATGGACGCTGTAGGAGAGAGGAATAACGTCGTGGGAGAGACAAAAAAATAGTAAAAAAAACACCCTATATATATTTAGAACTACAAATTAACTTTATTCTGTCGATTCTTGTTTTTTTTTTATGTCACAATTCCAACTCTCCTCCTTCATCTGGGCTTGGGACCGGCAAAAGTAACCCAAGAAAAACACTGGGTTTAGTTTTATTGTATTTATTATTAATTATTTTAGTTTACCTTTTGTCTGGTTTGGTTTTTAATCTTATGGTTCACTTAAGAGAGTGCGGCAGCTTAGCGCATGCGTGATTCATGTGCAGTCTGGACGCGGAGGAGTGATACCTCCTGCTCTGACAGTAGCTTTGAGGGACTGATGCGCGAGGACTGTTCGCCTGTGAGTGCTTTGAGACGGGGGAGGTGCACACGGCAGCACCCGCTGCTCGTTGAGAACGGTAGAAAACTATATGTGCTTTGACCACAAAAGTCTCCAAAAACAGGAGAAAAAGTCGCCAGATTTGTCGCTAGTCGCTTTTTTGAAAAAAGAAGTCGCTAGAGGGGTCTGAAAACTCGCTAAATATAGCAACGAAGTCGCTAGGTTGGCAACACTGCTCCTCAGACGTTCTTCTTCGTTAGTAGGACTGTGTGCAGCCTCGACAAACAATAACAAACGATACTGCACATTGCAGTTACAAAAACCAATGTGGTTCTGTGACTGGAGCCTCTATTGAAGGTTCTGTTTATGACGCGTCGACAATAAAAAATCCGCCTCTACGATTTTTTGTAGTCGACGTCGTCGATTATGTTGACTAATCGTTGCAGCCCTAGATGTCACCTACTTAAACTGTCTTTACAGATAATGGAACTAATGGTACAAATGTTAAATAATTTTATCCTATAAATATTTACTATATGTCAAATTACAAGTTACAGCTATTATATTAAGATGGGTGACATTGCAGTAATAAATGTCTAAAAATGACTTTAGACACAAAGTAAAAGATTATATTCATGAAGATGTGCTCACAGCCCACAGACAGTTTCACTGCTGCACAATACACACAGGATGCAGCAAGTTGTCAGGCACTAACAAACAAAGTCACATGTAACATCGACAATAACATATATAATTATAATTTCTTTTTAATTTCTGCATTTATATCCCATAAATGTATAAATGAGGATGAAATTACTTAAAATTGGGCAGAAACTTAATTTTGTTAAAAGACATTCAGTACAACAACAACAATAATAATAATAATAATAATAAATGACTTAATGATGGAATTTGTTGCTGAACAACGCCCAAACTGAACATTTTTAAGTCAAAAGCAGTTTAATAAATAGTAGTTCTTAAATTTGTGAGTATGAGTAAAAATGAAGGTTTTTAACTTGTTTAACTTTTTATGCTTTGGACATCAAACTACAAACTCTTTTTATGCTTTGGTAAATACAGGTCGTGTACTAAACAGAATCTAAAATGAAACCAGTGATACACAGACAATGAAGATGTTTTACCTGATAACTCCAGGATAGTAGTAGGATCTTGGTGTTGGAGTCTTCAGCGGAGGAGGAGACTTTGATGACGATGGACTCCACTATGACAGTACCGTCAGGTAGATGCTGGATGGTGTAACCTTTTAACACACTGAAGCACAAAAACACAGACACAAGGGGTCACATCAGATAAACGGCATGTCTCTAAATGCAGCAGTGTAGAAAAGGTTTGCAGAAATATGATACATATGTTAAACAGGTCATTACAATTATCAAGGCTCTAAAATAACAGAAATGACACAGACTGTATAGTGCTCCAGTACAAAGATTGAGACAGTGGATGGTATAAAAACACAAAACAGTTGTGCAGGAGGTCCAGTAACCTCTCTCTTCCTGCAGTTCCACTCTCACCTCTTGAGGTGCTTGTAGATTCTGTGGAGCGTGTCGGAGTCACTGTGCGGGTCCTGGAGCTGCACTCGACAGGTGAAGCGTAACTGATGTTCGTTGAGGCCCAGCTCCTTCAGGGCCTGCTCCGACGACACCAGCTTCAGGCTCTGTGCACAGAGAAAAACAGCAAGCAAGTAAGTCAACATGTGCCAGACATGATTATCTAGACTGCTGCTCATTAAAGAGTTCAAGAGGAGAAACATTTACTTGACTGACATTTAGTTAAAAGTTTGTGATTACACTCAACTCACATTTTCTTTCATGATCAAAGTTCCATGCATGGTGCGAGGCTTTTTGGGATCAGGTAGAGGCCCTGCAACACAAGAATGGTTCAGTACATAAAAACACATGTGTATTGCTAAAACTTGAGAAAACAGCAAGAGCTAGCTAGCTTGCTAGAAATGCTGTATGTGGCGTGCATCTTATAGCACTGAAACATTATAGTCCATCCAAGGAGAGCATGGCAACTTTATGATTACAGTTAGATTAATTTAATTACAATTGGTATCATTCCTGCTTGGTGAGTGTAAATATATAACTCTGACCTAAATTATGATGTTTTTATTGTGTCTTTTCACCATCCACTGAATGTGGATTGTTTAAATTCACATACATTTTTTTACTGTTTAAATTTTAACCACATCAGCCTGTGCATCAGTGGTGGCCTTACAAGTGCAATACAAGTTTTTCAAATTGTTGCAGTGAAATATACAATATCAGCTTTGGCCTTACAATCAACACAATCTGGAACATGTGTAAAAAGACATTGTTGTACTGCTCTGGTAAATCTCCTCTGGTTTCTAAAGCCTCATAAGCTCATTTACATGACATTTATCATCATGTCAAACCTGGGTTGTGATATTTAGGTGGCGTGGGGCAAGATTACTAGCGCGCTGAATAACCACTTCAATAAAAAAAAAAATCAACAGTAACAATGTGAATGTAAAATGTCAGGTCAAACAAAACACATTCTGAAACTGAGTAGGCACCTGCACTTAAAGGAACAGTTTTGGATTTTTGAAGCTGGTCTTAATAAATTATTTAGGTTGACACAGTCACGTGAGTAAGCTGTAAGAAATCAGCTCAACCATGTGCAGCCCTCACAAAATGCACTCCAAACAGACCGATAGCAATACATATTTAATGGTCCCGCTACCAAATCAAGCCGGTATCTTTCAAAGTTACAGTCTGCATATGTTTTTTGCACTTACTTGCATGACAGCTGTTGTTGTTACCAAAAGTTATTAAGTCCATTCAGGGCACTATGAGCCACTACCTGATCTTTTCTGGATCTTTGAACACCCATCACTTGTTTCTTTCAAGATAACCTGGACTAATGCAAATGTGCACTATATTGTCAGGAACAAATCCAGAATGTGTGGATGACAACGGAAGAAACACTGGAATGAATATAATCCAAACACACAGTTGGAATGACTTTTCTTTAAACATTTGTGTTGATTTACTTCTGAAGTACACATGTACTCCCCAAACTATAACCGTAGGACCAAGTTGAAAATTGGTGAAATTGTCCTATAACATCCTGAACTCCTGAACAAAATTCTGAACGAATTAAGGTTTCGAAACAATCAACAGCACATACCTCCTAGAGCCATCTCCCTCTTGAGCAAGTTGAGTGAGATGTCCACAGGCACACTGGGGTTTGTTGTCACAGTCGCTGTCTCCCCATTAGCTGGCATATAGCAGTCTATGCCTGTCATTTCAAAACACCAGCATAAACAAGCATAACCAGGACTGAAAACTCCCTAATGTATGTCTACAGTGCTGTGAAAAAGTATTTTCCTCTTCTTTCTTTCCCCTCTTTTTTTTGCATATTTGTCACACTTAAATGAATCAGATCATCAAAACTAATTTTATTACACAAGATAACAAGAGTAAATACAAAAAGCAGTTTTTAAATGATCATTTTATTTATTAAGTGAAAAAAGCTGTCCAAACCTACCTGGCCCTATGTGAAAAAGTACTTGCTAAATCATGAATGAAGTGTGATTAACCATATTTCAATTTCATTTACCACGCCCAGGCTTGAATACTGCCAGAGCTGTTGAATAAAAAAATCACTTAAAAAGAAGCTGTCTGACAAAGTGAAGCTAAAAGTTCTAAAAAAGCAACACATCATGCTGCGATCAAAAGAAATTCAAGATCAGATGAGAAACAAAGTACCTGACATCTATCAGTCTGGAAAAGGTTACAAAACCATTTCTAAGGCTTTGGGACTCCAGAGAACCAAGGTGAGAACCATTATCCAAAAATTGAGAAAATTTGGAGCAGTTGTGAACCTTCCCAGGAGTGGTCGGCCTACAAAAATTACCCCAAGAGCACAACGACACATTGAGGAGGTCATAAAAGAACCCAGAACAACATCTAAAGAACTGCAGGCCTCACTTGCCTCAGTTACGGTAAGTGCCAGTTATCGAAAACAGTTTATGGCAGTTGTTGTCGCCAAGTGGGGCACAACCAGTTATTAGGTTTAAGGGGCAATTACTTAATATTACCTTAATAACTGAAATCATCATTTGTGTAATATTAAAATTTGTTTGATGATCTGAATTATTTAAGTGTGACTACTATGCAAATCTGTTTTCAAGTAACTTCAAACAGAAAAAACACACTGTATCTGTGTCTTCTTGCCCCGTCTGCTTTGCACGGAACACATGAACCCACAGAAACTGCTCTCCTTCCATTGCGCTGTGACTGAGTTTAACAAACAGGTTTCCCTACCTTCTGCTTTCATGTTCTTCACACTTTCTACTCTCTTACTGTCCACCCACACGAGTTTTTTCACTTCTTGTAGATGATCAGACCTCTGCTCAGGACTGACATCCCTCCCTGGTGTTGCGGTAGACCAGATTTAACCCAAAACATTTATACAAGTGCTGTGGCAAAAAAGAAACTAGAACAGGAAATAATGTATCTGTACTGTATCTTTTTTGCTGCAATACCTTTTTCGCAGCACTGTACGCGCCCAATAATTTTAATGAATCCATCAGTAGTGATATGGAGAAATAGTTGTGTCCAAAGCAGAGTCACACTTACTAAACTCCTGTTCAATCTTGCCCTTGAGGAACTCCATTTTCGCCGCCTCCCCGTGCACCAGCAGCATGTTGCGAGGCTCTGCCATACGAATGAGCTGCATGATGCCTTTAGCATCTGCATGGGCACTAAAAGACATGTACTCCACCTGTAGCTTCACATCCAACTACAAGAATCAGAACAGAAAAAAAGATCAGCAGTTTTATGTTTTGTCCAAATTTTCAAAGGAATAATTTCTCTCTCTAGTGTAAATTAAAATAGTATTTGTTAAAAGAAAAGTTTAAAATCTTACTGTTGCTCTTCCTTCCATCTCCAGCTTCCTCTGCCCGTTTAGAATCTTATGACCAATTGTTCCTTGCACACAATACCCGGGCATAATAACCTAACAAAAGCAGAGCGTTTTGTTTATCAAGTATTGTTACTTTTAAAAACATCTTCCATTTCATGTTGAGACTCACCATGTTCTTCTCATTGCCTGCCCACTTCTTGAAGATCTGCAGAGACTGACCAGCATGCAGCATACCCGGTGTGGCAAACACCACCTGAAAGTGCACATATTATTGTCTAGTTCATTGCAATTTTAGTTTCTTTTTAAATCAGAAACGTTTAAAACACTTGCACATGTTTGCGGTGGAAAAAAACGGTCTCACCATAGGCCCGGGATTATCAGCGTAGGAACGGTCAAAAGCCTTGATGTGCTTAAATTCAAACATGTTTCTCTGTACAAAGGTTTTTCGAATCTTCTGGTTGGTCCACGTTATGAAAAGCTTGTAGTAATGATTAGCCTTCTCCGTCAGCCCAGTGGAGAAGTAGATTGGGACCTTTAGGTTCATTCTCTCCCTGTGTGGTGAGAGGAGGTAATTAGAGTGTCTGTCCAAGGAAAACGTTTATCCCACCATTATTCTATCAATTATAATAAAATGAATACAGCTATTTTAGGGAGCTGCTAAGTTAAGATCTTTTTGTGTTATAATCATGTGTGATCGCTCCACATTCAAATGAATTTTTATTTAAACAGAAGGGCAACAATTATGAACAAGAAAAATGGTCTTTATCTGACATCAGTCAGCCAGGGAGCAGATGGTGATTATCTCCACACATCACTGTCTTTGCTCTCATTTCTAGCTTTAACAGACACTCTTATGGTATAACACTTAATGACTGAAATGATATGAAAGAGCTTTTTTCTTTCAGGTAGGGGAGGGGCTTCACTTTCAAATCGAAGAACAACCCTACCAAAAAGTTTCCAACAGGATGCAGAGTTCCTGTGCTCTTCCAAGGGCAAAAACAGGAATTAGAACCTGAAAAGGTCATATAGAAGAAAATACATTATATACGTGTACATATGAAAAAAGGAAACTGACTTTTAACATTTAACTAACTTTTACCTTTCCTCCTCTTTCTATGGTTTCATGCACTTTCTTTAAAAAGTCCCTCTCTCTACATCTCTTTGAGTCACGGATGGTGGTGGCATATGTGGACTCCGAGATGAGGATGTCTGGACGGCACTTATCAATCCATGCTGCACTATAAATATACAACAAAGGGATGAAAACACTGTATAGTATGTTGGCACATATTCCAAAAGATAATCGTTAAATGCATTAAATGACACTTACCCTAAATGTCTGTCCGGTGTCATATTATAGTCACCCTAAAAATAAAAAGACATTATTCTGAGATCTCAGTCGTCAGATCAATTTAGTCTGACACAGGGCAGACTTGCTTCCACTTACAGTGTAGACCACAGACTCTGATCCAACTTTGATGTGCACCATGGCAGCTCCCAGGACATGACCCGCATAGTACGCCTTGATCTCCAGCTCATCATCCACCTGGCAGCAGCACAACACAAACAAGCTGATTTGCCATCAAAAGAGACAAGCAACTGGAGCAGAAATGATGGACATCTGGACACAGAAATGAGATCAGTGCTGCACCTGGACAGTTTGATGCAGGTTCAAAGGTATCACTTTCTTCATGCAGTCCTTGATCATCTGCGAGGTGAAGAAGTTGGTTTCTCCCTTTTTGTCTACAGTGATCTTCCGGAAGTCTTCCAGCAAAATAGGACAGATGGCCTTGGTGGGATGGGTCATGTAAATGGGTCCATCGTAGCCCACCATCTCACTCATGTAGGGCAGAGCGCCACAGTGATCCAAGTGAAAATGACTGAGAAAGTAACAAGTGTAGCCAAGTAAAAACACTGATTGTTTTACAGATATGTACAAGATAGAAAGAAACACATCATACTGTAGATACCTGGACAACTACAGACCTGATAATCACACAGTCCAAAAAGTCTGTCAGACGTCCATTCTGGATTATATAAGAAAAGTCTGGGAAGCGTCTCTGGAAAGACAATAGACTCACATTCAATCCAAGACTCAGTGTGTAAGTAACAAGTTTTATACAGCGGTGCATTCAAGATAACTGCTTCATAATTTCATTGCATCAACCAATTATCCGAGAAGAATATTTCATTTACAATTTCTTAAACGAGGAAAGATTCTAATTTTATTTTTAATAATTCTAAAGTGAAATTCAAGAATTTTCCTTCAAAAACGACAGCGCAATTAACCAAATTCTAGTTGATTATCACAATTCCTGCTCATATTACCAGTCATTTGACGAAGTAATGAATCACCACTAGCAAGCAATTGAGATGAAATTCAGGATTTTTTTTAAAAGTATGTAAAAGTAAGATGTAAAAGGATGTCAAAATATTCATTTAAAGGTACTGGAAAGAGGAGAGATGGGTGAATGTAATACTGTATCTGTTTTTATTAACAAGCATTTTACGCAAGTTTGTAATGTAGCAAATTGAAGTCACAGCAGTCTTATAAGTCATCATGCTTTGATCTGCGGACACAATTGTATTAATAGAAATAGAAAATCAGTGTTCTGTGTCTAAGCCAAAAGTGAAGAGAAGATTTCACCAGAGTGAATACAGACAGTTTACTGTACCACAAGATGTAAACTCAAGATGTAAACTACTGGTAAGTCTCAAAAATGGGAAGAGAAGAGTTGAAGTGGACACTGCTTGTGATTCAAAGCATAGCACGTCATTTGTAAATTATGGTGAAGGTAGTGTTATGGTTTGGGCATGTATGGATGCCAAAGGAATTGGCTCCCTTGTATTTACTTAAGATGTGACTGCTGACAAAAAAAGTGTTTAGGGCTCTGTCATCAGCTCATATTCTGCCTAAAGCTTCAAGTCATTGGAGGACACTTCAGTGCAGATGGACAATGAACCCAAGCATACTCCAAATGCAGTCACAGACGGCAAAAGATTTGCAGCCAAGTACTAAAATTAAATAAAAGATGACAGTCTAGATTTAAAGCACATCCTGTTTCATTTTAGATTCCACTGTGGTGGCATACAGAGCCAAAATGATGGAAATTGTGTAATTGTACAAGTATATACAGAACTGACTGCTCTGTACATGTACCACTTATTTGTTTCTACATTTCCAGGTCCCATGAAGGATTGAATTTGTGTCTTTTTTGTTAATAATCTCACAGGTATGTGAAAGTATTTAGGTTGTTTTTAAAACCAAACTAAAGCAATTAGGATAACTTTACTTACTGCCATTTTACTTACATCATCATTGTACCCCATGTGCATCCCGCAGTCGAGCATGATGTGTTTGCCTCCAATTGAGACAAGGATGCAGCTGCGGCCGACATCCTGCCCAGCACCTTGGAGAGGGAAAATGAAGTTGCGACATGGCTTAAAAACTCACTGTAAAGACCACCAGATTAGCCATTCCGGCTAACAGGCAGCACCTAAACAGTAAGGGGTGAAGTTTACAGGCTGTTTAAAACTATAGTAACAGAAAATACGTTAATGCTTTGCAAGAAGGGAAGGCATAACGTCCAATGTATCTAGCTAAAGTTCAAATGTAGTTCATGTTGACAGAACTAGCTTAGCACTGTAGCCTGCTAGCTACTGAAACGTTACTTACCCAGTGGTGTTACTTTTATTTCAGGCATGTTTTCTCATCAGGACAGCCGCTTTCTGTAGACACTTAAGTCACCTAGATAACCCAGGCGGTCCGGCTGCTTCCAATAAAGAACCCTTATCTACAAAGAAATTTTTTTTTGTCTAAAATAAAGTATACATGAGAATCATTTCGTGCACCGGGTTTCGTTAGCAGCGTTGGATGAGCTTACTTCCGGTAAGCACATTCAGATTAAAACCCAGTGTTTACTAAATCCCATCCAAGCTAGAAACACTCACTACTTTGGAGTCTATATAAACTCTACAGTTACATAAACGATAACAGTAGAGAAGTATGATATAACAATATAATTAATTATGAATTAATATATTTATTTTAACTAATTATGTTCATGAAATGTTTTAAACATTTATGTTGATGTGAGACAGTCTGGATGGGTGCATTGCAGATCATACCTTAAATATTTTTGTGCACCTTTAGCTAGTATCTCGCTGTAATCGCTGCATATTCTTGCTGTACAACGCTAAAGCGCTGTACTGCCGACGAGCCGCTTTTATTTTGAAGACAAAAGTGTTCCAATTTCCTGTTTTCCAGCTCGCGTCTGCGCAGTAGGAGCGGATTAGAACAAGAATGATCAGTCGTTTCATGCAGATGAAGAGAAATGTTTAGCTGTATTTTCACTTTCTTTCCTTCTTCCTTATAGGTAATGTTTTCGCTCTTTGCTTTCAGTTCGTGCTTACACCTGCAGCGGCTTCTGGCTTGTTCATAGCCGTTAAATAATTTTGCTCATTCATTTGTTGCCTGTTCGATAGCACTTCCTTATAGAAAACCATGGCTGGTTCTGTGGCTTCAGAAGACCAGAAGTTCAGCTTACAGGAGGTTCTCGACACCTTCAAGATGTGTCTGTCGGAAAATAAAGAAGTCTATACTGAACACTACATTGCTGGCTGGCGTGGGCTTGTAAAGTAAGTTATTTAGGGACGAATCTTTTGACGTGTTGGACTTGTAGGGATATTCTGAACTTATCCTGTGTTGCTTCTTCAACACTTGTGTCTGCAGTTACACCATAAGTATAATGCACAGGATTACACATATTACACTGCTTAAAAAATTAAGGGAACACCTAAACCACTCAGTGGATCTTTATGAATGGACTATTAAGTTGACAGTCTTTACTAATAAAGTAATTTCTTAGGATCAAACATAGCAGTGGTCAATGGAAAGTAAAAGCTGCATGAATTTCATCAAAGCAACTCATAATGTGATTCAGACGTTTATATGGCCTCCACATGCCTGCATGCACTTCCCACAATGCCTGGGCATGCTCCTGATGATTCAGTCCATGGTGTCCTTGGGATCCATACCTGGATCTGGGTGTCATTGTGTTCCTGGACAATTTGTGGTGGTACTTCGATGATCTATGAAGAGAACAGGGCAGACCTGCAGATTCGAATGCCAGCCAAGCTGTATGGTGAGCACAGGTCCTACCAGAGGATGTCAGGCCCTCCTGCCACCCTCATGGAGTCTGTTTCTGACAGCTCCTTTAGAAACATGCACACCAGTAGCATGTTGGAGGTCGTTTTGTTGGGCTCTTGCAGTGCTCCTCCTGTTCCTCCTTGCTCTGTCCAGCTCTCCTGGTGTAATGGCTGGTCTCCTGGTATGTCCTATATGATAGTGTGATGGGAGACACAGCCAACCTGTGATACTGCACTTATGGATGAGCCACCTTGGGATAACTGGACTACCTGATTAGGCTGCTTCATGCTGCTAGTAGTCTTTCCTTTGCTGCTCCTTTGCACCTGTTGTCACTTTGATTTGCACTAAAACAGGTGAAACTGATTCACAATCACTTGCACTTCATCAGTGGACCGATTGATATCCATGAAGTTTAACTGACTTGGTGTTACACTGTGATAACTATGTGTTCCCTTCATTTCTTTGAGCAGTGTGCATTCAGCTCATGGGCAGATTAACATTCAGCCTTTTGTTTATCCCTTTAATAGGTTTCTCAACAGCTTGGGGAGTGTCTTTGGCTTTATTTCTAAAGATGCTGTCAGCAAGATCCAGATCCTGGTCAACTACCTGAATGGAGAGAACAGGTCTCAATATGTCACCGTCCAGTCAATGGTGAAATATGAGCTGGAGAATGAACTTGTGGACATCACCAAGCGAGGCAGCCATCCAGAGTCAGGCTGCCGTACTCTACTGAGGCTCCACCGTGCACTCAGGTGGTTGGAGCTCTACCTTGAGCGCCTCCGCACCAGCACTGAGGACAGCAAGACATCTGTCATGTGCTCAGAGGCCTACAATGAGTCTCTCGCCCAGCACCACCCTTGGGTGATCCGTAAGGCAGCGGGTATGGCGTTCTGCATGCTCCCTGGGCGTCCTGCTTTCTTTGAAGTGATGAATGTCGGCCCCCCAGAGCAGGTCGTGGCCATGCTGGGAGAAGCCCTGCCTCTAATCTCTGAGGTGTACCAGATCACAGAGGCTCTTTACACTCAACATAACCTGCTTGACTTACCATAGAGATCAAGAAAGGACACTCTTTGCCACCTAATTCATTACACACTTAAATATCACATCCTGTTCCTGCTGATGGACTGCTAAGCTGCTACTCCCATTTGGTGGTTTAAGGGTTGTGTATCGTGTTGGGCACAAATAATTAACCGTCATTTCACAGACACTAATCTGTATCTATGGCATCACCAGTTATTGATGTAAGACTACTGTTAATTATAATACTGCATGTTTACCTGGAATAATGAAGATCTTTTAAATTCAGGTTTCACTTGAAGATTCATTTTGTTTTTCCTTTTAAATACACTAAGGACTATCTATTTCATAGTTCATCAAAAAGGCAAAGGTTGATTGGTCCATTATTTAAAATTTGAGTTGCAACACGAAGTTCATTAATCAATCAAAAGGAAACTAACAAGTAATTATTTAAAGAAGTAATTTAATTCTTCAAATATTTTTAATAGAAAACATGTTGATTATTTTAGGTTCACAAATGTAGTAATTTACTGTCTTTTGATTTGAGTGTGAATTGCTCTTGACTATTAGATGATTTGATATTGGACAATAATACTAGATACTGTATAAATTACCATAGTACACAGTACAGGTAAAACTACTAGTAAACTACAGCCTTAATGGGAGAGCAGTTTCAAAACATATGAAAAGTAAAAACCAAAAGCAAAAAAGTTCTAAAATGTATCTGAGAGGTATAAAAACAAAATATATTATATATGTCTATATATATACATATAGATATAGATATATATATATTGGATTATTATTACTGGACTCCAAATTGTTGACACCACTGTATATGATTTCAGTGCAATTTTTCATTTAATGTATATATGATAAAATATCTTTATAGCTTAAGTACAGCGTTTAATGGATTATTCCTTTCTAAGTGAATGTTTAATTATTTTTGCAAGAATGTATATTATGCACTGTATAACTATATAAATTCAAACCATTTATAAACAGTGTAGCATAATAAAAACATTTATTATTGATTTGGTTTATTGAATATTTTGCCCAACTGCCTATTATTTTCTAAGGTAGATGAGGAAATAGGTTCATTTAGAATATGTCCTGTTTTAACAATTCTTTGCTAATGTGTCTGGGGTCCCTGAACCCTACTTTTGTCACAACACCAACTAACACTTTAACCTTTGTGTTATAATTGCAAAATCCCCCAGTATGTTCCCCTCAAATATTTTCTTCTGAAAAACTGGTATACAGAAGTATTGAAGTATTATGTAAATAACCAAAAGTGTTATTGCACCAAATAGGGAAATATGTCATACTTAACCGAAATAAAAGGTCTTCAATAGATATGGTCAACAGCACTCAACAGTTGTCTGCTGTGATGCACTTTCGTACTTTGGCACGAGGGGGCTCCCTGCCACTGACTACAGGGCATCGTCATGGCAACCACACTGTCATGGTAACCGGTGACGCTAAAGAAACGGACTGAAACAAGGAAACGGTGGAAAGCGACTAACAAGCAATGCGCAGAAACGATACTTTAATTTAGCAGCACCTACATACATATACTACTAAGTTATTTTCTAAAACTGCTTTAACAGCGTCGGTATATTTGTTCTAAGGCTAATGGAGTTTTTCTTTATTGTTTTTATGAAGGTCTGAAGGCAAGAAACGAATGGAGATCATCACCGTCAGACTACTCTGACCTCTAATGCAAGACAGACGCTCAACAGCTGGTGAACAATGCATTTAACAAGGCCAAAGTCCTCGAAAGGCCGCAGCAGACCTGCTCTAAACAAGCCTCTTTATGGAGGGGACGCCGACGGCATCCAGGGGCCACCTGTCTCTCCAGAGTCTCCTGTATACAGCAGGCCAGACAGAAGCTTCCGCTCCAGGTCTCAGCCCATCACGTGGCAGTCCCGCCAGCTGAGCCAGGACGAGGTTCTGCGCATGCTCCAACACACTCCCGCCACTCCACCGCAGTCCTTGAACAAGTACAAAGTGCTTCCGTCCATAGAGAGGAGGCAGTCACAGGTGAGTCCTGGTAGCAGCCTGGATAGGAACATGTCCGAGCTCAGCCTGTCTGAGGATGCTACCCTGCAGCATGTAGATCCAGGACCAACTGCGAGCAAAGAAGCCGCCGCCTGCGGCAGCTTGCTACTCGCTGTCCGAGCTCCGTGCGGCAGGAGGTTTCAGCAGCACTTTGAGCCCACAGACACTCTGTCGATGGTGAGAGTCAGTGCAGAGGCCAGATTTGGAATCACGTATGGAGAGGTCTCCATTGAGACTATGGATGTACCACGCAGGAGCTTCACAGACATGGATCTGACTTTGGTCCAGTGTGGCATCTTGAACAAATCAGTGCTGTGCATCTTCCAGAATAACGACAGTGTGATTGAACACGAGAGAGCTTAATTAAAAAAGAAACAAAAAAACACAGATACTTCAAGAACACCACCAATCAAAAAATGGATGATTTTGACTTGTTCTTACTGTACGTGCTGACCCTAAATCTAATATTCCAGACATGTAACTTTGTATGAGTGGTTTTGTGGAATCACAGCTAGTTTGTGGCCCAATATGCAATTTATGAAGTGTGCAGATGCTCACAGTAAGTGTGGACGTTTGAGTAAAAGACACCCTGTGTCCAGCAACTGGGAATACTGTTCTTACTTTTTCTTAATAAAATACACATTTTTACACAATGTTTTTACCATGATAGCAGGGAAATATCTAATGTGAGTCTTGTTTAACCACATGGTTTCCAATAGTGCTGGAATTTAATACCAAAGCAAATTAATTTAGAGATTCTTGTCATTTCAGCAGACCTGCTGATAAACACAGCAAGACAGTTTACTGAAGTTAAACGGTTTCCTATGTGGTTGTCGTTCTGACAAACAGTTTTTCCATTACAAGACATTAGGGTAATATGAGAAATGATCATGCGTTACAATTGCTTTTAAAGTATGTACACATGCATACAGAAGTTATATTTAAACTAGCACTATGAGTTTTAATATTATGAACTTGCATGTTTTTGATAAGACATTCAGACAAGCAGGAAAAGCACAGGTGTGACGAACCACTCGATACCAGAATGAAGCCATTGTTTTTATATTATTTATTTCTCCCCTGACTATGATGAGTCAGAAGTGCTGTGGCAAAACCAACCCTCACTTTGTGCTCTAATTCTTTCTACACTCAAAGTCATAAAAATCATGTCTCTATAAGGTGACTAATAAAACCTGTTTCCACACAAACCAACAACAAAGACAACTCCTGCTCACTAGAACATTTATTTAAAAGAAATCACACAGTAAAGTGCACAGGATTAGGTGGTTACAGGTTTCTTATCTTCTGAACATTTTCAATAATCTCTGAAAAAGATAACTGAATACATAAAGGTTCTGAGGAACCCAACAGAGTCCCAGAACCTGCAGTCTGACAAGCTAAAGCTGTCATACAAAAACAGCAATAAACTGTGAACTTATTATTTATTTTTTATCCGCACAAAAACTGATTTAATAACCAAATTAATTTCAGGAAATAAATAACCAACAGCCACTAGACTGAAACAACCTTGATGCTTCGTGCAAGCATCATGCAAACATCTATGGATGAGACACATGCTAATCCCACCATTTCTACATTAATAATTCACTCCAGGTAAACAAACAACACTGCAAACTTCTTAAAGTCTGTTTGACAGCTAGTGGTTAGTTTTTCGTCTCTGTGGGACACAGCTTAAAGGCTTAAGGTGACTTCACTCCAAGTCGCACATATCAAATGAAATCTAAGTGAAAACTTTGGCTCAGTTTGTTGCCGTCAAAGACATTTTGCATAGTCAACTCTAGCATCTCCCTCCTGTAAACAATAAAATAATGCAAACAATAAACCCTTTGAAAGAACTCAAGTCACATTTGAGGTACTGCTTCATTACGGCCTAGTGCGTGTAGTAGGCGTTCAGCTCAGCAGCTTTTCCATTTCCTCAAGATTACTGGTGTCAAGCTTTGTAATTTTCCTGTCTGTGGGAGAAAGAGGTGAGAAAGAAAAAAAATCAAGTTATGTTCGCTAATGTTTCCATTTGACACAATCAAAGTGAAAGAAAAGGGGAACATACTGAAGTGCATCTCGATTTGGATGATAATATCCATGCTGTGTTTGCTGTCAACCATATTGACAGCAAATCCTCTTCTGCCAAAGCGTCCTGTGCGACCAATCCGATGAAGGTATGTCTCATTGTCGGCATTCCCATCCATGTCCACAGGAAGGTCAAAGTTCACAACAAGCGACACCTGCTCCACATCAATCCCTGTCACGGACGAAGGCACAAATGAGTTTGTGTTACTCGTACTTATCTCCCAATAAGAAGAGGTTTTCATTCTGAAACCTTGCCTGTCTTCTCCTCTCTCACCTCTGGAGCACACGTTCGTTGTCACAAGCACCTTCTCCTTGCCACTCCGAAAGCGCTCGATGACAGCAGCTCTCTGCTCCACTGTCATTTCCCCGCTCAGCAGCGCCACCTGGTGGCCCTCTTTCATCAGGTGGGCACACAGCCAAGCAGCCATCTTGCGAGTCTGTTTAAAAAAAGAAAAGAAAAAAAAGCCACAGCTGAACATAATACTGTACCTCTAGGTTATATGCGTGCTTGTGATGATAGTATGATCCCACACAAGCCAAGGTTACTATTTTATTCCACCTTGTAAATTTGTTTAAGTAATAACTCAACAAGACTCTGTCTGGCTTAAGAAATTGGTGCTCTTAGCCAAACCAGTTGCATAAACCAAATTCAAATGGCGGCCATTTTCTTTTGACGTCACGCTCTGAGTGGAAACTTAATTATGCTCTGGAGAACATGAATGTCTGTTTACATTTTCATATTGTAGTTGAATTAGTCTGGACCAAAAGTTGTGGACTGACTGTCCAGTGAATCCATCACTAGAGCCATCCACCATATTCACACAGTGGCCATTTACCTCTGGTGTCACGCTAACATTAGCTTTCAATCACTTCCTAGCTAAACATTACAGCTTGATAGCGCTACACTGGAACGCATTTGACATTTTGGAAACATTTATTTAGACCTGGAAGTAAAACACAGGATGTCAAAGCTTGTGATGCAATGTCAACTGTCTTGTCGTCTCTTCACCTGCCCACAGGAATGTTCTGGTTAAGTCAGTAATGTTACGTGTGTTCCTGACTAACACTATCAAATTCTAATATTAGCTAGGAAATAGTTATATGTTAGCTGTTGTCTAACAACAGCAATGTTAGCTAATGGGTTATCAATTATTTTACTTTAAAATATGGCATAATATCCCTCCAGATTTTTACTATCCACTGTCTTCTTGTGGTCTTCTTCTGGAAAGCGGTGAAATTTATTAAGTTTTGTGAGATTCCGTACATTTGCGGGACTTACAACCAGGAACACAGATTCATGTTCTCCAGAGGATGTATCCTGCTGACTTCAGCCTCAGCTCAGCAGTAGTTTCTGTTTAGTAATTCGCCAATGATAGCATGCTAATATGCTAAGGAAGGATGACGAGAGTGATTAAAATACAGTTAATCATCTGTCAATTTACAGAAACTCAACAGCTCAACATCTAGAGGAAGAAATGTAATTCTCCATTGGGCATGGACACTTACATGGCAGAAGATCATTGCCTGTGCAATGGTGAGGCTCCCATATAGATTACAGAGCGCTGTGAACTTGTCCTCCTTCTCCTTGCAGAGCACGTAGAACTGTTTAATGGTGTCCAGAGTCTCCTCTTCGCGCTTCAGCCTGATTATATTAGGGTCAGGAACCACATGTTCTGCAAACCTCCACACGGAGTCTTCAAATGTTGCAGAGAAAAGGAGCATCTGACAGTCATTTGTCAGCAGCCTGCGTCAGTGTGAGGAGAACGAGGAAAGCATTGTGACAAAGGACAAGAGAAGCTTGTTCGACAACATGAACGAAAACTGCATCTGTTGTTACTGTTTGTAGGTAGTTTTATTTGTTTTGGGAAGGTAGGCACCTATGGATGCGAATACTCTGGTCCCGATGACCCTGTGTGGCGATCATCACATCTGCCTCATCCAGCACAAACATAGTAATCTTCTTGGGGTCAATGAGCTTATACTTTGTGCACCAGTCGAGGACTGTGCCCGGTGTTCCTATGACAATCTGCTCCTGCAACTTGTTGCCTCGCTCAACTGAAAGGAAAGAAGAAATTTATGCAGTGATGTGACCAGTGCTGGCTGCCTAATGAAATACCATTTTGCTGTTAATTCCATCAGAGGTTATCATGATTATGGTCATGTTCTTACTTCTGTTGCCTCGAACGGCATACGCCAGTTTCACATCTGGACAAAACTTCCCCATTTGTTCGATTACTTGACCAATCTGCAGAGCAAGCTCGTACGTTGGCGAGATGCACAGGCACTGAAACAACGCGTTTTTAATGTTTACAAACTGCACCTGGACACTGGACTGTTCTGCTGATGCCATGTTATGCTTACCTGAGTCCACTTATTTGCAGGGTTTACATGGCTGAGCATGGCGAGAGAAAAAGCAGCAGTTTTACCTGTGCCAGACTGCGACTGGGCAATCAGATTCTGAGGTCTGCAAAATACACACACACATAAACAGATCACAGGTAAACCCTCATGTGACGAACGTTAACCTTTTTGTAACGTCTGAAGTTTTGAAACCAATGAACTAAAGTATCTATTTTCGAGTTAAAAAAAATTTATAGATCAAAAGAAAATTGTTCAGCAATAATTTTAATAATTAACTATAAAAGTAATTTTTGAAGCATAAATACATATATATATTACAGTAGTACAGCATTGATTATTTTGGAAGAATGGACTGTTGGTTAGTTGATTGGTAGAGTAAGTGGTACCAAAAACATTAGTTACAACCCTGTCCATTATCTTCATGCCAATTTTTCCATTTTATCTTCCATTATATTTCATGTAAACCTGGAAATAATCAAAGTTTGAGGATTTAGAAAGACTGGTTATAACATTTAAAATGAAGAAATATTTAAGATACTGCACTATTCCTTCATAGTAATCCAATTTAAACATATTTGAGTTCCCATTTGATGTACTAATAAAAAAATCATCAAAATATCAGAAGTCAAAATGTTCAAATGATCTAATTTCAATTATTAAATAAAATTATGACTGAACTGGCAGTTTATGGGAGAATGAGCAGAATCTCTAGGCCACTTCTCAGTAAGAGACAAGGCCAAAGATTTGTTGTGGGCCTTTAGAGATGGCTACTTGTCTTTTTTTTCTCCACTATACACTTTTGCTGATTGCTTGTGTTTTGGATGAACCATTTGTCTTAGCACTTTAAAACACTGAATACAAACTCACGGCTGTGCCAACATCATGGGCAAAGCATTCTCCTGGATCCTGGATGGTCTGTTGAAACCCATGTGGTACACACCCTTCAGCAGTTCAGGTTTTCTATTAAATGTCAAGTGAAAACAGGTATATTGTTTGAAGAGAGTAAAAAAAAAAACATGATTACATGCAGTGCTTTGGATTTACCACATTAGATATTTTGTTGTATATGTACAATGAAAAGACATAAATACAACCCCTGCAGCAAACAGCAAAAACGCAGCTTACTTCAAATGTTAGTGTTAATGAGCCATTTCTACGGGCACCCTACTAAGTCATTATTTAGTAAAACCCCATAGCAGCTTGTGGATGCTTTAGTAACCAGCTTACAGTCTTTCTATTTAGGAATTTTAACCCAATTATCCTGCAGATCAGTAAGTTCTTCTTGTGTTGCTTAATGTAGTTTATTTGGGACTGTGAGGCCTGCTTTGGATCATTGTCCTTTTGTGGAGCCTGTTTTCAGTTTCTGGAGTGGGCAAGAAGCAGCAGAGTCTATCACAGACCAGCAGACAACCGCACTCACATTCACACCTCCAGGCAATTTAGACTTGCCAGTTAACCTGACCTTCATGTTTTCAGACTGTGGGAGGAAACCGGATTATCTGGAGAAAACCCTCGCAGACACAGGGAGCACATGCAAACTACTCTCTCCTCAGGAGAGAAAGAGCTCATCAAATGAGCAGACAAAATATTGACTTCATTTAAAACTGACTTCCAATCTTCAAGCATTGACCAGACAGAAACACAAAAATTAAACACAGCAAACAATGCTGCACAAATTAATTGGAAATATACATTAGATCAGACATAAATTTTGCCCTTATAAAAAGACCTCACTGTAGCTACATGTAATGTTAGCGCAGCTGCTGGGAACACCTGCACAGCTGGGACACGTGTCCCAGAGATACACAATTACTGTAATGCCAACATTCAGTCCAAGAAATCCATCAACATTTTCTTCCACTTGTAAGATTCATCTGTACTCAAAAGGAGGGTGGACAAAAACATCACAAAATATTGTTGTCTTAAATTGAAAATGGGAGCAAGTGTTGTGCAAGTTACAAAATATCTGTATGAAGTTGGGGCTTTCTCAACTTTTCCTATTAGTGTTGCTGGGGCGCTTTGAAATCTGCTGAACTTTACAGACAGGGCAGGTTTCATTCACAATGAATAGCGACTGTTGCTGTCCCAGCTTTTTGAATCAGAACAGCCTGTTACACTGGCTGTAGTGGAATCGGAGCTATGGAATTAGCACAGCTCCTATTCCACTCAGTTTGTATATACAGTAGTAACTGGCAGCTTCTCATTTCAGATTTGTATTTGAATTAAGCACAGATTTGTTCATTTTTACCATTAGAACATGTAATATTTTTGACAAACATCATTTGCACTTATGAGCACACATGGTTGATTTTTAATTTATTAAATCAAATCAGTGCCAGAAAAGGTAAAACGCTGAATAAACACAAGATTATTATTTTAAACTTTTAATTGTACCGTGTGTAGGTGTCTTTCTGTGCGGAGTTTGCATGTTCTCTCCGTGTCTGTATCGGTTTTCAACTCCAGTTTCCTCCCACAGTTCAAACACATGCAATTGTGAAAAGCGCTTAGCATGATGAATGATATATTGGATTGCAGAGTACGGATTATCAATACTGAGTATTGAATAAGATACCAAGGGGAAAAAACACACAGCCCCATCCCTACAATTAACCTATATACTAATCAACAGTTGATGCTCATTGAGGAAATGTTTAAAGGACTCTACCAAGAAACTAACTGAAACTGAAGGTGACATAACAAAAATGTCTCCCACCGTGCAGATGCATGACAATGTGAACTTTGCACACATCTGTATATGTGTTCATCATGTTTCGTGATGGATGCAGACTCACAGTCTCAGCTCCTCGAATGTCTTCACGGAGTACAGAGGAGAGCTGGGGTCCCTCTGCAGAACCTCCACCTGGTTTCTGTTCCGCACCAGAGAGCGGCGGATCAGTTTGTTCAACAGGGACTGCTCGGCCAGCTCCACTTTGTCCTCGTCTTTCCTGCAGCCTCCATGTTCATTCTTCTCCGGCAAAATGTTGCCTGCACAGGTGGAGAAACACCAAGAGAGATAATCATCATTAGAAAGAGCGGTAAAATGAGTTAGCGGAGACATTAATGAGTGAAAAAGATGTGTCAAGTTACCATTTATGTCTCCTCTCAAAGTGCGTGGACCACGCACTCGATCCATTTTCTTTGAGAGGCCAAACTAATTATAATTAAAGGAAAATACAGTTAATCACATTATTACACAAAACAAAACAAACAAAAAAAACACCAAACTGCGTGTGTAAGCGAAGCAGCTATGCAGCAGATTAAGCTAACTTAGCCGGCTAACAGACGATGTCAGTTTGACGTCTGTTACTTTTGGACCTGTTGCTCACCTTTAAAAACGTACCTGTATGGGTGGAGTTGTTGCCTCCTGAACGTCGACTGCCAGCGCCCACGAGTCTCCGGACATTTTCTACGATGAATTTAGCATTTATTTCGACACACTTCTAATACAAAGTTTGATGTCAGCGTGGATAACGAGCGTGAAAGTGAAGTGACGGAGTGCCGCTGTCCTGGGATCAACCACCCGCTACCGCTGGACCTCACCACTGATGCTGCATTCATGAGCGTAGGAAATGTCGAAACTTTTAGCCAACAGAAGTAACCGCCGTCATTGTTAATTAGTTTGCAACGTGACACCTGCTACATATTTCACAACTTAAACTAGTGTTAACCATAATTCAGTGGCGTATGTTGAGGAGACGTTTTAACACAACTTATAACAAACCACTCACACGTAATTAACTTTTTTGTTTACTTCTTACAAGCTACACTTGCCTTATTTCTTATTTTCTCTTCAATTTATGGTTTTTGTCAAACTTTTTTTTAACAGTCTTCTTTATGCAGCTGTGGAGCAGTACCTACTGTAGGATACAAAGATGCAAACGCTCGAACATGACTTTTACGGAGTTTATGCGGAACACTAGAAGGCACCGCAGTATTGTTTGCTGGGTGAACCTGCTGACACATCCATCACTCATCTGCACTGAACCACTACATGAGAAGGTATTTCACTATTTAATGCCAGTAATCTGACCCAGTGTTTAAATAAACATACTGAAACTAATTGCAATAATATTACAGATGCTAGATGAATTTTCTACTTTTAATATCCTTTACATTGTATAATTCTTACTGTTTTGTTGTAGATTGAGGTCTTAGCTGGTTTAGTTCCATCAACACTGTTCCTCACTTTGTAATGCTGACATGTACTACTTTAAAGTGGAAGTACTAAAGTATTTTCAAGTTTAAGTAGAAGTCATTTTTTGAGATCTTTTGACAGTTAAGTTTAATTATCGATTGATCTGCCTATTACTCCTGCTTAAATGAGTATTGTTTTGTATAATAAAGCAAATTACACTTTAAATTAGACAAATTAGATGTAGTTTTTTATCTATTAGGGTTCCAGCTGTTTTCATGATTATCAATTTATAGGCAACATTTTTTTCTGGTCTGTAAACTGGGTGACACCTTCACTTAAGTCAACAGTCCAAAACCGTGTCAAGTCAAATTTAATTTATTTAACCCAACATCACAAACCACAGTGTGATTTGCATCCGTACAACAACCCTTAAATTGGACACAGACAAAGTGTCCAAAAACTCTTTACAAAATGGAAGAAACCTCTAGTTGAGCAACTGAGGATGGATCCCCTTCAGCTCTGACAGATGTACAATATATTGTATAGATGTCATATGTACAGAATAGAGCAACATAGATTTGCAGTATTTAGACTGTTCACCTAAAGATATTCAATCTTCTATCACACAACCCAAAGAAATGCAGAAAATTGTTTGTCAATTTTACTTAGGTTGGTCAATTTCAGAAATAGCTGCAGATTAATTTCGACTACTTGACTAATTGTTTGATCCCACTGTGTAAACTCAGCGTTTCACATGGGAACAAAACTATTTTAGAAGAATAAAATGTGTTAAAACTTGCTGTTCAGCAGAAAATTAGAACTAATTGATGACTCATTTGTCATTAGTCATATTTCAAGCAAGAAAAAAATTGGACTGGACTCAGAGAAAAAAGCAATTTGACAACAATACCTTAAGGTTTAGGACCTTTCAATAGGCCACTTGTCACCGCAACATAACCCTTAAATGGAAGTGGAATTTGCCCTTAATCCCTCTACTGTTTGGCTGTCGTGAGAAATAGAGAAAGTGGGTGATTGCACGTGTTGGTGTGCGACTGTGTTTGAGAGGCTGCGAAACAGATAAGAGATGGAAGGCTGAGGAAGGGATGGGAGGGGTGGGTGGGGGTATAGAGACTGAGTTTTATTGGCTGCAGGTTAATTCAATTTGCAAGCGGATGCTGGGTTTCAGCCAACCACCAACCCACGCACCCGCGTGCACACACACACGTGCGCGCAGACACACACACAGACAAGACGGCATCTACATTTTCTCAACTATATCCAAAATGGCTTTATGAATAACTGTCACAAGGAAACAGATGGATCAAGCCGGGCGATAACAAAAATATGGAGATGGCCAAATATGCACCGTTTAAAAAGTTATGGGTTGTCCAAGAGATGGGGAGAAAGAGATGATAGCAGGTGATGTGTGGGAGTTCTCCCTCACCCACACAGCTGTTCTTCTAAGCCTTTGTTTCCACTCTCCTGGTATTATAATACATGTCATTTACACAGATCCCTCTTGCTAATGAAAAAGGATACCTGTTGTTATCGATGTCAGTGAGGGCTGGAGCGAGTGGGTGGTGCTGGTCCTTTGAATACATAAAGGATGAGAAGGGGGGTTGTTTATTGGAAGGAGTGTCTCTCCCCCTCTTTCTCTCTCTCTCTCTCTCAGGAGGAGGAGGAGGAGGAGGAGGAGAATAAATGAAACTGTTCTCGTAACCACATGTTGCAGTGCTTGATTGAACTGCTGCAGCAGCTCCTGTCTACAGTACCTTGCCTCTCTTTGCATTGTACGTCTAACAACCAATGTGGCCGCTGTATCTGTAGTTCCTGCCACCTGTGGCAGCACTCCTATTCCCTCTACGCCACAGAGAGAGAACAAAAAATAATAATAATAAAAAAAAGGGGGGGGGCTGAGAGAGGAAAAGAGGAGGAGGAGGATATCTTTCCTGATAAGTGGACTTCTGACACACAGAGAGAGATCCTTGCTGCATACCCAGTTGACACAAATGAAAGGTAAGATAATGAGACTGGTCCTGTGATCATATCAGATGCATTTTAATGCTGCGGTGTGTCTGCCTGCTGATGCATGTATCAAACATCCATGTCATTTGTGTTAAATCGAGAAAAGGTCATCATCCAGTTAGATGAGGATTAAAACTGCCAGTCATGCAACATGTTTTACCCAGATAAACACTGAGTTTTCAATAGGTGATTACCAGCAGAACTCGCTTCCTGTTTTGCCACTAACGAGTGCAGAAAAGTATGGCAATGCTAATAGGAAATGTTGACCTGCCACAGGGGAGGCAGGGTGATTTGTGTGATGTGAGCCAACCAGGAGAAAAGCACCCCGGGACTGTCACTTTTAACACCAATTACCAGCGTAAAGATAAGATGACCTGCCATCCAGCTCCTGGAAACGCTGGTTCTAGAGCACAGTGCTAAGTTAGTTAGAATTTGCATTCACACCACATTTCACACGAGACACGGCTTTCATTTCAAATTAATTATTTTACAATGTTCAGTGTCTTTATTGCATCACTTATGTTGTCACCTTATCGATCACAGAAACGAGTGAAAATGAAACATTTAACAGTCCAAACATGCATGAATGAATTGTAGTCCTGACTTAAAGTCTTTCGTTATTCACCTGTTCGAGGAGATTGTTTTGACAGAGGGACGAAGGGACGTTTTCCTTTTTTGCTTTCAATCTTTGGTTGACTGAACACACGATGGCAATGTTGAGGCAGACAACAAAATTGTCTGTAAGTGCATCTGAGTGACCTTTTCCTCGCCATTAATAACCACGTGATGCCTAAATCCCTAGTTTGGCAATTAAAAAGACTGATTGAATTCGTTATTGATTCTGAAGGACTTATGCAAAATATGACTGCGAGTGTGAAAGTTGTGTCTGTGGAGAATTTTCTGAGGGGATTATTATTTTGTGGCTTGTGTGAAGGACAGAGATCGCCTGGTGTTTTAATTGCAGTCAGTCACGGTATCGCAAATAGTGGCACACTTTAGAGATGTTACTGGTCACTCTGCAGGCAAGCAGGCAGAGCCGTCTCTATGGAAATTGCTTTCGTCATAACACTTCCTATCAAGGCTGCGCTGGGGCTCTGGTCGTGCAGCAGACACAGACCCTTGACAGCACATAACCAAGATTGCTGGTGGAGGAAGCGACAACAATGAAGCACAGTTTATAATGCAACAGATCATCTTATTCTATCATTTTCATAAATAAAAATACTGTATGCCTTCGTGTGCATTTTCTAATATATTATAATTTTCTTCTCCTCACATGGCACAGGATGCTGTTTTTTCTCACATTCTACATTGTTGGTGTGTTGTTATAATGATACCACCCTACATTTTTTTTATTGCTGTGATCTTTTCTTGTGTCACCCTCCCTAAGGCGCCTTAGTTTTACATCATATCATAGAGGTTTATTGCAGTTCGAACACTATAAAACCTGCTGCACTGAATGGACATCGTAGCTTTCCTCTAATTTTGGAGTCAGTAATGAGATTCTGCTGTGTTTTAGTTTTGCTGAATTTTTTTGCCTGTTAATTCAAAGTTATTTTAAATATAGTAAAACATGGACATAAACTAGCATACCATTGAAAGTTTGGGGTCACTTTTTTTTTTAAAGACAAGCACATTTTATAACATCAGATTGATCAGAAATACAGTGTCGTCGACATTGTTAATGATGTAAATGACTATTGAAACGTGTGCTTTTTAAATGGAACATCTACACAGGCGTATTATGTTGCTAATGCAACAATTTAAAAGGCTAACTGATCATTAGAAAGCCTCTTTGCAATTATGTTAGCACAGAAAATGTGGACATTTCTAAGTGACCCCAAACTTTTGAACCATAGTGTATGTTCTGCATGTATCCTAACAAGCTAACTTATAGTGCTTATAGTGACCAAAATGATCACGGTTATCAGTATTATCAGGGTATTGTTATAAGGTTCAGGAAATGTTTTTTAGAAGTATAGATGCACATTAATCTTTGGTTATTATTATTATTATTAACCCTGTTACTTTTCAAGCAACAGGAGTGCAGGTCACACTAACATAATGTGCCTGTATCTGTTGGAAATTAGACCATTTGAATCACTATCCCTTTTAAAAATCTAGCTGCCAGCTACAGAAAGCTAATAATTTATGAAATCAGTGGGTCTCACTAACTTAATCACTTTGTTTACATGTACTCAAGTAATCTGATTATCCAAATGTTTGTGTTTATTTTTACCTTAAATAAAAAAATACACCAACTTGTGCTGACTGTAGCACGTATAAGAAGACAATAATCGTATTTAAATAAAAATGTTTTTTACCTGTAACACTAACAGGTACTAAAAGTCGTGTAACTACTTTAATTAAACTGCAACAGCAGTGAGTTCCTAAGCAGCAGGAATCACACAGGTGTAGCTACTATCAGCGAGCTAACAGGCTAATTAGCTAACAAGCACTGAGTCGACTGTCTGCATTTTTGGACGTAGCCTACAGGCTGCAGCTCAGTATCTACACAAAGTGTAGAGGGAGAGCACAGCAGATAGATGTACAGCACGGCACGTAGGTTGCTGGTCTGGGAGACTGTTGCTAATGCTAACTTTGGATGTTGCTAAACTGCATTTCATCTTTCAGCGGGCAGTTTCTTTCACACGTTTAATGACAAATAAAATGTGAAACGGTAATACTATCCGCTGGATATTTTAGCATGGTTTACCGTGAAACCGCTAACTGTTTCATCCCTCCATCCTACATAGCTGGCTAACTACTTTTGTGGGGTTGTGACTCAAAGTGAAGAACCAGCGTTTACAGCAGCAGCTAATTTTATTAGATTATTTTATTCAGAGTTATCTTGGCTGTGTTTTAATTCTACACACAATTCATTTTCATTTAACTTGTACCCTATAATGTCTCTTTTTAATTTGAAGACCCCTTTATACAACTAACATGAATTATTATGACTTGTGTCTTTCAACTTGAAATGATATGCTGGGAGATCATTTAGCTTATTAAATTAGGTTTTTAAGAAACAAAATTCCCAGCATGCATTGCTTGAGAGTTAAAACTCTTTACAGACTTTTCTTTTTTGTAGTTTGAATTCACAATAGAAAACTTCTGTTTGTCTTGAACAATATATACATATACACTACTCACAAAAAGTTAGGGATATTTGACTTTCGGGTGAAATTTATGGAAAATGTAAAAAGTTCACACTACAGTGATATTATATCATGAAAGTAGGGCATTTAAG
>JAUMHL010000028.1:22349900-22366386 GCA_032362345.1 Sandelia bainsii | reverse complement strand
GTTCTCCGGTGAAGGAAAATTCAACTTTGCAGTGGTTACAAATAACTGTGGTTCTATCAACTCCGCCGTGTGGAAGACATTTAAAATGAAAATGTCCTTGTAAAAGTTCGGTAGCTCCAGTTCTCTTCTGTTGCAGAACGCTGCAGCAGTCTTAGGCCCAGCCCAAATGCTCTCATCGGTTGAGACGCCCGACGACGCCAATCCAAAGCTAGTACTGATCAACACCCCACCCCTCCTTTGACCCATGGTTTGTCTGTGTGTGTATGCAGACCCAGTGAGCGACGGACTATCATCGTCATCATAATAATAATAATAAAACTGCGTTAACGCGCAATAAAATAGTTGTCGGCGTTAATTATTTATATAATTATTATATATAGAATATATATATATATATAAATAGGCAAGGGGAATTACATTGGTCATTATTTAAAAAAATACAGTTACCAGTTCATGATGAGGGAATGATGACTTTGTTTTCCCATCTGTCTGTCAGCTAATATATAATACATACTAGACTTAACACTTAGCTTTATTCTTTTCAGTCTGTCTGGTTGAATAGCTTTTTTTATGTGCTTATGAGAATCAGGTGTGTTTCCATTCAGGTCTCAACTGTGATGGGGTTGTTAAGTGACCAGCAGACCTAAACAGGAGAAGGAAAGAGAGCACTTAGCCATAAAAATGGGTTTCTATGGAAACACTCCAAAGGCTCGCCACATTCTGCCTGAAATTTCTTGCTCATCTACAATAATTGATGTGCTCTCTCTATCGACCTGATCGCTTGTCTTTTTTTATATCTTTTTTTTTTTTCTGCCTTCTTTAAGTGTTAAATTAAAACCTGTGTACAGCCACAAACCACCCAGTCATCTCATGGTGCTAAATCTGCTCTAATTCCTGCTTTTGCTTTTTCTATCTTTAGGTAGATATCATTCACAGGCGACTCCATAAAGACATCCTCCACAACCCTGTGGTCATGTTGAATTTTTGTCCAGAGCTCAAACCCATCAGCTCAGACCTGAGGAAGGTTCATGGCGAGTTTATCTTCCTCATCGACCGCAGCGGCAGCATGAGTGGGGTTAACATTAACCGCGTGAAGGTATTTTACACTGATCCACAATGATTTCCAGCAGTTTAAATGATATTTGCACATTACGTTTAATGTGTTGAAATATGTTGTAGTGGATGACAAACACATGAAAATATAGCCTTTTTCGAATGATATGCGACTAGAGGCTGTGTGAATGCTTTCTAGGCTCCCAGCCGTACTGTTCTCTCAGTCTGTGGAGATTATAGACATGGTTAGCCAACTGTGTGAAGGGCATGTACACAAGGATATTGATCAGACAAATCATTCACTATTCACAAACGTCTCCCAGTTGCTAGGTTTTAGACAGCAAGTCTTTCAGGTCTTACGGAACTTCACATGAGGTTTCTTTAAAACCTTACTGAGACAACTCGGGTTGCTTCAAGGTTGATATTTATTTAATATCTGAGTATGTTATTTTGATGTGGTGATCTTTCGTGATTCATGTTTTTATTGGATATGTCTTGTGGTTGAGAGTCTGTTCTTAAAGCTAGGGAGACGTTGATGGCGATGTAATAGCTGTTTACCACTTATCTTTCAATAAACCCTGCAGAATAGCAGGAAAGTGTCTTTCAAATCTACAGGATTAATTGTTGAATGTTCTCTATGCTAAGGTGTTTTATTACAGATTGTCTGAATGTTCTTTGTGCTCTTCAATTGAATAAAGGTTGAAACATGTAGTATTATTCTAGAAACTGCCCCTCTGCTGTAAAAGAGGCATTGATGGATGAAATGACACTGTGTCATGCCACTCTCCACTCACTCCTCTCCTTGAGGAAAATCTGCTGTGCAATGATGACAGCTGTGTAGAGCACCGTGCGTCCATTCAACCTGACATCAGCGCATGTACAGTAGCTGTGCTGCATTAGAAACGATCAAACAATTCAACAGGGCATTAAGCACCTAATGAGCAGAAGAGTTCTGTGTTTTCCTCTTGAAGAATTTCAGATTTCACAGCTTTTGATCTGGACATCAGCTTCACCTGCTCTCGTTCTCTTTCCCAGGATGCCATGGTGGTGATCCTCAAGAGCCTTGTGCCTGGATGCCTTTTCAACATCATAGGCTTCGGTTCAACATTCAAATCACTGTTCGCAACCAGCCAGAACTATGAGGAGGTAAAGTGCTGCATCATTAAAAACACTCACACATTAAAAACGTTACACAGTACTTCTCTGGAATGTGTATAAAGTAGCATAAAATGACAACACTTATGTTAAATACTAGTACTTCTGAAGTAAAGTTGAATATAGTAGGTAAAATTACACCACTGCATACTTGAGATTAAGTCTGTTCCTATGGTTGTTTTAAACCGCCTCTTGAGAATCCCTCCTTTATGTAATGGTTTAATATTTGCACTTCAGACATCAGACTGAATACCACCATTTGGTTCCCTACCAACAGTCAACATTGGCTTCTTTTAAACATGACCACGGTTTGCCTTAATCTTATCTAAGCGCTTATTACTGTAACCTTGATGACCAAGCTCCCTTAACCTTAACCAAGTGTTAATTTATATCTAAACCATGATCTAATCTATCACCTTGGCTTGGTTTCACAACAGAGTTTCAGTGTGTTCAATTTCTACTCCTAACCTACTCTATGTATCTGCTTTAAACAATGCAATACATCTGCCTCTCATTAGCACAAGTTTCAATGTTTATTACTAATTGAACAGATAATTGAATCAGTTTTTTCTGGGTGTAACATCAGTACCCTGGTGAGCAGCATTTCATCATAATTACTAAGAAAATCACAACCATTGTTGTGCATGTCAAATACATTTAAGACCAAAAGATGAACATGAGACAAAAGGTCAGAATTTCAGCTTTTATTTCCTGGTATAACAAAAAAGAATATAGTGCTTTTTTGTCATATTTTAAGTGAGCAAAAGTGCTGGAATGTGAAGTATTTACCCACGCTCTGTGGGAGTGGTTGGTCATGTCACTGGGGTTTTTCTGCACAGCTCTCACGATGCTTCTGTTTTCAGCTGCCGAACTGCCCTGTGTATGTTGCTTAGTACACCAGTGATTTCTTTCCTTCTTTCCTTCTTTCCTTCCTTCCTTCCTTCCTTCCTTCCTTCCTTCCTTCCTTCCTTCCAACAACCAGCACACACATGGGCAACATGTTCCAATACCCTTTCTCACTTAAAATATAGGTCCCCTTGTAGATGGAGCTACGTTCTGTTATTCATTATATTTACAGGTAAATACCAAGAAATACCTGTAATACTAAAATTCTGAGCTTTGGTCTCACAATCATCTTTTAAACAGTGTACTTGCCATTCCAATACATATCCCATACTGACTTACAAAAGGTGAAACAAAGGTGACCTCTCTAACATCTTATTCCTATGTGACTGACCTTGTATCTGAAGATATTGACTCCAAAAAGAGAAGAGCAGCATGCACCACACTGGAGAAGCTGAAACAAGATAGTGATTGGCAGTTTTGCTTGAAAAAGCAATTATTTTAATTGCCTTTTACTTTTCTGCCAGATGACTCATCAACAGCTTTATTACTGTTAGCTTCATATCATTAAAATCATTACTGAGTCAGTTTAATGAGAATTAGTTCATGTTTGACAACAGTAATTGAAGATGACCATTTTATTTTAAAATGCAACCATTTTGATGATGACAATTCAGTAATGAAGATATATAATGTTGTGAAGCTACTGTAGGTCATACATTACATTACTGTTGTGAAAATCAAACTAACACAATAGTAAAATGCTGTAAATCGAGAAACTTCAATTTAGATTTTCTCCTTCTCACCATGATGATGCAGGAAGCCCTGGCACTGGCTTGTGAGTATGTCAGGAAGCTCAGAGCCGACATGGGGGGGACCAACATACTCGCACCACTCAACTGGATCTTAAGGCAGCCAATGATCAGCGGACACCCCCGCTTGCTCTTCCTGCTCACTGATGGGGCCGTCAGCAACACAGGCAAAGTTATCGAGCTGGTCCGCAGCCATGCACGCTACATCAGGCAAGTGCAGTACCACTGTTAACAACTTGACTGTACAGTTAAGAATAAGAATATGGATGTAATACTAGAATTAGGGAAAAGATCTATACTGAGTGTTGCCAAAGGTGATATGACCTCTACAAATGTTTGACCCATTTGATGATGAATATGATTCATGTCTGTTCATTCATCGCACTGACATGAATATGTTTCTCATGTAGCCGGGTTATTAGGAATGAATCAAGTCTATTAGAAGCACCATAGCCGTAACAGTGCTGGCAGAACAGCTCCTGTCTGCTCTTTCAAATCAAATGAAAATAAATCCATCCTTTGGTTATGCTCATTATGCAAACACCAAAAGCAGAGCTCATGGATAAGATAAAAATCACATCTACGGATTGTCACTGGTGTAAATGCAACACCTGGCTATGAGCCATAATCCCCTCAAAATGAAATGAGGAAATATGCAGCTTATGTTGTGTCAATGTCAAACATTTCACTTTAGATCAGTAGACAGAGCCTGTCAGAAAAAAAAATGTGTTCGGACTCAGGTATTTGATTTACAATACAGATTGTGTAGAATAAGAATGTAATAATGCTGTCTGCAGGATGCAAACAGCTGTCAATTAAGACTGAGCGTCGGTGGCACAATAGTTCTGCAGTGCGCAGAGAAATCATTTAATTTGCCACCTGAATTTAAGTCTCACACTGAGTCACTCTCCTGAGTCACTCTGCAAATAACTGACTTTTGGCTTCCCCCTTTTAATGGATGACTGCCCCCAGATGATTGCCTTAGATCCACTGAGCTTGGCTGTTTCATTAACCCTTAGCGGATCATTATCACACTTACAATCAGCGATTAAACAGTGTTTCTACTATGTAGAAGGCGACATTTCCATTTTAATCTGCCCTCTGTGATCTCATTAAAAATGCAGACATGTGGCTGACGGAATGAAATTAGCCAGCTCATCCCTGTGTAAAAAAACGGAATAAAAATGTTAGAATAAAGCGTCTCTCAACTTCCCTGGAGAACTTGGATAAGCAGCAGGCACGTCTGCATTTTCCATCATGAAAGATAATTTTTTTCCCCTAAGCTACATTTCACAGATTAGATTGTATATCTGCACAGCATCTTATTAGATATCTGCAAAATGTGTGCACATCCTGAGATGATGCCTGTTTTCATGCTCATACATGTCTTGATCTGTCCATGGAGCTGCAGTGTTTAATGTGTTTGTGCAGATGTTTTACATTTGGCATAGGACAGAATGCTTGCAGGAGGCTGGTGCTGGGACTGGCGACAGTTTCTAAAGGAACAGCAGAGTTCCTGGCCGATGGAGAGAGGCTGCAGCCCAAGGTACTCATTTTCAGCTTTGTGGATCACTCCTAATGGCAGCCTGCTTTCTGAGGGCCACTGGAGAGCCATTATATAGTGGTTTCAGAGCACTGAGTGTTTGCCACTGATACCAATTAGGAAATCATATCTTAGAGATGCCATTTGCATTATGTACTAGTTCGGGAGAAACTGTTTTATTTCTAGAAGTCTATTTTTGGTCTGTTTATTTTTCTCCACAGATGATAAAGTCCCTGAAGAAAAGCCTGTCTCCAGTACTCAGTGACATTTCAATCGAATGGCTCTTTCCTGAGACCAAAGAAGTGCTACTGTCCCCTGTGGGCAACACCTTCCTGTTTCCAGGAGATAGTCTGATTGGCTACTGTGTGGTATGCGACACCACCCGCTACCATACCAACCCCAAATCGGTAAGTGCAAGACACCTGCTGAAATGTGACAAATGGCAGCGTGACTCTCTATGTTGTGAATATCTCAAAAAAGAAACCTCAAAGTACACCATGTGGTCTGTTACCTCTGAAATGTCTTTGAAGTGAAAAGTGAGATGAAGTGACTAACTCTGAAGAAGGTTCTTAATCAAACCTTCTTTGAAGCACTTGTCTTGAATGATGTCACCTACTTAAAACCTTAACAGGATAAGAGGAGGCGATACAGCATGATGCGCTCCATTGAGTCAGCCAGCTCTGTGTTTTACCACTCTCAAGAAGAGGACTCAGTGAAGTCGGGTATCGACAGTCATGGGTCCAGTAGGGAGGCAGCACCTGGCCCCTTCCATGACTGCTACCAGGAGTCCATGAACGATAGCAGCCACGTCACCACAGAGCAAGACATCATGGGTGAGAACCTATAGAACATACAGCACATCCTAAGTGAGAGGATCTCCAATTGCTTAGACTATAGTTAGTGCTTAAATCTTAATTTGTGGGTTCTTATTGCTAGTTCCACTAGTTTCAACTGTGCTATAGTAAGTCTAAGCTCCCAATTCAACTCAATTTAAATCAGTCCAGTATAGATTATTTCGGTAATTGGGTAAATACTAATGTAATGTGAAGCTCTTTTCAGAATCTATATTTTTTTTGGTCCTTCATGTGCAAAAAGATTGAGGGGAAAAAAAGGTAGATAAATAAATATATATGGAAGTAAATCCTATCCCATACAGCCAGGTATGGAGTGTCTGTAGCAGATGCTTCAACTAAATCCAGATACCCACTTTAATGATCGCTGAGCACTGACGCGACAGAAACCGCAAGTCTGCTCATTAATTCACCTGTACTGTTTTCTGTTGACATCTGCCACATATCTGCAGACAGCTGTTAGCTAGCGTTAGCTCTCCAGTGGGGACATACTGAATGAAGTTGAATCCACGCACTGTTCTCTCAACTTCCACAGCTTCACATCTCGTAGCCAGAGATAATCAGACCCAAGCCAAGGGGCCATAAAATTGGCCAGGCTATTGCATCAGCTGGTATTAGCTTATTGTATCATTGTATATGGTTTGATAAGCAACAAGATGTAACAAAATGGCAGTCTATGATATATGGAATTAGTTACCGGTACATAGTTTTTCCACCAAAGAGCACTCACAAGATCATTCTTAAGTGCTAACTGTCCTGCTCAGTATGCATTTTTAATAATATAAGGTGGATCTGTATTGAGAAAATGGATCCACATCTTGATCACAACATACATATTTTCAACAGCATGCAGTTGTTTAATGGTAGTAGCAGCAGCACGATCATGCAAGATAGAGTATCTTCATAATTCAATGTGGGTAGATTGTGACATTTTTCCCGTCATCAAATGATAAACTAGCTCTGTTTTTGAGTTTTGTAGGACAATCCACTGTCTAAACAAACTAAAAAAAAAAAGTATTTATAATGTTGGACTCTCAATTCAATATTTTTATCTTTATCATTGTGAGCAGGCTAAAATAATCACATTGCGTATGTCAGATGGTCAGCTTCAGCAAAAAAAGATGTAGTGAACTGGGCAACTTTGGAATCACTCTATATTATATACCAATATATATACTTGGTGTTGATTATTTTCCTTTTTGATCAAAACAATAGGGTTGGATAAGACATCACCGAGAAGACGTGCGTACAGCACCAACCAGATAACAGACTACAACCCTGCAAAGAAGGTCTACACTCCCAGTGACCCCAGCTCTGTGGTGCCAAAGAATCCACTGAGGAGAGCCAAAGTCCAGGAGCTTATAGGCCAGATGAGCCCTGAGCACGAGATGCAGTGGAAGAACGACTATCAGGTGTGGTTCTGCATTGTGTAGAGATCACGTGATCTGGTCTGGTGTAGTTTCAGCTGTTATTTCAGTTTGTAAGCTCACAGACCTGAAAGAATTGCTACTGTTTAATTGATACATGTAATAATTGTACACATGTTGCATATGTATAAACACAGTCTGGTGTAGTTATAATGGCAGGAGACTCTTACTTTGTGTATGGAAAAGTGATATTTGTATTCAAGCTGTGTTGACTGGTGAATAATGAAGGACAGGACTAATGTACTCTCCTCTGTAATGAAGGGCAACATTTATGAATTGTAATTAGATTTGAATATCACTCGGGAACATCTTAGTATAACTAAACAGTATTCACCAAGCTTTTATGAGATTATATCTTCTCTTCGTAAATCCAGCTGAGGATAAATTTTCCTTGTGCCATGATTAATCAATCTAAATGTCATAATTAATAAACTGTATTTATTTTATTTATTCATAAATTAAAAAGAAATATAAATAAAGAAATTGAGAAATGTGAAGGAGAGATATCTCTTCTAAAACTCAAACAATCCTCATTACACTACACTTTATATTAATTTATTTTATTCTAGTGTACAAATCAAATTCATCTTAATGATTAAAGCTGAAAATAAATAATCAAAAACGGATTTGGAAACCTCTTTTAAACAAAAATACTTAACATTCCTTCATTTCAGCTTCTCAGTTATGAACAATTGCTTCCTTTTCTTATGTGATACTAAACTGAAGATCGTTGGGCATTGGTTTCTTGGGCCAAATAACCAGAATTACAACAGCACATGTACAGTAGGTTCCATACCTAATTAAAACCTTCAGGGTATTTTAAACTGAAAATACTTGCTTTTGTTCTCAGCCACAGCTGGCAAGCCTGTGTGCCACATCTTCCAGAGGGCGTCCTGCCAGCTGTCACAGGCCGCTCCCACAGCAGGAGCCGCTTCTGCAGCAGGTAGTCGATTCAGAGCTTCATTTCCATCCCCGGCCTCAGGACAACCCTCTGCCCAGCAGCAGCGCTGTGCCACCCGCAGCTCACAACACCACTGGGGAAGATGGATCCAGATCATCTACCGACAGCCCATCTGTTGGCAGTACTGGAGACACGGGTGAGACCACAAGAACGACTATGCTGTATTAATGAAAAATGCCATTTATTCAGTATATTCTAATCTTAAAGCAATACAGTATTAATTTGTCTTGGTCACATTTGCATACCAGAATATAAATGAAAAACAGCAATGTTCATACAACAGCTATTATATAATCCCATCTCTTATACAGCAAGCCCATTGAATACATTTGATTTCAATAAATACATACGGTGTCTAATCCATTTTGTGAAGCTAGGTGGAAGTTGTTGCTGCCAGCAGAGGAGAATAAGCCTTCGCCTGTAGTATTATGCTATGGTACTGTATGTAGCTATTATGCAATAGCATGAGTGGGTTCACCCTCAGCTGTGGCTGCTCAGCAGCAAGTCTGAATCACTGTAGCTAGATAAATGACTAACTACATGGAAACCTATAGCCACAGAATCAGCCACCACAGCCTGACAGAGCTGCTACTCCCTGTTTTCAGAATGTATGCTAAGCTAACTTACTGCTGGCTGTATCCTCATATTCACTAAATGAAAGAATAGTATTGAATTTCTCATTTACTAACTTTTTCCATTACTATCAAGAATTTTCCAAACTGTACAACTATACCTTTGTGTGATTGTAACATCAAATTAAAATCACAAACTTAAATCTGCCTAGGATGTACCAAAACAAACAATGGATTTATTCAGTCTGACATGACAGATCCCTTAAGAGTCTGATTTAATGACATCTAAATTTAAAATGAGAAAGGCTGCACTTCCATCTTGCCAGATAAGTGAGCACAGCAGTGGCTCTCAGGGAGGACAGGAGACGTATTTGCAGACAAAACAAAATATTATCCACAAATAATTTGAGGTCCATTTAAACAGGCTGAACACAGAGAGCTCTGGAAACCTTTGTAGTGCATTAACACAAATCCAGTTGCGGGATCAGTCACTGGCAAGAATCCTCAGGGAAATCAACAAATCAAATCTTGTTCCTGTCCTATTTCAGATGGTTATGGACACCAATTATGTCAAGCAGAAACCCCACAGGACACCCAAACGTCAGATGTGGGTGCTGGCAACCAGCACAAGGGAAACTGCAAGGCTGTGGTGTCAGGACTGCTGTGTGGGAAACCCATGAGGTGGGAGGTGGTCTTTGATATTGAGCCTTTCCTAAACGGCCGGGAACGAGAGGAAAAGGTTCACGAGGAACTGTGGAATGAGACCTTCCACCACTTGGCTGGACGCTCCATCATACAGGACTTTGAGCACATGGTGGATAAGGAGTGTGAGATTGAGCACGGTGAGATCTATGTGGATTTGTGTTTTTATGAAAAGACTCTTGGATTCTTTTATAATTGATTTTATCCTTAATATAATTTACAGGGTCTGGCAGGAAGTACCAACTATACGCTATTCACACCAGCAAAGCCTGCAATATACTGAGCAAATACACAGCGTTTGTTCCCATTGATCTGGACACTAATGAATATTTGCACACATGTATTGAATACATAAACCATGGTAAGTCGCATGGATTTAATGTCAAGAAGTCCTTATTCATCTCATTACCTTTTATTTGAACACAACAGTGTCATCAGCATAACGTGATACGGCTCTGGAGAGTGTGGTCTAGAAACATATCTGAACTAAAACATGTCAGGTCATGAAAATAACATTTTAGAAACTTATACTAGTCATGAATGTCTGTTAAACATGAAGGTGGTGCCATGAGGTGGTTAGCTTAGCATAAAGAATGGAAAGTGGGGGAAACGGCTAGTCCGGCTCTATAAAATCCACTTACATGCATAAACTCATGTTTAGAGCTAAAACAGTTACCTCAAATTCTCTATATCTCTAATCCAGTACTAGTAACAGGTGAACAAATATTTCTTTAAACTTGTTTCTTGGGTTACTAACTGTTAGATTTGCCAGTTATTCTTAAAATATCATCAGCACTTATGACTTTTTCAAACCTCAAGGTTAAACAATCAATGTTTAACCTCTGTGACCTGAATTCATGTTAAAACGATTGAGTCTGGTTTGTGTCCCACCCTCCATAAGTTGCTCAGTTTGATCTAAAGCCTAGATCCAAAAATCTCTTCACTTTAAAACCCTTTCAAAATGTGCAACATGGGTACAAGCCATGTGGAAAGTTGCATATTTAATTTTGTTTTCAGGTGAAGGTCTGAAGAGGGGCTCCCACACCAGCTCTCGTTCAGGGAGCAGGAAGAACAGAGGTTACTCCGTTGGACTGGGTCGCTCTCAGTCTGGCGGCATGTCGGAGGAAGATGTCCTGCTGCCCAACAGTAGGCTGCTTTTTTTTTTTTTTTTTTTTTTTGCTCACATTTTCAATTCCAGAGTTTTAAACAGTAGAAGGAGGTTCAACTTCAATATCGCTGACCAGTGAGAAATACAGAGCTAAAGAGAGAGGTGGAATGAAATGAGTGAGGATCTAGTAGAAGTAATATAAAGTAATGCTTCGGGGAGGGTTATGAGATTTTTCAATATTTATATTTATTCAAATGTGTCTTTATTTGAAATGGAAAGGGTGGCACTCCTGCAGCCACAGCACTGCTAGCTATGAGATACTGAGCACTCAGAAAGCAGTGTGCTGCTTTACATTAAAAATACTCCAACTTCACAACATTTAAAATTGGTTTTCAGTGGTGGCATAGCAACAGTAGCTGCTTTAGCATCTGTTTGGCACTGGCAGTTAAAAAAGCAAGTGCACAGTGGGCTCAGATGCAGATTAGTATCTTTACCTGTTGATGCTTTAAAAAAAAAAAAAAAATCAAAACGTATAGCTAAGTTTTTGAGAAAAAAAAGACAACACTTGAGAGTTCATTTTTAATCTTCTTGATTATTGTCATAGGTGGGGAGGATGGTGTCTCTCCATGCAGCACCCCCCCCTCCTCTGGCTGGGAGAGATGTAGCTTCACAGAGGGTAAGTGCAGCACATCAGCCACTTCAGCGGTCAGTGAATTTGCTGTATCTCATCAGTTTTCTTCCACACAGACCTTTGACATAAAGTGTCTGGCTGACTCCTGTCATTTTCTGGGCATCGCTGTTGCACTGCTCCAAATGTGAAACATGAGATTATTGACATTTTAGTCCCTCTTCTTGTAAGTGATGACAGAAGTCGACACAGTTTTGCAGCTTGTATTGACAAATGTTGTCTGGGCCTTTATAAAAAACATTGCGCTTGTGATGAAGGCACAAATGCGAACACACACACACACACACACACACACACACACACACACACACGTTTCACCTGCAGAGGAGAAACAGCAGCTGCAATATACGTCCTGTGCTGTCACTGTTACAGCTCTGTGGGTGTGTTTTTACTCTTTATTATGTGAGAGAGTCATGTTGAGAACTAAACAGGAAAGTGGCAGAAAATGCCACAGTTTCTTTCTCTCTCTATTCTTCTCTTGTCTAACTCTGCTTTTGTCTCGAAGTTTCCCAAAGGAGTCCGTCTGTGACCTCGGACCAATCACAGAAATCGGTGGAGAGCCTTTTTTCTGCCAGGTGGGTGACTGGAGACAGACTGGCAGCATAATTGCGCCGTAGCTGTGGTGCCACTCCATGAGCAAACATACAATACTTCAGTATTATAATTCATTTTAACTGCTGCCTCAATCATTGCACATTAACATCTCCATCTTTATCCAGATAATTTTGACTTTTAAAGAAGGTTGTCTTGAACAGAGGTGTTGAGTAAATGTACTTAAGTAACTAAGTGCTGTATTTACAATTTTTATGTACATGCACTTTACTGAAGTATTTCCATTTTTTGCTACTTTTCCTTTTACTCCTCTATTATTTATTTTATCGCTTTAGTTAGTAGTTACTTTTTGCAGATGAAATTATTACATAAGTAATACATTAAGTTAGGATGTACAGCATTAATGATTATAAAGCAGCTGTTGGTACATAAAGTGTTAAAATCTGACCCACCTCTACAAGCTGCTGTTTTTGTTCCACATCAAGTCATTACAGTAGGTAACATTGGCCTTTATTTTTAATTAACTAACTAGATTTTTATATACTTTATTAATCCCCTTGGGGAAATTCTTGCAGACAGGGAGCTACATGTAAGGCACCAAGGGTTCAGTGTCCAGGGACACTTCAACATGTGAGCAGGAGGAACCTGGAGTCCAACCACTGACCCTTGTGTTCATGGACGGGTCCTTAGCCAATTGAATCACAGCCACCCCTGTGAGTCTGTCGAATAAATTCAATATAGTCTCGCAGCTCTGTGAGGCTGTATTTAGGGCTGGCTTTTGATGGAAAAGAACTAACTTGTACCATGTTCTGTCACAGAAAGAGATGAGAAACCATAATTCCTTAAATATGGAGGTAATAGCACACATCTTCTGACACTCTTTCCTGGAGAACATTCATTGTGTCAGGCTTGGTTACTCAGAGGAATAGCTGTGTAAAAAATGAAAGAGAAGTTCGAACATTGATTAATTTCTCACCTCCACAGAGCTGGTCAATCATTTCATCAATTAGATGTGACTGTCATCTTCATATCAATGGTTTTACAAAGTTACAAAAAAGTGATGGACACAGCCGTATCAGTGGCACATTACAGCACAGTAATAAAAAGGGTAAAAGTGGGGTAATTACTATAGCGCTTGATGTTTCATTTTCACATTATTACCCCTTTGTTTTGCTTGCTGTTACCTAGTTGTATCAATTGCTTATACCAAGCCATTACCTGGTTATTACTTAAGTAACTTTCATGGTATGTAGTCTAGATAATAGTAAAAATGAATAGTTTAGACCTGATGATGGCGCTAGATGAAAAGTTAGCAGATCATTAAAATGATCTATGAGTTATGGACTCACTGACATTGCCATTCTCTCTAGAGCCGAACAATTGTGCTAAATGTATTGAATTTCTGTTTTTCATAAATCCTGAGAGGCACCCAAACAAAAGAGAATTTTTTCCATCTAGATGGAAGCAGCAGATGAAATCTCAGTGGTACGTGCTACACGCTGCACTCTGTGATTTACATCTGTGTCTCCCTCTCCTCTGTAAGACTGGCCCTCAGCAGGACTCGTCTGTTGACTCGAGCTGCCAAAGGATTCATGTGTCGATCTCACAGCAAGTCCGGTGATTCAATTGGAGAGAGCGACAACGAAAATAAAGACTACATTCCTTTGGTGGGTAGCAGATCTATACATGTGAATGCTCTGTAAACATTCCTGTTTTTTAATGGATGCTAATTTGAACTCCTTGGACATTTGTCTGGAGACTAGAGATGGGTCACAATCTATATAGGTAGATGGATTCTGACAAATCTCCATTATTAAATATAGTATATCAGGGATGTAACAGTACTACAATTGTGACTCAAACGTGCACAATATCATCATTAATGTTATCTATAACTGACCATTGAAGGATTGAATAATCATCTTGAAAACCACACAAAAGATTACCAGCAACAGAAAACTCATAACAGCAGTTTCCAGGTTTACTCTAAAACTGTAAGGCCATAGCCTGCCCCTCCCAGACACCACCAAGACTTTGAAGGAGGTTTTAATAATGTAGTGCATACCACTTTGTTCATGTATTATTAATCACTTTCCAAATTCAGTGGAGGGAATACATTTATCAAAAAAAAAGATCCAAATAGCTGCCCATGAAAGGATTTTCCATCCTTTAACAATGGCCATAGAGATATCCTATAGGAAGGTACCTCAAGCCCAGCAGACAGAAAACTGTTAATCAGCTTTCTCCCACACTTCTTTTGTTACTGTGTGTGCCTAAAAGCCATAAATCACAAACTCAAACTAAATTTCAGGGCCTTAAATGCACCCCTGCTGCCTCCTCGACAAGTACCACTACACTACTGATTAAATATTGTAAGGCTGTATTTTGTCAAAGTGGAAACTATTTCTTTCAACGCAGGTATTGTTGCAGTTGGCAAATGGTGCATTTCCCCTGGACGCAGCTCTGTGTCACGCCATTAACGTACCAATGGACAAGCTAAAGTGGACGTCGCCTTTCACCAGCCACCGCACCAGCCTGGGCCACCTGTCTCATTCCAACAGCCGCCGCACTGACAGTACCGATGACGGGTACAGATCACCATGCGAGCCAGAAACATATCAGCAGCATGCAGAGCACACTGCAGGCATCCACAGCCCTTCTTATCTCTCCAGGAGCACCTGGATGGATGCGGGTTCTTCAGCTTTAGGAAGTCCATCTACCACTACTGAGCCCCCCCTCTCCCCACACTCCCAGGTGGACAGTGGATGGAGCTCTGGGTCAGGGGGCTTGGAAACAGCATCACCCAGCGGTGTGCTAAAGAGGAGGCTAGATCCAGAGAGCATGGTGTGGGCCACAGCCGTAGCCCTTGCCTGGCTGGAGCACAGCTCTGCCAGTTATTTCATAGAGTGGGAACTGCTTGCTGCCAAGGCGAGCATGTGGTTGAGTGCGCAGGACATACCAGAAGGCCGCGATTTAGCCTCCATCAAGGCTGCTGCCAACCAGCTCTTCATTATCCTCAGACACTGGGATGAAAACCTGCAACTGAACATGCTCTGTTACAACCCTAACAGTGTGTGAGACCCGCTGGTCTATGACTGAAAACACAGACCACTGAAAGTACTTAATTCTATATGATCCTATGCTAACTAAGGCTGTACTATTCTCTGTTCAGCAGTATGTCCTCTGAGGTCTGATTTTCCGTTGCAGTTGTGAACAGTGTGTATTTTGTTCTGTTGGTGTGCCAATCCTCCAAACATATCACAAGCTCTTCAGAGGAATTATGTGCAAGCTATTACCTCGCTGGTGCCACATACTGTAACCTGGTCCCTCTTAGCAAGGGATCTAATCAGAGTTATGCCGCAGATTTGAGTTTCATGGAGAAGAATGTCAGTGTTAAATTAGTAGCATGCTGGACCACTGACCATCGATATCTGAGAAAAGCTTTTATTGTCATCATATTGATGTTACAGGGAGAACGCTGAAAACAACAGTCAAGGGAAAACTGTTCCACTGTTCTAGCAAACAGCTTTTACATCTATACAGCATTTTCTGAATTGATTGCGGACAAAGTATTACAAGAAAACATCTGGGTACTTGGCTAGCAGTACTGCCAGGCTTTTCTACTGCCTGTTACCATTACAGTGTTATTAATATTTGCCATTTTTATGCTGTTTGATGATGGCAGAGAATGAAAAATATGCAAAAAGATAATACAAAGTGTATGTTATATTTGAGTTATAAAAAAATACATGGCTTAGGTGGGAATCTATAATGTGTATCCCACTGGCATGTAATTTAAAGTTTATTATTTAATGATACATTTTATGTATTTTCACTTCACTTATCGAGGGTTGGTCATGTATTTGTGACCTGGAGTCAGTTGCACCATCTGTTTGCAAGTTCAGAATTAGCCTACTTATAAGCTAAGTGTCTATGTAAGTGAATATTTACATGTCATTTAGTAATGTAAAAAGAAATGCACCACACAAAGTAATTCTTTTATTCTTCTAGTTGCTACTAAATATATACACCATGTCACTGCCAAATTCAATTCAATTCAGTTTTAGCGCCAAATCACAACAAATGTCATCTCGAGGAACTTTACATTACAAGGTTTAAGACCTTACAGAATATAAGTATAAACAGAATAATGTGGAAAACCCAACAGTCCCACTTGAGCAAGCACTTAGGCGACAGTGGAGAGGAAAAACTCCCTTTA
>JAUMHL010000028.1:22313213-22344933 GCA_032362345.1 Sandelia bainsii | reverse complement strand
GATCTGATATTTAATAATTTGACTGTTTTGTTTTTATTTTGTTCTGTAAGAGGAGTCGTTTTTATTTTTATTAAGCTCTTATGATTCACTCCTCTTGTGTTGATTTTTGATTTGTATAATTACAGCCAAAAGAGCAATGAATTATACATTTAATGTGCATTTTAATTTGTGTTCAAATTCTGTAAATTCTTTACCTACATATTCTTAATATGTAGGTAAAGAATTTTCATATATTTGTAATATTCAGTATGTTACATTTATTATTTGAATATTTAGCTGCTGTTGTTCCGTCGTTTTCGGAGCAGATTACAGTATAATCCTCTGTTGTGTTCGCCTGATTCATCTTATTGTCTGAGATCTTCTTTGTTTTGCGGAAGACAAAGTGTTTACAGCAGTGAGAGCTCGTCCCCTCCCGCATCAACGCCACTGCGGTGCCCTTGAGCAAGGTCCTTAACCCCAACTGTACTGTGCAGCTTCCAGATGCATGTGCACGGAAATGTGATCTCTTTTAAATTGCAAATGGGGATTCATGTGAGAGTAAACGCTGTGTGGTAAACATCTTGCCTCTCAGTCTGCGTGTAGCTCTCATCATGCAGTTCTTGCACTTTCCTTGTGTGTTATTGAAATTCAAAACTCAACAAAGTGGAGAATAATAGAGGGAATGTCTATAGGCCCTGCTGCCAAAAGCACCGCAGGTCTCATCTACCCTGAAGGGTTTCCATGGTTTTGAACCAGAGCTGCTGCTTTCATGTTTATAGGACAATGATAAAGAGAGGTTTGTTAATGTGCAACTAGTGGTGAACAAGTAATACATAAATGCAGTTATCACACGTGACATATTCTGATGTCGCTGCTTGATTTCTAGCCACATGTAAAAAACAATACTGTACAGTAAACATCTGGCAACAAAAGACTGAAAGCTGAAACTGCATCTTCATCAGAGCTTGTGATATGTTACAGAAATACTTAATGCCTTTTCTTAATAATTAATACATCATTTACTAAAGCTTTATAGCTCTTTAATAAGAACAACTTTTGAGGTTGTGGCTGACAGAGGAGTCTGTATTTATTTTTTGAACTTCTTTTTTTTTTTACATATCAGAACTAAATGTGACAATTTCCCAGGTGCAATTATGAAGTGTTTGTTGGTGTTAAATGGTATTTACAAAGCACAATCTAATTCATAGTTTAACATGAACACAACACAGCTAAGCTACATGCTAATCACAACGTCACACTGTCAGTGCTAACATGCCAATGTTTAGCAGGTTGCCATGTCCACCATCCTAATATGGTATGTTAGCATGCTAACACCTACTAGTTGGAATCCAACTAAATGTCATGGGAATCATTAATTTTGCAGGTATCTAGTCCTAATTAAAAGTAACATTTCTTATTTTATCACATTTAAAATAGGTTTTGTGAGGAACACTTGTGTTTGTAGTATAACAGTAATTTACTGTCAGTATACAGCCGTTTGTGATGGTTCTTTACAGTTGCAATTATGAACTTTTTTTATGATCATCAATGAAGTCATCATAAAAGTGGAAATTTCCCAAATTCCTTCTTTTTATGTGTGAGCATTTGCTTTAGACATTTTCACTATTATCTGGCGTTTTGGAGACTAAATGAATAAAGACCCATACAAACAATGAAAAACAGCTTTTGCTGTTGACACTTTCTATGTAAATGATGGAGGCCAAACGCCAGTATTCCATGCAAAGATCTATATAAAAAAAACATATCTGAAGACAGTAAAAGGTTTCAACCTTTCAAAGTAGTCACATTAAATGAATATCTTCCAAAACTGCAGCCTTTTTATTACAAAATTCCCTTCACAGCAAACTCAACATAGCACTGCCCGTGGAAACAAAATGAGGAATTTCATGTTAAAAAGACTTTAATAAATTCAGGCTGCTTAATCCTCGTATTAGCTATAGATACACATTTGAATAAATTTTTGCACAGAGCAAGGACTCTGGATGACTCTGGCCCCTATTTTCCCTGAAAGAGCTTTAGGAAGCGATGTCTTTGTGTCTTTGTTACAGCAAGTTAACCCTGTTTAGTATTCATACTGCACGGAACCCTGACTATTGTTTTAAGACAGGCGAAGCTATCCTTTAATCAGTTCAACCAAGAAAATAAATCAGTTTAGTTGGTAATGTAAACTTAAAAAACTAATGTAAATGAAGAGTGAATATAATGTAAAAGAGCAAAATAATGCATAATGTGACATTTACCTCAGGTTCTATTGGAACTTAACCAGCATTCACTCCTGAAAAACAGGTATCTGTGGGTTTGCTGCTGAATACTAATGCAACAATAATGCCAATGTCTCAGTGTAATTGTAAATAATACACGTGAGGTTTCATGGCACAATGTGGGATGATACAATTTGATTTAAAAAAATAAATAAAACAGAATCATATCATTGTACAAAGGGCATTCTTCTGTGCTCAGGACTCATCTGGAGCTAGATATGAATCCCTGCTGGCTTAAAACTGAATTATGCTGAAGTGTTTTCTTGAGCCTGTAGTGTGAATCCATTCTTTGTTTTTCAATAGTCTGACTAAAAAATGTGCTTGGATAATCTATTTTCTAAAAAAAATAAAGGCTAGACTTTATCCAGTGCCTTGAAATGAAAAGAATTCAACTGAACTGAATCACTCAATCATTTTATGCAACAGAAACACAGGTACAGATACAGGAGCAAGCACTTAGAAATTACCTTTGAATTCATGGCACTTAAAACAGGCATTGTTCTGAATATTGCGTACACGCAGTGTGAAATAAAGCAACGCATGCAGCTGCTTGCAGTGACGCAGCATGTTGCATCACTTTCACCATCTATTCATGTCTATTCATGCTCTTCAGTTCCAAATCCTGAATCCCTGATTTTCCTCAAAGGCTAACATCTCCCTCTCCTGGCAGAAGACTCCATCTTCTTCTAAAAGCTTGCTCTTTGTTTTACACAGTGACAGAGTTTACAGAAGTACAATAATTCTATACAGTATTGGAGCCATAATGCATTTCTGTTGCAAACAGACAGTTGGCTGCACATCTTTTCCCTAAGAAAAGCAGGTTCAAAGCCTAACAGTCAGTGAGCACTGATGTTACAGAAGTCACTACACTAAAGTGTCCTTTAACAAGATTTGTTACTATTTGGTCTGTGCGCCTGCTGCACTTGGAGGAAAAGAAAAACAGAACAGGACTGGGTCAAGGTGGCCCTTTCTCCAGAACATGAAAACAACCTGACAGAAGCTTGTATAGTTACCCCAGCACTACCTCACCTCACCGTTCAAACGGAAAGTTTAGAGTGAGCCACAATCTTCCCCCGGCTTCGTCTGTGCAAACCTCAACTTTAACTGAAACACGAGGCCTTTAAGACATGAAAAGAGATGCTGTCAGGGAGGCTGAACAGTTTGTGCACATTTTCAAATCAAGTGTAAAGACTAAAAACAAAGATGGGCCCAGTTTCCCAATAGAATCTTAAGGCCAAGGTAACTTATGGCACTCTCAGAAATGGCACTAATGACAGGTTTCTACCCAAGAGAAGCCTGCAAGAAAGGACCAAAAAGGACAGTGATTTTTTTAATTTTTGTCCTACTTGATTTAAGGTTAAATGTGTCATGTTACATTAAAGTCTACTCAGAAGCTCTTTAGATACTTTGAGAAACACATGTGAAGAGTGTTTATAGAAACACTATGAGAAAATGCTCTTACTTACAAGATCAATCCTTCTCAAACTGGGCCAAGATTTGTCTAATCAATATCTGTGCATGTCTAAGTAAAATGAAATATTCTTTTCTCTCTCCAGACGAAAGAAAGAATTTGATTTCTTTCATCGAGATGGAAGTATGGATTTAATTTTCTCTATCACAATGACAAAAAAATTCCAAATTGAATTTGACATTTTGATGGGAAATGTGATTGTATCATGATTCAGCAGAGATACTTATGATTTATGTTGGGATGAGAACAAGCAAAAAAAGTGCAACAAAAAATAGTACTGATTATCCTTTTCAAGCATGAGAATAGTTTTAAATTAACGTAACCATGACCGCAAACTGCTGAATATGTAGTGTGTGCATCACATGCTTTTCCACACATTTCTGCATTTACTAATTCCCACGTTAGCTGTTGTAAAGAGGCACCACCCGGTCTATAGTCGCCCTGCAGATGGGGCATTTCTTTGGCTCTGGCAGAGCCTCATAGCACTGAGCACAGGCGCACACGTGACCGCACTCTAGAAACACACAGGAGCGTTCCCGGCTCAGGCAGACAGTACAGCTGGTGGGGGACAAGCTGCTCTCCGCTATGTTGAGTTCGCGCATACGTTTCTTCTGCTGCTCCTTGAACTCCTCAAGCACGCTCCTCTCCTTCTTCCTCCGCCTGCGCTGCACATATCTCTTCCACAGGATGAAGGCAAGCGTGGACAAGGCCGTGAAGCCGAACACAAGAGTCAGGATCCTCCACAGTCTGACGCTGTTCCCCTGCTTCCTCAAGAGAGACTCGTAGTCCACCCGGGTGAGGAAGTAATGGAAGCCCTGCTTGGGAGGTTGGAGTTTGATCAGGTTGTTATCCAGGACCAGCTCTCCTACACCCGTCATGCTGTCTCCCAAACGCAGCATCTCCTCGGTTTCGTTGATGCCCTTGGGTCGTTCCCCGCTGATGAAGTGGCCGATGACACTGGACAGGGACTGGACTGTAGGGTGGAAGTTCTCGTAGGTCGTCTCCAGGTCCAACTCTGCAGCGTCTAAAGGACGTACAACCCGAACTGTGGCAGCGATGTCTTCATCATGGGACCCGAGGGCAAACGGAACAGTGTTGGTGCGCTGGTGGATAACCTTCTCTGTGCTGTTCCTGTTCAGAAATATTATAATGAATAATATGATTATTTCTAACTTATTTGTTGTTTATACCTGCTTTATACTTTATTATATATGTTGTTCCCTCAGTTCACTAGAACATCTTAAAATAGCAGTTGATAAACAGCTTCTGAGTTCAGTGCCGCAGTGTCATTAGTATCCACTGTGTTTACCTTTATGAATAATGTGAAATTGATTGGTGTTTAAAGAAAGAATAAAGTTCATTTGAAATGAACGCTCCCACTGGTTGCTATGGTTACTAGGTCTATAAAATGTCAGAAAACTGAAGGAAACAAAACAAAAAAACACCCATAATAGTTTGCCAAGATGTATTTCAAATGTTTGTTTGATCATTCAAGGTTAAGGTTAAGGATCATTAAGGAGCAGGATAAGACGTGTGTTCCCGTTTGTAAGTTCAATAAGAAGGAGACTGCAGCAGGAAAGCTACTCTGCTTATTGTCGTAGCACGCTGCTGTACAGTGCTGTCACTGCTTTAAGCAAAGATTTGTGTGACTGTATGGAAACAAGCTCTCCTGCAACATCATGGACGACCTACATTGAGTAGTAATAATATTCAGACTAATTCATGCAAAAAATATGGGGCGCCGAAGCAAAACATATAAAATATGAATTACTCCCTTATGGTTTTTTTTTTTCTTTTCTAAACAACACAGGACAAGTGATAGACAGAACTAATATTTATGCAGATATTTACTGTCTTCAGAATATATTCAACATTATTTTAACCCTCTCACTGACTTACCAGATATGAGTGGTGCGATTCCACACCATCTTTTCCTCCTTCAGCGTCAGTCTTTCAATCACACCTTTGCAGTTATCGACAAACTGACTGCTCAGAGTTTCCTTCACGGATCTCACTACACCTACAGTGACCAATAAATAACGACAGAGTCAAACTATTGTTACATTAATGCCTGTAGAGTTTCAGTCATCATGAATGAAATGTAATCCACAAAACAGTAACAACGCACCTTCTATAACAGCATATGGGATGCATCTTCCAGGGGTTTCAGACAGGACGTTTTTCAGATCCTGGTTGATGGATACTTTCTTAGCTTCCTGAAAAAAAAAAAAGATTTGAAGTTAACAAATGGAGCATAACAGGGTACACACTTCTGACATTCATGTGACAAATACAGAGGGAGTGGAAATGTCCCTGACCTTTAATCTGGAAACGGTCGTAGTTCTGTTCCTGTAAATGGTATAGAAGACGGCAGTCAGGGCAGAGCTGGTGGCTAAAACCACGATCTGTGCGGTCGAGGGTTTCCCACTGGAGTCCATCCTGTGATCTGCAGCATTCAGGGCCGCTGTGAGAAAGGGGAAGAGGAGAGATGTCTTTAATTTGTTTAGATTGTTTCAATTGTCTGCTACCTACTTACATTACCTTTCAGAAGTTAATACTGTACTTTTATCTGACAGCTATGATGTACTGATTAAGTAGGATGCAAGTAATTATTTCTAATTATGAATTAGGCCTAAACTTGCTCAAACGTCCTCCTGGATACATATTCTTCACATGTTTAAAGCCTTTCTAGCCTATACGTCAAGTGGGATCCCTTCTCAGTTGCTACTTCTGAGCAGGTCCAACACAACACAACACAACACAAAACACTCATAATCATACAATCTGACAACAAACCCTAAACTACATGACAGCAATGGGACTGATCTGGTATTTACATTCAGCTAAATTCACTAACATATTATTCATATTTCAAAGCCACTGCACAGACACTAAGCATGACACACAAATAGTCATCACTTTGCTGTCTATGCCCATTTTGATGTTACAATTAACCTTCCATTGACCACATTTGATTACTGCAGGTCAGTAAGTGACACACCACTAGCTTTGAGTTAGCTTAAGTTATCCCAGATTTACGTACAGTCTGTAATAATAATGACTGTGGAATCTGTACATATTTGTTAGTTATTATTACGAGATATGATTGTCTCATATTATTTAGTATGAAGCCTATAAAGCCCTAAACCGTAACGTTAGCGTCAGTGTGAGTGTTTAGCCAGTTAGCTAGCAGTTAGCTAACGTTAGCTTTCTTAACTTACAGTCACACACTTCCTTGACTGGACCAAAACAGCGAAGCAGCTAAATTAGCAGTTCCCTAGCTGTGCCTTGGCTACGATAACATGATTTAACCACCCGTTTAAAAACAACATATCGTGACTGACATGTTGCAAGCCACAGTAACCAGTGACGGGTTGTACCCACCACTATTAAAAAGGTTTTGTCAGACCTGTATTGGGACTCGTCCCTCTGTCAGCGGAGCTTTGACAACAGCAGCAGTCTCCACACTAACACTATTGAAGCGCTGCCCTCCTCTCTACCACCAGGTGTCAGTGTAGAATCAGAAACATCACTAACACGTTTATTTCACATTAGTTTAGTTGACACAATTTTATCACAGGTGGTAAGTAACTAGTACATTTGTTCATTTACTCAAGTGCTGTACTTATACATAGGATATTGTACATTTTACTCCCCTACATTTCTTTCAGATTATTAATCTATAATCAACCAATAAATGCTGATCAATTATTATCAATTAACCACCTGGCAGTATATAAAGTGGTCATTATTATCTGTCCCTAGATATTTGGCCCTTTTAAAAATAATTACTAAAAAAAATTCATATTTCAAACTTTTATTTTGTTCATAGTTTACACACAAATGTAAAGTGAGTTCACAATAAATATAAAACGTTTAGTAAACCTCTTTGATTGCACTGTAACACTGTAACAAGAGGATATGATGTTATATATATAGCTTATATAGAAATTGTACTTGAATTATACTTGAATGTACCTCCCACCACTGTTGTGCTGTAGCATCAATGATCCTGCACCTATTATTAATGTTATTGCACATTTTTCCTATGCCACATGCAGACGACAGAGAGCCAGTGTTATAGCAAAACTAATACAGACTCCAACCCATTAAAAATGGGAGGGAGCACCCACAGGCCACCTGCAGGTTAGAAAGACTGTCTTGCCCTGAGTTGATCCTCAGTGCTGGCGATCCGTCCCAGGCTGCATACAAATGATCATTCCTGCACTAGTATTATCAGCAGTTTCAAACTTTAACCACGACCTTGGGTCCACTTACAATTCCTACCAGCGTACACACATAAACACAGTTACATCAGGCGATTGAGTGAGCCTTTTGTTTAGATGAAAAACAATATTTCAACTAAAGATCTCAGCCTTTTTTTATATATACTGGTTCTTCGCACATGCTTGTTGCATCATGTGTATGGTGAATTTCTTCAGGGTTGCTGAGTTCTCAATAGGCAAACACTGCTCTTCACTGAGATGATTTATTTAAAAAATTCATGCCCACCCGAGTTGGCAATGTCTGAACCTGCTCTGACATCCATCAAAATAACATAAATCACAACTTTGATGTATTTTACAGATGTCAGTGCAATATGGGCCTCTTTTGTAATATATGGTTCTTCAGTTTTTCATCGAATATGTCTAAATGGACATCTAAATGATACATTGTATTGACTACATCGAGACCTCACAAATCACGTCTGATTCTTTGTTTATTTGCTCCAGGTTCTCCAGCTGTCAAAGGCAGACCATAGCAATCCATTAAAACACTGGTGCTGCAAAGTGTTGTGACCAAATTACCAGACAATGAACTGTGTGGAGCAAATAAGCAGCAGTTTGAGTCAATTATAGCCTCAGTGCTAACAGACACGGGCTAAGAGACTGAGTGGTTCAAAGAAAAAGCAGTTGTGGAGCTCCCCAGTAGCCCCAGTAAAGTGTGGATTGGGACTTTTGCTGCATGTCACATCTCTCCTCTGAACTAGTATAGTAAAGTAGTTGGCTGATATTTTGCAGGTACACCACACATCTACAGTTCGGCTGCTGCTTAATCAACAGACATTTACTGTGACCAAAGAAACAAACACCTAATGGACATAATCAATCTGACATGTGAATGATTAGCCCATGAGACTTTGTGTTTTGCTTCTGACAGGAAAAGGTGCAACCTTATTTCCAACCCCAGCAAAAGAACAGAAATGTCCTCGAGGCTTTGATTCAACATTAGTCATGTTCTGTAGACAGTCTACCTTGCAGATTCAATGCCCTCTCCACCCACATAAACCTCCTACTTCTCTTACTTTCTTTGTGTCTGCCACGTAATGACTTCTGTTCAAATTGCGGCCCGACACACATTCACGTGGATTTCAGACAGGCAGAAATAGAGATAAAAGGCTAGAATAACATACAGGATGTATCCTCTTGATGCTGTAGTGTTCAAAAGGACGAAGCCTGGCAACTTGTCTGCCTGCCAGCATTCAGCCAAACTCCCTTCTGTGCACCATCTATCCAATTAGCCCAAACACATGGCAGGTAACTACATTTCTTTTACCACACATGGTATGAAGGAGGATGAAATTACTGCAAAAATACAATATGATGCTTGAAAAAGTCATCCACTGCAATGCTCTAATAATAATAATAATAATAGTAATCATTATAATTATTGTTATTATGATATAACCAAAAAACAACTTTTGAACCTTTAAAATATTTTTGAATAGTGAGGTTGCTTTTGATTTGGTCTTTTACTGTCTAACAATGTCAGCACACCCTTTCAATTTATGTCATTCTGACTTCACAGTATCATTGTTCAGCACATAAATAAGATAATTCATTGATCAAAGTCTTTTTTTTTTTTACTTCAGTTGCCTCTAAAGCACTCTTAATATAACTCTTAATATTCAACTTTAAACACTTCAAAGGTCTATTGTGTAAAAGCCCATTTGTAATAATTGAAAGATTTTTAATTTTTATTCAAGTGTATCACACAGTTGTAGGTTAACCCCGGCACACAATCGGCTTATTCTCCCGCTGAAAAGCACATTATTTGAAAAAGTCTCCACTCCTCGAGAAACTGAAATCAGCTGGCTTTCTGTGCCTGCTGGATTGCCTCCGAGGATTACTCAACAAAAGCGCTGAGCGTGTAATGAAGCTGTGTGTCTGTGTGCCATAGACTTTATTGTGGTGCCACTCATGTTCTGTTCTTCAAAACGTCAAAGGTTTGACACATTTACCTGTAACGTGATGAAACACTAATGATGCTAAATGGACTGAGTATGGGGGTATTAATACGGATGATGCTGAAAATGCTGTATTTCTATGAAAAGTGTTGTTGTGATGGATCAATTTGAGCACGGATTGAAAATGTGTTCAGACTAAGTAGAGACACTAGAGCTTTCTAAAGACATGGTTTGATATTTTATTTTCTTCTCTTCACTTTTGTGCAAAGAGTTGAAGAAGAATAGCAATAGCTTAGCATAAAGACTGAAACTGGTACCGTGAAAGTCAATAAATTTGTTGAGTTTATTGAGTTTGTTTAATCACAAAAAACACTTTTTAGTAGAAATATGATCCAAAACATCTCAGATATTTGCTTCCTATATAATCAATTAGAAAATTTGTACTTGATTAGTAAATTATGCAGTTCTAAGCAAAACCTTGTTCAAAAACCCCCACTGATTTCAGTTTGAGGAAACCTGTGCAAGATTCAAACATGCTACCTAAGTTCCACGTTTTAGGAGTCACTACCATGGCTCTGTTGGCTCGAGCTGTGGTAGTTGCTGCTCGTATATAATTCATATTAACATACTTTAATTGGCTCTTACTCCTAATTTTACCTGACTAATTGGCCAATTTTCTATTTGACCCTACATACAAACTAATAAATGACTTCCTGTAGTGCAGTGTTTAGTTTTATTCAAGCATAAATGTGAGGAAGCTGACCTGCAGGTCTCCTGATTAAAGCAAGGGTTGCATCTCCTGTATCTAATGTCCTGCACTGCCCCTTTTCATCAAACAATGATTCATATGAACTGCATTATGCATTGGGTCAAACCAACAGGGATCAATAGTGTGGGAATCACATAAACAACCATCTCTACAGACTACAGAAAACGTTGGCACTCCCTTATCATTATTGTGAGCCTTGTCTCTTTTTTTTTTTTTGACTGGGTGTAGGTGTCTTATCTACAGCAGCAGCCTGATACATGAAGAGCAGTGCAGCCCTTTCTGTCATCATTCCCTCTCTGTTGTGTGCGCCTGGTTGCCTCGCTGCCGCCCTCACATACAGCCATAAATCAGCCTCCTAAGAGCCGGGACCCTCTCTGCCAGGCCCCTTTCATTGATTACACTGCACTCGGTAAGTGTATCATGATGAAGAGAGAGCTCAATTCAATTACACTGCCTGGACAAAAATATGTGGCGTACGCTGCTCTGGATAAAAGGATGTCTCCAAGAGCAACAAAGACAAACCAAAGCACAAGGAAGATGAATATAGGTGGTGAGGGAGGAGTGTCTCTTAAATAAAAGTAATTGGTTTGTGATGATAACATTTGAGACCTTGCTCGTGTGAGTTGATAACAGATGAGTTATGAGTTATTTAGAGATCCAATCCCAGTGAATGAGAGCGACATTGCTCTATGGGTGCCACTATGTTGGACAGTTTGGCCACTACTTTGGGCCAGACTGAAAAATCTGAAAAAACTATTAGGTGAATTGACATTTTGCACAGACATGAATGAAAAGGATGACTTGTTCTGACTTTTGTGCTCATCCAATCTTTCCTTTAGTGATCAAAATTTTCATTTTTAGGTTAAATATTTGAACAGTGTTTGAACCTCAAGTCAACCTTAAGTCAAATGACTTTGGTGCCTGGTGCGCGACCAACAGCAGGTCAAGGTTTTCCCTTTTGCAGTAAAAAATGTCTACAAACACAGATTAACATAAAATGATGTATATAGCATACCATAATTGAAACAACTGGTTGGTTAGTGAGATATCTTGACAAGTTTTTGATGGTTTGCCTTGAAATTTGGTAGAGATCCTACTGGTATCCAGAGGATTGTTCCTTATGGCCTCTGATGAGCCCTTAACCCTTCATCTAATACCACCAGCGGGTCAAGAAAGTTTTCAATTATCTAAAAATCTAGAATATGAAATATTCCTACATCAACCAGATGCACTGACACTGGAGAAACGTGGACAGGCATTCAGGGCTCCCAGCAGAATAAATTGTAATGACTATGGTGCCATGTTTTTAAAAGCTGAATTACTAGTGAAACACCGATATGTTTACTAAATGTTTTAAACTGACTTTACTTCCAGTAGAAAAGTCTAATGAACACAAGCCAGGATATTTAGTTTGACTGTATAATAATATTCTTTTACCATGACAAAGTAACTGCTTGTTCTCCAACAGGATTACCCATTTTTATACACTGACGATTTAAAGTACTTAAATCTCTATAACATTCACCTTGAATACTGGCTACTTTATTAAAATGCACCACACTCTCTGTCTGAGAGGCCAAATTCATTTGAAATAATTTTTCCTCAGGCCTCACTGCTCATAGCTACCGTATACAGGATATGATTAAATTGAATGCATGCACAGATCATTTATTATACTGCTTTTAACCACAGCTCTTCCTACAAACACATTTTCACACCACTTTAAAAGCTAAAACAGACAAAGAGTAAACTGTTGTGTCAGATCATTAGCAGTTGAGTAATGTTCCTATACCACAAATTCAAGGTGATATAATTAAGAGAAAGCGTTGCTTCACTGTGTGTAGAAGTGGGCGTCTGACGCTTGATTAAGTTGCAGCAAGCTCACTGTTGTGACATTATAAGATGTCCGAAGATCTCCATTATGAGAAGGTAAGAAGCCAGATGAGTTCATCACTTGTAGTGACCAAAGTTAAGTCACTTCATTTGTACACATGGGGCAATTCCACTTTGCCACCAAAACCTGACTTCACCAAAAAAGTTTGTCTCTCAGCAAATTTCCAGACAGGCCGTGGGAAATGGATGGTGCTGCTATACTAGTTGAGGTTAGGACAAATAGGAGTTTTTCTGGAGACTTTTGCCGACACTTTGTTTCATCATGTCCGAGTTTAACATGGCACCAAATCCATTACCACAAAAGTTGTTCAGTGTTGCAACATCTTAACTCTTCCAGGATCCAGCTATAAAAATGACCCAGATGTTCTGCATGATTGCATGTTTTTGGGTCCATAGAGCATGTGTACCAGCTTTAATGCACACATGAATGAATCTTCTAGACTTTCTAGATATTGAGTCAAATGGATCAAAAGCATTCATTTATTAATTCATTATTAATAATAATAATAATAATGAATTATCCAAACCACTTACAGTACATTTTCAAGGGTTTCAGGAGTGCTGGAACCAATCCTAGCTATCACTGGGCAAAAGTGACAGATAATAGAAATGACGTATTATCATCATCATTGAATGCAGAAGTTTTACTATAGTAACACATTTCGACCACTATGCTAACTGATTCCTGGATGTAAAATAAGTAAGTAAAATTGGAAGAGACTTTTGGTAGAAGTACAAAGGAATGTTCCATACCTCCACCTGGTGGGGAAGGAGTGGCTCCATGAGCTTACTTGTCATTACCAAGTGAAGAGTATAAGAAAGACAGAGGACTGTTGAGAAGTGGATGTCTGTGCAGCCAGTTAGACTGGATACATAACGCCCGAGAGTCAAGACATTTCCTAATTTCATTGAACAATCTTCTTAGACAGGACGATAACTCAGATGGCAGATAAGTCAATACTGAGTACATGCACCCATTCCTGTAAAAGCCAAACCATGATGGATTTTTTCAATTTAGCATATCAGGGTCTCCGTTAATGTTCTGTGGTTAGAGATGAGATATCACACAATACAGAGGTGATTTATGAGGCCACAGCTGTTTGTGTAAGGCCTCTCAATCACGCTGCCTTTGGAGACTCTAGAAGATTCTGGCTCATCCTGGATCAGACCATGGTCCCACTGTTTATTCACTAAACACCAAACGAGACAGAGAGCAAATGTCTCTTAATCACTTCTCCAGGGCATCAGTCCAGATGATTCCCATCCAGGCTCTTGTCAGTGTCCATCCTGAGCTACAGAGAATAGCTGGAATAACTAAACAAAAGTTATTCCAATTTAAATAATTGGAATAAATCACATCTACATATGAGATTGTGCTTCAAAAGCAATTCACTTCATTTTTCTATTCAGTGTTTTCTTCCTTCACAGCACACACCAGTCGTAGACAGAAGACATTTTTTGTTGCCACAGTAACCTCTCGACAGAGAACTTCGACAATTTAGTCCACGCTGCCTGGCACGGCTTAGTGTCAGACACAGATGATACTTGATTTGATTCACTACTGCAGGATCCAGTGAGAGAGCAGCCAGCTTTTATCTGCCTGCCTTATGAAGTGTCGGCCAACCACACAAAAGTCCGGACACAGGAGTGATATAGGATAGAATCTGAATTCAGGGTGTGACTGGAGGAGGTCACTAATGAGCATGCTCTATTGGCCCAAAACTGTGGAAGCGTGAGGATCATTCAGGTAATTTTTACAACTGGAATCCCAATGGGGGTTTTTTCAGCGTATGCCCAACTGAGCGACTTTCACAGGAATGAAGGGGTGACATGTTTTATTCTAGTATCCAGCTCTCATAAAATACCCCTGACCACCTCTCTATGATTTGCGTTCGGTGCTAAGATTCAGCAATTCAGGACTGAGAATTTACATTATTTTGCTACACTGCTTCATTTCAAGAGCAGATATGCTCTTGGTGATAAACTGGACTATATAGAATATTAATCACATTTCAGCAACAAATATACTCAACTTCTTATTTCTAATGCATAATTTATGTTTCATCATTGGACTCTTTGGATGCAATAAACTATTTCTGCTTTCAGGAACCTGCTCTTTCTTCAGGTTGTCCTTGAATTTTTTGGGTAAGTCTAATCAATAAAACTTTCACCATAATGAGTTGTTTTTCACATACTTCCAAATTTATGATGTAAATAAACCTTTTATAGCATTAAAAGACATAACAGAATTTGATTTAGTTAGGATCCAGTGTTAGTTTATGTATTAAACAGCCTTTCAGACAATTAGAAAGTGATACCAGGTTGCAAACCTCTTTTATGCTCATGCTTACAACACCACATTATCCACCATTATCCAGACATACTCATTTAAATGACATACTAAACAAGAACAATTAATTACCCTGTTTGGACTCGACTGACTTTTACACCGGAATTAACAAGTAGTCACATGTGTCCCCTGGGAGACTATGGCTAGGCGATGTTCCCTCCTCCTCAGGTTTACGAGAAACATAAATACAGTGATACCTCAGTGCAAAGCTGGGCGGATAAATAATGATTTGGTACAATGCCAATTGGAAGCAAAACAACACAACAGGGAGGGGGTTGAGTGTGTCGGGCTAAGGCACTGATCAGCGCTGCATGATGCAGACAACAGAGGCAAAAGAGGAGGAGGAGGAGGAGAGGAAGGAGGAGCGAGGGAGGGGGGGACAGACTGGCTGAGCCTCGCAGCACTCAGTCTCTCCTCAGTGCTTTGTAAAACAGCTTCTCTCTGCTTTTCCTCTCTTCCACGCACTCGCCGGCTTCGCAGATCTTTTTAACCGAGCTGACACGGGCAAACGCAGCAGGCAGAGGGGCTCACTCGCTCCAACTCCTTCCACACCATGCTGCCCTGGAGACGGAATAAGTTTGTTCTGGTGGAAGATGAAGCCAAGAGTAAACCCAAGAGCCTGGGGACTGGGCTGACCTATCACTCTATCCTCTCCTCTCTGCTGCGCTCCTGTCCCGACTTGCTGCCCGACTGTCCCTTTGACTGGGTGGGAAGCATCTTCCATACAAAAAGGCAAAAGGTGGAACTGAATAAAGAGGAGCCTGTTTACAATGTGCGCTACTTGGGGAGTGTGGTCACCATCACGGCTAAAGGAGAAGGTTGCACCCAGGAGGCAGTTGCCAAGATCTGGGCGAGGAGCAGCTATGGGGACCAGAGTGTCAAGATGAGGTTAACAGTGGGGCCTCAAGGTATCCGGATGAGTGCTGACAAGTCTGGGAAAAAGAAACCCGTCCATCTTTACTCTCTGAACAGGATCACCTACTGCACCCCTGACCCTTGCCGACCCAAGATCCTGGCCTGGATCTACAGACACCAGGTCAAGAACATGGCGGTGGTGCTTCGGTGTCACGCCGTACTGGTCAGCAAGTCTGAGAAGGCCCAGGCTATCTCCCACAGTCTCTACCAGAACACCACCTCCGCCTTCAGCGAGTTCAAACGTCTGAAGCGTCAGAGCGATTTCCGGCACTGCCAGCAGCAGCTGCTGGGCGAGGAAGCGGTGCCCCTGATGCCACTGAGGAGGCTGCTGAACGGCCAGTGCCACTACAGACCGCCTGCCGACAACCCCGGGAGCGCCACGCGCCTCTGCTCCATCACAGAGGAAGAGGAGGAGGAGGGTGAAGAGGATAGCAGAGAGGAAAAACAGGAGAGAGAGAAACCAGAGGAGGATGTGGAAGAGCAGCAGGAGAAACAGAAGGTTTTAACAACAAACACAGAGCCAACTCAGTTATTATCAGAGTTGGACATTGGGGATATTGCCAGACTGGAGCAGTGCCAAATCAACTTTGTCAGTGACAGCAACAACAACACGTTTACGTTTATAACCTCTCTGGTGTGACCGTGAAGTAGTTTCTCGAATGCGATTCTGCAGCACTACAGTAACACATTCCTATATTTACCCTTCACCGGTACCCCACTCAGGCTCCCTCCTGGCCTCTTCCATGTAATGTGAAGTGTTTACCAGAAACTTCTCCTACTACCAGGCGGAAGAGTAAAAGTCACATTGTTGTGTGGGAGTAATTTCTATTCTGGCCAGATGGCTCAGATGCTGGTTTGACTGTAGCAGTTTGGGAAACTACGTGTTTACACAGAGGGCTGGTGATGCACAAGACTAACGATAGCACAATGACGAACAAGGACAACGTGTTCAGAAAACACGAGCGCGCTGACATGACTGACATGCGGGTCACATATTGATCCCAGCACCAAGCAGGATGTATTTATTAGTCCTCTAGCTCTTATTATTATGAGTATAATTAACGCAGTGTTTGCCAGCAGGTACATTTTTTCCGATCGACTTGTAATATGTTTTTCAGGGAGGCTCTTTGTAAATTTGTGTAATTTTTCTAATGTGACAGTCCTCACTGATATTGTCCACAGACTGACCTTTCTGAGCGCCCACAGTCACAAGAAGAAGTTTATTACGGTTTTACTAATGATCACAGCCGACTAATGACCAAGGCTATAATTTAGGAAGCAAGCCATTGAGTCGACATGTTTATTGCTGCCATTTGTTACACTCCTTATCATTTATGCATGACATGTCAGCAGTAACCTTTTTGTGCTGAGCTCTTGTCTTTTTTTTCATGTGACATCTTGGATCCTACTGCTTTTCAAAAGGAACACTGTGATAAATGAATCTGACACACAGATGGTCATGCAGCAATGTCTAGTTTATGTAAAGCATTAAAAAAAAAAAAATTACTTCAGTGTCACCTGGTTTGCCAAAACAAACAGTTTCTTTTTAGCCAAGTTTTGCAAAATGCATTTTTTTCCACATGAACCCTTGCAAAAATACAGATGGACCCACAATTTAACACAAACTGTTTTGAATATTCCTGTTGATGATATCTGTGATACTTGTCTAAAGATGCATTGTGATTAATATAAGATGAAACTATTTATTTTCCAAAAATGATGAATAAAAATTACCCTCACTTGGGTTTCCTTCTTCAGTCTCGGAGGGAGGGTATTTCTAGATGCTATCAAAGAGATTATTCAAATGAATCCAACATCTCTGTTTGCAATAGTGTGCATTTGCATGTTTGTGATGAGAAAATATGTCTAACCTACACGTCAAAGATAAAAAACAACACATTCACACTGGCATGATCTGCTTCCTGAGCTGTAAAGTGATAGATTACATTATGTTTTTGCCACAAGGTAAAGTTTGATATATTTCTTCAGAGCTGAATTCTTGGCCCTTTGCTCAGAGGGGAGCAATTAATCAGCAAATTGAATTATTCAGGAAATGAACATAAAGCAGCTGCCTCTGCAGGACGGCTGTCAGGCTCTGACAGAACCAAATGATCCAAAATGGGGACAGTCAAGTTGACTCACTCATCAACCATCTTAGTGCTAATGTCAGCCATTTTAGTGACGACTGAATGTTTAAGGCGTTTTACTGGAATAACACAACATCAGCAAGCCACAACAATGGAGCAGTTATAAGGATCATGATGGACACCTGTTGGCGACTTTACAGCTGATTCAGGGTGTGAAATTTTAACTGCCTGTGGTGAGCGAGACCAGTGTGAAAAAGCGAACGCTGCTTTGTTTATGGTGTATATCTGCAGTCCTAGATCTTTCGCTTTTCATTATTGAAGAACAAATACGGGCTACTGCCACCTGCTAGTGTGGAGAGTTGTTTCTTCCCATGCAGTCGCAGGCTGTATGTGCTAGCTGTAGTCTTTGCGGTGTGTTCAAGTGCCAAACAAAGGCAACGTGAGGCCTTCATTGCCAGTAGCTCTTTGATGATGGCTTCGTGTATCTGGGCTCTACGGTATTCTTCTTCTTCTTCTTATATGAACAATTATTTTCTTTCCACCCACCCCAACCGATCGAGCCAGATGGCCGCCACTGTCGCCTAGTGATGTATAATTTAATATAATTTTCTGTATAAGTCCATATATAGTTATATTCCGTAAGGTCTTAAACCTTAAACTGGAAAGTGCCTTGAGATGACTTTTGTTGTGATTTGACACTATATAAATAAACTGAATTGAATTGATTCCACATTCTAAGATCGCAACATAAAATTTCAGTGCAATAAATAAATTAATCCTCTGTGAAATTATTTATGTTACAACTATTCAAAGATTCACTTTGTCTTTACCTCAAACATCAAAAGCTCATTGATTTGAGAGTCCTAACTGAGTAACCTGCTCTTGAAGAGGAATACCTGCTGCTATGTCAATACATCAGAAAACATACATAGAACCTTTGAGAGCAGTATATTTGTTTTTCTGCCTCCTGCCAGAACAGGATCTAGTATCAGTAGACAAATAAAGGATTCATAGCAAGAAGAACTGCAGAAACTGAATACCAAGAGAAACCATTTGTGTTTTTATTGCTTTATTGTGTTTTCCCAGAATTTGTATGTTAAATCAGTTCACACAGTTTTCTCACTCGTGTAGAAATGCACTCTATGTAACATGGAGTGGTTAGAGGAACCACAGTGCTTTTATGTAAACATAACACTTGTCGGGCGAGCAGGAGAGAGGGAGCAGATGGCATCAGCAAGGTGCATGCTGGGCTTTATCACCCTCATCTTCCAGAATAACAAGGGCACAAGCCCAAATCCAAAGCTTGTTGTGTTTTCTCACACTGTCAGCTGCAGGAGATGCTCTTGAAGATGAAATCTAATCAAACATGGCAGACACACTGACCCATCAAGTATCACACATATCGCCGTGCGGTGCAATTTTTACAGCAGCCTCAAAAAGCTGCTTCTGCCTGCACACAGCTGTTCAGAGGTTTCCTCATCCTCATGTAGCGTCTGTGAAGCAAACACAGGGAAATGAGTGACAGCACCACAGGCTCGCTTGTCTCCATCACGACAACGAGAAGCACTGGAACAAAATGTTGTGTCCCAGCAGCAGCTGGCAGCAAGTGGCAGTCCATTTTGTTCCAGCCAGACAAGAAGTGGTGAGTGGCTTTGGTGTGAGGATGGCAGAGATGAAGAACAGGCCTTGCAGGGGAAGAAAGAACTCTGTAGATCAATGATAAAATGAACAGTAATGAGACCCTTTGAAAAAGTGGTTTTGTGTGTGTGTGAAATAGTATTACACATAATTCAACAGTCCTCCAAATTAAATAGCAAAGTAACTTATTCACACACAGAACTGTTTAAGGAACATAACTTCACAAGGCTAAGAAGAAAGCACAGGTAAGTTTTCAGGGCTAAGCTAAGGGTTAGTTTAAGTTCTCTCTTCTTCATTTGTTTCTCGAGCTTTCGCTTTTTTGGGGGCCATAGAGCATGCTCAGTAGTGACTTCCTCCAGTTGTGACATTCATTTTGTAACGGTTCTCTATGCGTTTTGGCCCACTTTGCATCAATGTAATCAATGTGAAAATTGCAGTACCGTATTTGGCCACTAGGTCAAAATTGCTTCACTGCTCAGTGCGGTTCCTGGGGGCTTGTGGTAATAATAGATAATTCGATTACCTGACATCCACCTTTGCTCCTGTTATTTTTTTGGATTGTCTGACTAATGATGTAATTGTCTTATTTTGTGCTTCTATCATTTTAAAATTGGAGCAAACTGATCAGACTATCACAGCTATCAAGCATCATTTTCCATCTCAAGTCAAAGTCAACAGTAAACTTTATTGTCATCTCTGCTATATACTGTACAGGTACACAGAGAGACTTTAACAGTGCAGAACAAATAGGCATACAGAATAAGCAAAAAATATATATAAATAGTATATAAAATCCAAACTTTAGACTAAAAATATAAAAATATACACTTTGACCTGGAAAGTTCTTTTGTACAAATGAAATGTTGGGATTAGCAGCAGCTTAAAGTCTGTACCAAAATTGGGATTGTACATGTAGCAGCGTGTGCATCACAAGTGTGTGATGTGTAAAGTGCAGTGGTGCAAAGAGTTTATAGTCCAGGTGTGTGTGGGGGCAGTGGGAGGACGGGCAGAGTATTCAAAAGTCTGATGGCTTGTGGGAAAAAGCTATCGCGCTGTCTGGTGGATCGGGCCTGGATGCTGCAATAGCACATGGACTGTGTAAACAGTCCATGTGAGGGGTGTGAAGGGTCAAGCACGATGCAGGAGGAGGTAGAGGTGAGGATGGGAGGAGGGAGGTGGGCCCGCTTCAGACGTCTCAGGAAGTGGAGAAGCTGCTGGGCCTTCTTGGTGATGGAGGTGGTGTTTGTGGTCCAGGTGAGGTCGTCTGATGCCTATCTCATGATATGTTCAGAGAAGGACACTGCATACCTGGCAATTCATGTTTTGCTGTGTCGTAATACTGTCAAATTCACACTGAAGCAGAGGATGCTCTTTCTTCTGGTGCAAACTACAAAACCACTCTCTAAAATGCACATTGCTGATTTTCCTCTTTGACTGAAATACTTGGCATTTTGTATTATACAACACAACCTCCTCACATGGTTTTAAAGTGACTGTGAACTTATTAGAATAAGTTGTCAAATAATGTCCTGGGGCCACAACTGTTCTCTTGAGTTTAGCTGCAGCCCAGACTCCTCCAAAAGTGCCAGTGAGCTTAACTACACAGCTAACTAAATCATGAAAATCAAGGATGTGTTAATGCAACCCAGAAATATTCCTGTTTTTATCCCACAAAAACATCAGCAATGCCAAAATGGAAGAAGTCTGAGATTAAAGACCATGCCTCAGGAAATACGTGTGTACACATAATGCTTAATAGTACTGTTCAGAAAAATGAATGATATCTCTGTTGTTTTTCCCCCCAGGAACAGCGCATGTTTTTTGTAGCAAGGCAAAGGCTGCAGATAAATTTATGATGGTGAAACAACTGAATTGTACAGTCTTGAACAGGGTTTCATTCACTTTCACATCTCAACCCTGCACTCCTTTTTGCTGCTGTCTTTATTGAAGATGAGCCACAGACGATATCGCCTGCCCTTTCTGTGACTATTCCGCTATTAACACATTCAAATTACTCTTATATATAAAACCTACGTGAGGAAATTTAATGAGCCTGTCACACAGCACCTGATGTCTTTCCACCACAGGCTACAGAACAGAAGAAGGAATTGCTGAAAGGTTGCACGTATCCATCCTCCGCTGACGTCACCAGAGGGCCATTACACAGGCTAATTATGAAATCAATAACCTGGTAGCACAGGTTTGCGTTTCCAAAGTGTTCTTTTATGGCACCTGATTGCAAACGTTGGTTGCTTACGTCCTTGTGGGGTTTGCTTAATATGTTTGTTTTTTTTTGTTTGTTAAGCTTGTGTGTCAGCCGCTTCACTGATTATAATGATGAAATGTGGTTACAAGCTGCGTCAACCTTATCTGACACCTGTGATGTGTGCTGACTGTTGTAATTATATACAACATCAGCAGCATCACTGAAAAACACAATTTGGATGTACAGTATAGCGAGACAATACAGTGATCTTGTTATGATTACATGTGATTTTACAGGAATAATTTGATGTTTTAGTGAACCCTTTTTCTGACTTGGGAGTGTTTACACATTATTCCATGGTAGTTCTAGTGCTAACCATGAAGTCCACTGAGATAGTCTATATTGCCTTGTCCATTATAAGTGAAGCCACACACAAACAGTAATTATCTATTTTTAAATAAGCTGAATATATTGCATTGGTTTTAATTCTGCATCTAATTTTGATGTAACCTCAGTGGTGGTGCATTTGCAGCCATTTGTTTGCTTACATGATTGTAGTTCTTTTCACCAATATACCAATATATACAGGACTTTGAGTGGTGTCACAAGTATGTGATATTTGTGACTTGGAATTACATCTTGAATACCAATGTTAATGTTTTTTCTCAGTCCATGGATAAATTGATGTGACTTAAGTATGTGTGTGCTGCTGAACTAGTACATTGGGCAGTGAGCTGAGTTTTTGTTGTTAATGTTAAGCATATACAATTTATTTGCAGCAACTGCAGCAGTGGATGCCAAATTAGCTTTATGCTAAGCTAACCATTTATTGCAATAAAAATAACGTCCAGATGTGTTCTTTGTCTTTAGGGTCTTTGTTTTAAGTCACTGCTGCACATAGGAAAGAATAACATTACAGTCATGACATTTGCCAAAGACTCTGTATATTTAGCTCTTTCAAAACAGCAGGGAGCAACAGGAAAGTAATTGGCTGCAATTATCATCATTTGCCACTATTTGCAGAACCAGCGGAGGTGTGCTTGTCATTATACCTGTGGGTCTCTGGGTTTAGAGTCTTTTAGCTCTTTGATATCTTAGCATGACTAGTGTAATGACCAAACAGAAGCACTCCAGGGTACATTCTGTGAAGTATAGAAAATACTTTAAAAAAAAATCTGATTTAGCCCTGAAGCCCTTTGTTGGACAGTGAAATCAGTCCGGTATCTTTTTGTTTCCAAGTTTCCTATTACGTGGGGAAGAATGAAGTTTACCAGAGAGCAATCACTTAGGCACACGCACACAAACACGCATGGGTCTCGGGGCATTTAGTTTATGTAGACAGTGTTAGAGGATACGATGAAGCTTTTTACCTCACTTTGATGAGCTATAGGGAGTGGCAGGTGGATAAAGGGGGCAGTGGAGTGTGTGGACTCACAGCATGTGAGTGGGTTGGCACATGCCACAGAGGAGGCTGTGTATGGATATGAGCCATGATCACTGTACCTGAATGAACAAGGATGCACAACAATAAACAGACTGGACCTCTGCAGCCTATTAGAGGGTATATGCCAGGATATATTCCTAGCTATGGCAGATTTATTTTCAACATCCTGTTATGCCCTGATGACCACAGTGCCGTGTCTGTAAATGGGCGTTTTAAACCTAACTTTCCTTTAATAGTTTGTTTTTTGACACCATTATGTATCCAATTTATTTATTTAAATATTATTTACAATACAAACAAGAACAACAGAGTAGATTAAATTTTAAAAATTACATTTACATTTTCGTCTCGCCATGCTTTGGGCATAGGTTTCTCTCTCGCCTGGCTGGAATTGGCTTTAGCAGCCCTGCAACATTTAACAGGAAAAAGTGTTAGATGTTAAATGATAGATGGAAAATGTATTTTAAAAAGGGTTTTCCATGTTTTATTTCGTAAAATGAAGATGGTAGGTTACTTTTGGCATGCAGTAAAGAATACAAGTAGTTTAGGACTAAATTTGATCAATGACAAAATGCCTGGCGGTGTCAAGGTACTGCAAATTGACGAATCTATATTTCTGTCCATGTCAGCCACATTTTCACACTGTCAGACCACTGCATTGATGGATCTCTGGTGACACAACATTTACCACTAGTTCTTTGTAGTTGGCTTGATGAGTCTCTTCCCTTGTTTGCCAGGTTTTCATGTTGTTTTTCTCCATGGACATGTGCCTATGTCCTGAGAGTTTTCTGATCTGATTCCTGTTACTAGTTTTTGTGTTAGTCACTTTTTTCCCCCAGTGCTAAATGAAATTAAACCTCTAAAAGATAAGATTTAACATAAATGTAACAACACCTATTCAATTGAGGATTTTAGAATTGTCTTTTTTTCTTTAACTATTTCATCAGTCTAATGTTTCTCCAACCACTTCCTGTTGGATTACCTCATTTGGCAATTTACATGCATGACAAATCCCTCTTGTTCTCTCAGACAGCCTGTGTTCATTTGGGATCAGCAGGAAGTCATTATAAAACCTGCCAATCTCTGGGTGCAACCTTGAAGCTGAGGTTAAGAGGGACATCATCAGATATGTGCTGCAATAAAAGATAAGATGGATTAAAGGTGCCACACAATTCATCACAGGTTTATATCAGGCTGTACAATACTGGATTTGTTTATTTTGAACGGCAATGGATGAGAGTCAACTGTTATGAATATGAGTATATTGAATATTCATGTGTCTATAAACTGTGTTTGCATTTAGCCACTCTGCAAATTCACGCTTTTATTCACAGCTCTGTCTCAGTTTTTTTTTTCATCTTTTCAGTTGTAGTGAATGTCCTTGTATTCATTTTGTCAGTAATCTCACCACCACTGTGACGTGCTCTGAAAAAGTTGACAAGAGCTGGAGGGGAATACTGATGTGGAAAGCAAAACACACACACACATTATAATGCTAATTAATTTTAAAACTCATCGTCTCCTATGTCTGTGTTAGGAAAACAGACAGGCATCACCACAGATTACTCAAAACAATGTTCCCTGAACATCCTCCAGCCTCTTGCACATGCTGAGCTTGATTTCTTTCATCAAGAGTCTTCATTACCGTTCACAGGTAGAGACTGAAAACATGCCACTGGCTCCAGCTGTTGGTTTGATACGAATCTAACTTGAACCTGAACAGAAATCCTCATTCTCTGGGAGATACAACCTTAAATGGTTCTTGTTAAACTTGTGGAAGCAGGCAGGCAAGCTAGGCTAAGTATTTTCCATTTGGAAAGTGGAAGCATAGCTAATGTTAGTACTGATCCCCACTACTATCTATAATCCCTCCAGAGTGTTCTGGGTCTGCTCCAGGGATCCTACCAGTTGGATGTGCCTGGTGTATCTCCGATGGGAGGTGCCCAGGAGGCATCCTGACCAGATGCCCAAACCACCTCAACTGGCTCTATTAAAAGAAGCTGCGGCTCTTCTCCAAGGCTCCTCCACTGAACTGTGTACCCTATCTCCAAGACTAAATCCAGACCTTTTCAAGTTACATCACCTTGCCTGGACGAGGGATTACGGGCTGCTCTCCTAGGAACAGACCTGGGAGGGGAGCTCAGTGGCAAACATCTTGGAGCCAGGTCTTGTCCAAAGGGGCACAGTGGGGTACAAGTCAAAAGAGTTGCAAGGAGCTGCCAACCTTTAGGCTCAACACCTGCAGGGAGAAACATCGGGGTCTTGCCAGCAAAGCAGAGAGCAAGGTTGGGAGCCGAGGCTTGCTGATCCCTGACTTTGTTTTTCTAACCTATATGAATGTTAAATTGAGTTTTATGTGTGAAAGTACAGAACGTCAACATCTGACAACACTAGTATGGCAGAAACGCACTTGAAAACTGAAAAAAAAAATGAAGAAGAGGAAGATCCAATATGTATGGATGGATAAATGGAGATGTCATTTTTTGAGAAGATTGCCTAAGTAAAGTGGCAACACCTCAAAATTAATCTTTTTCACAGGTAAAATGGGCCACATCAAAACAACAACTCCAAACGCCAGGCTTGAGGTTTGCTTTGAAAAATGATAAATGACGGGTATGAAAATGTCTTCTTGACAATTTAGAGCTGCTCCTCACATTTCAAACACAGCTAGGGGGGAAATTAATATCTTGGCTGCTTCACCCTCATGAATGGAGACTAAACTTGTCAGTTTTATCAGCTGTGGAGACGTAAAACAAATGGGTTGGGTGTGATCCGAGGTATTCAGTGGGGTACACATTGGAGAACTATGTGTGTTTAATATTCTGCTTCACAAGATAGAGAACACTCATTGCCAGTGTGTGTGTGAGAGAGAGAGAGGGAGAGAAAGTAAGCGTGAGGATGACTGAGAAGACTGCAATGGAAAGACAGAAAGAATAAAAGAAAAATGTAGCTTATTCATTTTAGCAAATGCGATTTTTCTTATCTCATTTAAATCACAGTTGTGTTCAATTCAAAGCCCACACAGTTCGCACCCAGATGCAGAGACTGTCTTCAGGCAATGATTTCTCTCTGGCAGACTGGTTCTGGCTTTTGATCTGCAAGTGCTAAGCCACCTTTTATGCACACTGTCATTCTGCTCTGCTGTGTCACCTCTGTCCCTGCATATTGGCTGTATGATAAACAGAGTGATGAAGGGGATTTTATTTGAATTTAGCCTGACTAATCAAATCAAAAGAAATGGCCAGAAAACTTACATAACTTTATTTTGTGCTGAGTTCTGAGTGTATGAGCATCTGGACTACGCATACGGTAAATTTAATTAAATAAGACAGAGTTATATTTTTGAGCACACAAATTAACCTTTTGCAAGCAATTCTATTCAATCAATCTGGCTCCAGTCTTATTTCTAATAGTAATGTTATAGGAGTTGGAGAAGTAGGAAAGCACTGGTGAAAGGAAGAAAGCTGAATATTAGTGAATAATGCATGATGCACAAGAGAAAAGCTGTGCAATGCATTTTCATTGTGATAATAAATAAAGTTATTGAGCACAAAATGTTTTTAGTCATTCTTCAGCAATCACCAGAACAACTGTGTGGAGTCTGTCTTCACTTTGTGCTCTTTCTATCTATCTCCCTACATCTTCCTCTCTTGATTCTGCTTCTGTCAGTGTGCCACAGTCCTTTTTTTTTGCTCAGCTTCCCAGCAGATACGGATGAAATGCCATCTGCAGATATGAGGCAAGCAGGAAACCCAGCAGGCCGGACAGGTTTGTTTGCATGGCCAAGGATCAGCTCCATTTAGCAGTGAACCAGGCTTTTACTCTGCAGTGTCCTTTTAGCTTCCAGAGGACAGGCTGAGGCAGTTGCTGCTCCATGCTTAACAGACACAGAGCTGTGACCCTGAGCAACACAAAACAGCACACAGCCTGTACTAGACAGAAATACCAGTATCTGATAACAGAACAACAGTTACAGGCAGTCCTTTGAGCAAAACCTAATACCTAACATATTTGTTTGAGCATCTGTGGTGTGTATAAGCCTCCTTCAGTTTCCCTACCAGGACCTGCACCCACCTCACAGAAATGAATGCAGAATAATGTTTTGTTTGACGAAAGATACATCAACTCACGCCAAATGCTGCTCCCCAGAAACACACACGACTACTTAATGTCTTCCTTTGTTGTCTCATACCCTGTTTAAATTTGGTTCTACAAAGCATCTTGGGAATTCAAATCACAAATGGAGAGCTGAAAATAAGTAGTTAAATAGTTAAATAAGCAAAAATGAGTGTAAATGACCCCCCAGACCATCAATTGCTTAGAATGTCTGGAATACATTTGATCACGTCTTTTGTAGTGTAAATGTTAAAGTGTCCTGATGTGTTCCTGACATGGACGTTACAGAGAAATCAGTCATTACTACAAGACGTGGTGGTTGATCCCCCAACCCCAGTCCGGCTGGAGATGCATGTGCATGGACAGGTGTGAACAGTGACGTGTTGTCCACTTGTGATTAGACTACCAATCCATCCAACAAAAACTAAAATGTCACAACACAGTCAGGAGAATTCTTCATCTGGACCCCATGATTTTCTGTACAAAGCGTCCTGATAAGCCATTCGTAGTTTATGAAGATTTCGTTCTGGACTACAGTGCTGGATTGACTGACGTATTGACAGAAATATACAACCCTTGAGCCATATTACTAAAAAAAAAGCTAAAAATTACCATAGCAAAATGTTTCCTATTTGACATCCAATTAAATCCCACAAAATTTTTTTTTAATCTAGTCTGATTCTGGACATGTAGAAAACAGGATAAAACAGAGAGTTTCTGGCAGGTGGAGATGTACTAAAATCACAGAATTATTATGCAGAGAGTTATTTTGAGATGATGTGTAAACTTATAATGAGAAACATGGCCGTGACCCCAATCTGCAACTGAAAACTTACAGAAAAAAAAGTTTGTAGTAACATCTGTTAATGCCAAACTCAACAGCTGCTCTGCCTGGTGAAAACCCAGAGTTGATGCCCAAATCCTCACCATATCCTCCTTCCAGCGATAATGAAGATTGGAGGTAGCCATGCACAAAAAGTGAACGAAAACCCTCTCATTAAAATTTCACCAAAACAATCTGTGATGACAAACCCACTAATTGTTCGGAACAACACATCTGACAGAGAGAGATATGCTTCTGTTGTGTCTGCACTGTTGTGCTGCTACTGTATGTTTTTTTTTATTGCTTTCTCGGAGTTTTTCAGTGATGCGTACCAAAAACAATTACCTCCAATCATGCTGAGGAGGAAGAGAGTAGCAGGATGTGCCACTAACAAGACATTTAACAGCAGAAAATGAATGCTGCACTTCTCTCAGTAAGCCAGCTCAAATCTTTATTACTTATTCATGAACACTGCCCAAATGTAGAGTCAATAGTGTGGTATGGTATGTCCTCCGTAAAATGACCGGAGAAAAACAGCTGGTCTAACAACCACTAATGGATAAAATCAGTGAGTACACTCATGTCACTGAAATACATGAATTAAAATGTACACATTTTGCCTGCAGTGTTGGATAAACTCACAATATTTTCTTAAAACATACATGAATCTATAAACGCTGGAAGCCAAAGAGCCCAAACTTCCATCTGTGAAATTATCATGAGACCAAACTTGGAGCTGTTCCACTAATAATTAATGCCATGAAAGATTTTGGGGACTCGGAGCTTTAGCTGAGTGTTTTACATCCAAATGATCTTTTATTTATTTTCACCATAAGCGCTAGAGACTTTGAACTCTTTGGAAAAATATAATTTCCATCAGATGTTCATTCCCTGTAAGTGAAGCAGCTTTTTGTATAACCAAGACTGTCTGACCCTGAGGAAAAGTCCAAGATCAACATAAACAAGAATCTGAAATAGCGTATCACTATGAATTATATTGTTGTCTTTTCATGAGTTTCACGAGTTTTCAATGGCATTTTATTTTAGATTTAATGTGTCTGTTGGCAGTTTGTGCTCTCATTTTGATTTTGTCCCTACTAACATAGGAATTCAAGTTTACTCATCAGATAGGCAACATGGCTCTGAGCCTCTGCACCATATGCTGAGCTCCCTGAGCATATGCTGTGGAATTTACAGGGGGTTCCCGTAGTTATAGCTGGTGAGATTAGGTTCTAATCGGAGAACATAACAGTCTTTCCCACAAGGAAACGCCAAAGAAGGCAGCCCTTACTCGAACTTGACTGGCTGTGAAATATGCAGGGGGGGAGATGGCACACATCAGGTTTCAGCTTTTCCATTAGTCTCAAGGCTAATGTCAGTTGAGGGAATAGAAATAGACGCACAGAAAGTGGCAATGCGTTAGACTGAAATAGATGATCAAAATGATGAAAAAAAAGAGTAATACATACATTTTACAGACAATAACATTTTAATAGATAATGGGAGATAAATATAACCCTTTTAAAAAATATCAGAAGATGTGATGTGGTGCTTTAATGGAGATGTGAGAAATTAATTAAGCGTCTAGATAATGAACATGACACCCAGTTATTATTAATTCATTTTAGTAACCATTGTAATCAGTGGATTAGCCCTGTGTGTGTGTGAGAGTCTGAGGTTGGAGGTCCTCGAAAGCTATTAGTTGGTGTGGAGGCTCCGTGTCAGCCCACTCCAAAATAAATTGGATCCAAAGGATTTACGGCATACCTGACTGCAGCTGCTAGGGGGTAATGAGAACCTTTTAAATTGAGATTGCCTTTGGGTGGGGGCATCACTGCCACCACCGCCCCCATGCAACCCTAACAGCACTGCAGACATTTTTCAGTCACCTCATCGTCCCGCGCTTCAGATGAAATAAGCACACCTGTCTGTCACGGCCCCCAGCGAGCCAGACCCAGACCCAACTTCCTTTCAGCGGGTCTGCTGTAAATCCAGCAGCAGTCATATCAGTGCCTGGCAGTGGCTGTGGCTCAGCTAATCTCCTCAAGCTTTAGACAATGTGATTGTCAGAGGCAGGTCCTGCCAATCCCCTCAGCTAAGCCAACTCTCAGCAAATGATCTCCAGCAACACTCGTCTCTGTGCTGTGCTGTCGCCAGATGTGGAGAGGAGAAATGTAAAAAGTACATCTGGTTGCTTGAAGCAAAGAACCTCATTCCTTCATTTTGGTACAGTGTGGAGTGTGTCTCTAGCACTGGTAATGTAGGTCATTCCACAGCTTTGGTCCAGACTGAAATATCTCGACTAACTATTGGATTGATTGTTATTAAATTTTGTAAGCCTACAGACATTAATGGTGCCCAGAGGGCGGATGCTACTGTCTTTGATAATGCCCTCAGTTTTCCTCTGGCACCACCAGCAAATGAATATTTGAATTTTTAATGAAATGTCTCAAAGCCATCAGAAGAAATTTTGGTTCAGACATACGTGTTCACCTCTCAATGAATTAGGATACTTGCTACAATATGTAACTTTTGTCAAAATAGAAATATAAGTGTGGAGGTATCAGACTCACTATGGATCAGTCAGTCAATCATCCATTATCCTAACTGATTTTCCTCTTAAAGGTCGTGGAGTGCTGGAGCCAATCCCAGTTGTAATTGGGTGAGAGGCGGGGTACACCTTGGACAGGTTTATCACAGGACTGACATATAAAGACACACCATACACACCTATGGGCAATTTAGAGTCACCAATTAACCTAAAATGCACGTCTTTGGACTGTGAGAGGAAGCCGGAGTGGCAGTCAGTCAAAGAAGGTTAATTATTTCTGCTTGACTGGTGAGTTTTGTAGCTTCCTATTTATTGTAATTTCATAGGACTAATGCCTGAAGGTCATATAAATCAGGGAGAGGGAGGGCAGTAAGAGCTGTGGAATGGATAGATTTTGAGTCTCATGCTAGCGCTGGCTTGATTCACCACAGTTGCATATTGTAACCTTAACTTTTCATCTAGCATTATCATCTGGTCAGTTTGAGCAGTATTCTCATGATTTGCAAAATGAATGACATTAGGCCAAACTGTACTGAGTTTAGTGCTAATCAGCAAATGCTAGAATGCTAATTGACTAGACCAAAATTCAATTCAACTTTATTTATATAGCGCCAAATCACAACATAAGTCATCTCAAGGCACTTTACAGTGTAAGGTTCAAGACCTTACACAGAATGTAAATATATACAGAATATTTGTAGAAAACCCAACAGTCCCACGCAGAGGTGGGTAGTAACGAGTTACATTTACTCCGTTACATTTACTTAAGTAAAATTTTGAAAAAAATGTACTTCTAGGAGTAGTTTTACTGAACCATACTTTTTACTTTTACTTGAGTAGATTTGTGAAGAAGAAACGCTTCTTACTCCGCTACATTATACAGCACTTGACTAGTTACTTTTATTTTTTTTAACCATTTTTTTAACCATTTATTGAACCGCCACCTTATCGTGGTGGAGGGGTTTGCGTGTCCCAGTGATCCTAGGAGCTCTGTTGTCGGGGGCTTCAT
>JAUMHL010000028.1:22275668-22313113 GCA_032362345.1 Sandelia bainsii | reverse complement strand
AGGCTCAGGGTGGGCGGTCATCTGCCTCGACTGGTTGGGGTGAGTGGAAAGAGGAGAGAGAAAAGAACAGCAGGTAACAGAGACCAAAATGGTGACTGGCTGTCATGAACAACTGCGGACAAAGAACTTCCACTGACTGATTGCTTCTATACTCCTTTGCTGTGGACATGTTAGTATACTGATGCTAGTACTAAGACATCACTTACTGCCCGTATGACTGTAGTCTTTGTAGTCACAGATTTGCATGTGTTACCCAGCCACTCTATAATTCGTGTGTTTTCCTTCCTTAAATATGAACCATATGTTCTTTGTTCCTCCTTCTTCTTTCACATTATATTAACACAGTGAAGGGCACCAGGCAGGCAGACTGCAGATGAGGCACCAGAGCTGTTAGATAAATCAGATGGGTCGAATCAGTGGAGAGGAAGGGTATGGTGTAAATTTTCCAGTGTGTGAAAGCACTGCCTCCCACACTTGACACAGTTAATCATGAAGCTCTCACTGACGTCCATAAATAGTCCCACATTAGTCATTTCACACCGCCTCAGCGTTCTGCGTGAGATGCGTGGATGACACTGCTGTGACTCCATAACAAAAATTAGGAGTGGTTATGTCCACACTGCTGGCAAAGTCTACTGAAGTCATTAGGTTGGTGCTGTTGCTGAATGCAGTTGTAGAGGCCTGCCTCACATGTCCCTCTGTGGAGGAAATTAAAACTGGCTGAAGGAATGAAAGTTAAGCTCTGGCTGAAGAGTCCTCAGGGAAATTGGTGAGTGGAAAATATTTGGAGCCAGTTTAAATCATGACGGCATTTTTATTCAGCAATATCAGGATCCAAGCCTCAATGCAAGTCCATCAATAGGTGGAATGTAACTAAGTACATTTACTTTAGACGTGTACTGAAATACAATTTCAAGGCACTTTTAATTTATTTGAGTGTTTTCAAAGTATGCTACTTATACTTATTTACCTCAGTTCTAAGATTGCAGTTTTTACACAGCTATACAGAACATACACTGAACATTAATATCACCCGGTGTTCAGGGGTCAACGTGGGCACTATGGGTGCCGACACGTGGGTGCTGATACACCTTTTGATCAGCATTTTGCCTGGGTTTACATTTTCCCATGCTGTTGCTGGGCTCAGCATTTATTATTTTGGAAAATGTGCCTAATTGCATCATTGATTTCAGAATTAAAAAATCTGTTGTTATTAATACCATCCTCTGGGTGTTTCACTGATTCATATTTTAGAGATGACATAATGTAATCAGCTGAGAAAGGACAGATAGCGGCTGTGCAAATGTCAATTAGATATTGCCTATTGGAGCTGAGATTGAAAATCCTCCTCGCCAGCTCTCCTCACAGAGCCGAGCCTTCCTCATGGGGCCAGTCCAGACTAGAAAATAATAAGCAAGCAAAGGTCTAACTGTTTCACACATAGACTTCATGAACCATTTCGTACCCCTGAGTCACTCAACCCCCTCAGTGTGGTGTTCATTAAAAGTCTGCCTCTACAAAATGTATCTTAAACCTCTCTGAGCTGAGTTCACATGAACAGCTTCAGAGATTCTCATCCACTGAGAGCATCAAGGCTTTTAATAAGACCAATATATGGCAGAATGTGTCTTGTCTTCATTTAGCCTATATTATTAAAGCTTTGTGTATTTCAACACTCCAGTCTATTACATCCTGCAGTATGTCAATGCCCTTGTAAATCTACACATTTTCTCCTTAAGTGTCTTACATGTGCAACAAGTATGTTCACATCAAGCTGTTAGTTCAGTTGACTAAATCAATCCCTATATTTAATGTATACTACTCTATAATTAATGAGGCGCTGTGGCTGTTACCAAAATGACTATTGCATGACACCATACGTGTCAGTTAGACCTTTGACAACAGGAAAAGTTGGAGATTCATCAGTGTTGGAAATACGTTGACAGTCTATAGTTGTGTCGCTCACCTGTATGTGTGTCAGTGTGTGTGACGCTGAGCTCTGTGAGTTCCTCCAACATTTAGCTCTGTCATTCACACTGCAAAACTAACCAGTCCCCATAAAGTTTTCAAACATTTTGAGCTGGAGGAGCCGTTTGTTGATTGACATGTATCGTTTGTGAAGCGCTAAAAGGACTCAATAATGAAACTGAAGAACTCTAGGGTTAAGGTTACTAAACTCTGTGGTTCTTCTCCATGTGCAGACATAAAAAAAATCATATAACAAAAATCTGCTATAACAGCAGCACAAGGAGTTATGAACTCTACAGAGTCATTTCTATATAAGTTTTAAGTGTTTTTAAGTGCTCTAACATTATTCAAAATTAGTTGCGCGTCATACTAGACTAAGTAGAGCTGAAGCAGTAAAACCCCTGATTTTATTTAACTGAGCAATGGTGCATTTTTTTATTATTGATATCCCCACTTCAGTAATTTGTGTTTTAGCTGATTTGTGGGATTGGATTAGATGGGCTATCCTTTCCCTCCCCGTTCGCATCAGGGACCCTTGGGCACCCATGACCCCGTCACAGGTTCATCAGTTGTCCTTCTAGCTACTCACCACTGCAAACTGTGAACACTCCACCTGTTTTTGAGACGCTCTGGCTCAGTCATCAGCCACGTTTGACCATTATCAAAATCACCCTTACACCCATTTTTCCTGCTTCCAAAAACTGACTCTTCACTTGCTGCCTATTATATCCCATAACTTGACAGGTACCATTGGAACAAGATAATCAATGACTGACTTTCACTTTACCTGTCAGTGGTTTGAGGTGCAGAGTTTGGTACATTTAATGCAATGAATACCACAAGGCTACTGCTTGCAGCTCTACTCTTTTGAGGCTCCCCATTGCATTTTGATAAGATTTGACATCATTACATTTTAAAATAAACGTAACCATGTATGTATGAAAGTGTATAATACTGAAGAGTTCCCAAATTATCATGACTGTGTGACTCATACCTGTTAAAAAGACTCAGTGTTTTCATTATTCTTTTTTATTTCAAGAAGAAATGTTTCATCATCGACAGATGGAACAATTACAGTGGGTGGTGTAGCTTCTCTGAGATCACTCAGCACAGCTCCCTGAGGAAAATTCAGCTGACTTCACTTCTTTATCAAAATTTCAACCACCAAATATTTATACAACTACAAAGATGCATGAATCACCGATCTCTGCAGAGCGACTCCCCTGATAGGAGCGCGAATAATGAAAGAGCAGAGTAGCATTGGGGGGATAAGCCTTCCTTCTTTTTCTCTACATTTTGACTGAATGGGGCCTAAATCTCACTGATGGCATGAAGGGAACAATAATAGCACTCATCTGCAGAATAATAGCAACAGTGAAAGGGACAGGAAGAGACAGACAAAACAAAGAACAGGTTGGGAAAGAGGTTTAAACAGCCACAACGTTATATAAAAAAGAAATAGGTCAGGATAAGTGGAATCAGTAGTGGTGATCTCTCCTCAGATCATGCATGCAGAAATATCAAGATAAAGATTCCCACAGCAGAATTATGAATTTATGAATCTCATGGTTGTTTTGACAAAGCAGCACAGAGCAACTGGCTGAAACATTCTGCTGCTAACTAGCACACATCCACAGCCAGAAGCACAGAGCAGACCTTTAATTGCATTAAATATTCAAATGTAGTCGTATCAGCTTTCTTCAGCCACACGACACGAAATGCTTTACATCTCATACAACCTTCTTCGTTGTTTTTTTCAGCGGGCATTGCATGCTAATAAGTCTTGTGCATATAGGAGATGAATAGATGCATCTTGTTTGATTGCTAAGATTTATGGAATGCTTTGTTTTCTGCACCCATGTGGCTGTGCACAGAATGCGACATTACACCCTTAAAGTTCATTTGAGAAAGTGTTCCTCTTTGTCTTATGCTTGCACTGCGAACTGTCGAAGTGCTCTGCTTCACTAGGGCAAGAAAGAGCAAATTTACATTTCAATTTAGCAGCTGGTAATTAAGCTACTCAGCAAAGCTCCTCCAGAAAGTCTGACTCAAGTTAATTGTAGATTAAAAATAAAAGCGCTCACATTAGTGGGCCCAAAACTCGCCTCATTTGAGTCCTCACATTCCAAAAGAGGAAAGATTTGATGCTCAAATATTAATTTCTAAGCTGATCCACTGTTGAGAACATTACCATCTTTGTGGTGCTTTTATTTTGTTAGTTCAATAAGCAGCAACCCTGAAGTCAAGGGCTGCATGATGAAGGCACATTTGTTCAAGTGAATACCAGCAGTTTGTGTCTGCAGTGAATCCTGTAGCTCCAATCATCTCTCTTGATGAACACTGTGCTTCATGCTGACTGATGATAGTTTATTTATTTATTTATAAAACTCCTAAAGGGAGAGAGTTGAAACTAATTTCCATAATCATTATTCTTCTAAACACAGTGTGACATGTCATTAGGAGAGAAATTTGTCTCGTCTGTCACTTCTTTATGATGGCAACCGGCACTTCTAAGATTTTATTGTAATTGCACTGTGAAAGAGCACACAATTTGCTGTCAAGAGATGCCAATATTCTTTTTTTCTGATGTGCATTTGAATTTCAGGGGCAATTTGCATCAAAACAAAAATTAAACAATTAATTAAAGATGTATTAAATAAGGTGAGGAGGCATTATGATATTTAAGAAAACAAACAAACAATGGCTATATCCGGGATAAAACAAAGCTTCTAAATTAATTTAAAAAACAAAGGCCGTGGCTCCTTAAAATTACATATTACTTATTTGCAACAGGAAATTCATTTGGCAAGAACATTCTGCCAGACAGTGCTCTTTTCAATAACATGATGAGTAAAAGTTCTAATCGACTAATCTGGCATCTCACAAAGTGTTAATACTGTAAGTATCAGTGTTTTTATTTTCATTTGTTATTACATTACATTACAAATTGGCCGTCGCAATACCTTTAGTTGCTACAAGCTTAATAAAACTATTGATAAAAAATTTAACTATGGTTACAGGTAAGCACACAAAAACTGTCAATAACTTTTTGAAATGCAAGGATGAGTTTATGTTATGAACATTTAACCAAAACTATGAACTTTCCATAAACCAAACCAAAGTGCTTTTCTAGAACCTCAAGCAGTCTAGTATAAAGTTTTACTCTAGTTTTACTTAAATTAACTAGGATTTATAGTTAGGAGGAGGCTGAGGGGTTGACAAAATGATTTCCTGTTTCCAACCGAGCGTCACTGTTGTTTCCTTTATCCATGATAATTTCACAATCTTAACCAGGTGTTTATTATTGTAACCATGACGACGAATGTCCTCTAGGAAGTACTTGCATTTCAATTAAATAGGTCTACCGAGGTGATGGTGAAGTAAAGTCAGCAGTTTGGTTTCACCATTTTCTTTCGATGCACACAGGAGATGTCATTTATAAACTATGCACATTGAATGTCAAATGGCACTGCACGCAGCAGTCAGTCAGAGTGGTGACAGTTTTGTGAAAAAACACATTATCAATTTAGGCTTTACAGGCACACATAGGTAAAAAGTCCCCCAAAAGAGGACAAACACAATGTACTATGTAAACCTAAGTTTTCATTTCTGAATTTGTGGATGTGTACATTATGACCTCTTATGTGATCATCTTGAGTGTCTGAAGAGCAGAGCACTGAAATAAACCAAGCATTTAATGTGTTTGATACGTATTTTGTATGAGATAAATATTTTAATAGCACATTTATGAGACCAAATGCTGCAAACGCACAAAGAGTGAGTTACTTTGTGTATTGTTCAATATATCACCCTTTTATTCTCATAATGTACTAGCCCAAATGGAGCACTGATTCTGTTGTCAAATGACTCTCTGTGGTTTTTCCAACAAATGTCCACTTTCACAGGACAGACTTCTTATTAAAAAGCAGCAGCTGGAAAATAAGCAATCTGATTGAGGGAGCCCGAGTGAGACATTAATAGAGACGGTGGGAAAGAGGAATGGTTTGCAATTTTCTTCTCCCACCTAAGACACACTCACAAAAGCAAGCACATACACACAAACACACACACTAGCAAGCACACAGCAAGTTCTCTGCACATAAGCCCATAACTTGTGTTTCAACCTACAATAGCTGAACCATAGAGACACCACATAAATACAGCACTACTTCTAAAAAGATAGTCAGCATCCAGAGGGGGCAGGAAAAAGCTACTTCACAGACATTCTGGCATGTGTGTTTTATTAGCTGTGATATAATATACAGAACACAAAGCTTCAGAGCTGGATTATTGGGATGGCTGCTGTTTAATCTCTTTATAAGATAATGCTAAAGCAACTTCAGTTAGGGACTGTGTAAAAATAGCTAGGGTAAAGGAAAGAGAAGTGACTTTTATTTTTGCTGAAACTTGTAAAGACTGATTCTTTTGGGAATACAAAGGAGGGTCTGTCAACTTTATTTTTATATTTCTGATTTATTGTAAATCTCACAAATATAAAGTGCAGTCCAAAAGTCCATGAACAGAATGAAAATCTTTCATTTTTTTATGTAAACCTGGAAAAATCAAGAAGTTACCTGGAAAGGCAGTTGGCCCAGTTATGATGTGTTAAATGAAGAAATATTTAAGATTATGCACTATTTTTAGTCAGTAATTTAATTGTTTTTAATCAAATTTTTGACAACAACCAGGATAACTCCTTGAGTTTTATTCCTTCTATTGAAGCTGGCAGTGAAATGCTGTTCAGTGGCAACTGGACCTGCTGTAAGTTCTTCTCATGGCATCAGAACTAAGTGATGCACAATTCGTCACCTGAGGTCAAGGATAAACTGATTAGATTTTGGTGGTCAAAGGTCAAAGGTCAAGGTAAGTCCCATTCTCGTCAATGCTATATCTCAGAGAGTCCTGGAAGGAATTTCATTCCATCTATCATAAACATCCATTCAGACTCATGCATAAACTTATGAGAATCTGAGTCTAGACAGACATGCGTGTGAACTACAATGTCACTGGTTAGCGGAGGCCAACAACCTCAGTGCAGTAATTCTAGGTGGAAGCTGTATCAGTTTTCTGCAAAGCACAATAAGGCAAACCAAATATTTCATCACAGACACAGAACTTGCTAAATAAAGAACACGAGATTCCAATCAGCAAAAGTGCTGTGAAAAGACGGCTGTTTAGCAGCAGTCTCAGAGAATGAGTAGCAAGCTCTTCTCAGGAAAGAAAACAAGGGTTAACACTTGGGGTGGGATTTCAGGAACTGCTGCTTGTCCTCTGAGACCACTACTAGATAGCGTTCTGTTGACAGTCCTTTTATTACGAAACTCATGGGGATTCTTTGTTTGTTTGTTTGATTTTTTTTGATTTTTTTTGCAAATTCTACAAAACTGTGTCCTAAATACATACAAAGCAGGTTATTAATATGTATCTACACTGTAAAATGACCTAAATATACTAAAAGCATCATTCATCAATTTCTAAAATAAAATTATCTGGTGGTGAATCAGCTCTAGGAACACCCTCGAAAACAAAAAGTAACTCTTACATTTTTGGACAAACATTATAACGTTTGATATGAAATTCAAGTGACTCTATTATTACTTTTTAATATTGGTTTTTAGTAAGTGTATTATTACTTTAAAAAAAAGATCTTCTTGTTTAGCAGTTTAGCCTTTATTTGATAGTTATTGGTGAAGAGACAGACAAGAAACATGAGGAACGAGACATAACAAATTTAAAAAGGGACATTTTGATTATGTGTTTTTCATTGGGCTTGCAGGACACTCTATGATATTGTTATTCTAAAGTCACCGTTTAATTGTAAGTTAATAACTATGTCCCAAATACACAGCTGTTACCTTGTACTGTAAGTATGTTACATTCTTACTTAAACTACCTCTAAAACAGCATACTATACATTTTCCATGTAGTATATACTGTGCATAGTTTAAATACGGATTTGCAACAGAGCTAAAGCACTAAAAAAAACATATTCTTAGAAAGTGAGAAAGATTTTGGCTGTATGTTATCTTGACAACAATGCACACATCTTACCATTGTACTCAAAGCTGTGTTTGTTTGTAGTATATACTACTGCATATAAGTTAAAAAAACACAACAAATCCTGTTGTGCCTTTGAAATTGACTCTATATACCATGATAATAATAATGATATATAGTCCGTCTGACCCAAATGACACAGGATAATTATAAAGGAGAATGGGAACATGGCCAGAATAGATTCACGGTTTTATGTTTTGCAGGGTAATATTTTTGTGGATCTGTCCGAACTGCGAAAAAAGGTTGCAGACAAAAAGAAACTAAGAAAAGAATTAGAGAAGCAGAAGGGAGAGACAGAGGAGGTTACTGCAAACTGTGATAGAGTGAAAAACCAGACTTTTGACGTCAGACGTCAGTGTTGAGGACATGAACTGCTGTTACTGCCAGAAAACATCCAATTGATGAAATGAAACACATCGATCTGGGAGTTTTGGAGCTTTCTGAGCTGGTACACCAGGTGTTGTTTCATGAAAAGAAATCTGTGTAAAAGTATTGCGTCGAGGACTCTGGGTAGAAAACACATTTGGCTCAATCTCCCTGAAGAAGCAATTTTTTTTTTTTAAACTGTAAGCGTTTTATTTAATGTAAACTCAATCCATAAGCTTTGTTCTATTTCAGCACATTTACACTACAGCAGATTAACAGAGCATCAAGGCTTTTCAGTATTTTCACTGGGGACTTGTAGCTGAACCAGCAATATTCCCCCAACTTCATATACTGTATCAGCACAGTGTGCGGCATTTAAAAAGACTATAGCTCTGGTCTATTAGCCAGCTTTTCAAATTAAAAACACGAGGCCAGCATATGTTTGAGGCTTGAATAAATCAAGTTGTCAGTGGTCACTCTGGGTGATTCATTAGTTTACAGGCCATTTGTTTGTAGTAACAGATGCTTCCATCTCAGAGCTCTCATAAAAACACACGACAAGGAGAAAAGCCTTAGAGTATACACAGCATCTTCACAGCTACCACAGAGTATGATGAAAGCATTTGATAGAGTTGTGGATCCTCCCTGAGAGGGCTGCAGTTAATGATGATATTATATCAGCTGGTGGTAAAGCCTTGGCATGACTCACAGTATCCACAGCCAATAAAACTGAAGCCACATTGTAGCACATTCAGAGTCTGTGCAAAAGAAAGTGCATCAACTAAATGCTGAGGAGAATTAAGACTCTTTTAGCTACTAATTATGATCCTTGATCTAACCCCAAACACCAGACAGAACCCACCTGCAGGTGAATGTAATGGAACAAATAGCAGTTAAAAAAACAGATATTTCCCTCAGAAGTTGGTAGAGATAAAAAAAAAACTGAGCTAAAAAAAAAGAGTAAATCTTGGACTAATGTTCATTAGGTGTCCAACTTAAGGTCAATTTATGCTTGCTTTATGTAGTATCCACGTATCCTACTACCATCACCTGGCGTGCATCTCCCAAGAAATGTTGCAACACGTTGCAACAACTCTGGCTGGTCAATTTTATAGCATCGCATTTCCTCTTATGCATTTTTGTACAGTAATTTCAGTTCATCTATTCAAGTCCAACATGAGTCGCTCAGATTCACTCATTGATGTAATTGTTTGTGTTTCAAAAAACTCATCCCAGTGGTGAAGAAAACTCAACACAGTGGCATAGAAACCTTACTGACAGACACCCCTCCACACCCAGCTTGGCCTGATAAATAGAGGAAAGCTTCATGAGTAAGATAAAGCGATTAAGTAATTACAGATGGAACGTTTAGCTGTTCAAGCTATGGTTGCGTGGCACTGGCATACAGACTTTGCATTCATATTTGTAAGTGACGTGTCCAGCTCCAGTGCAAATAGCCTCCTGCTGCAGTCTTAAACTGCTACATACACTCACATTTAGCCCAGATCTGATATTAAAAAATCTGATTTGGTTTGTTTAAACTTCTTATCTGAGTCACTTGGGGGCAAAAAAAGATGAATGTAACCTAAGTTATGTGTGTTGTCTACGTGACTGACAGTTCTGGAACATGATATTGGTGTCATTAAATGTATGTGCTCACTGAATGTTTATTGTACAGTACATAGAATATAGTTTAGTCCTACGCTTTTCTTACATCTTGAAATGTTTGAAAATTAGTAATATTTAAATGCATAGTTAGCCAAATGCACCTGCTAATCATGAAAGCAAGTAAGATTGCAAGTTGTTGTTTTCACATTTCTTTATTTGAATGAATTAAACAAACAAGATATAATATGTTAATTAGTGAGCTTGTCAGGTGGGTTGTAGCTTCATGTTTCACTTACAGACATGAGTGGCACTGATTTTCTCCTCTGACTACTGTATCAGCAAGAAAGCAAATAAGCATATTTTTCAAAATGTGCTTTAATTCAATTAACTAAGTAACCAATTAACAGCATCCAATTCAGCATATTTTATCTTGATCTGCTGCACTGCTTCCTAAACCATTCTTAATGAAGCACATGAGCTGTAATAGTCAGGAGAAGCTACTTTAAAATCAAAATAACCTCACTTCAGACAGTGAAATGAACTGAACTCATTAAAAAGGCCCACGTGAGGTCCACTTCACAGAATGCTGAACCCTGACACGCATGGAGGTTTAAGTGCAGGGATGTTGCCTTGTTGTGGCGAGGCCTCGTTAATCCTAATTAGTGCCCTTCACTAATGAAGCCATTAGCCCTGTTGTGCAGCCAGACGCACGCTGGGCCTGTGCTGCTTCCGCTCCCGCTGCTGCTGCTGCAGATGCAGATGCAGAAGCACTTGTTTTTGTCTTGTTCGGTTTTATCTTCACAAGCGGCCTCTACACTTCACAGTCAATCTCAGTGTCATGAATTTTAATTAATCAAATATGGCTTGTTTAGACTGACTATGACATTTTACCTGATCAGTTTCCACAAGCAGCCAGTGCAATGAGCGCATCTTCTTGAATTAGACAATACCTCCAAATAGCAACTTTTTGTAGCTGCAGTTTGCAAAGACCTTTATTTGTACTTGTGTGGAAGAGATACAGTTGGCCTGAAGGCTGAATACTTATTAATCTATGCGGAAGTCAAAATGCTAATTAATAAAAGCCTATCTTGGCAGTTAATCTGCCCATACTGCCGGAAAGTCACTAAATGAATTATTCGGTAATCAAGCATTATCATCAAGTGGCCGAGAGTGCTGCTAAATCAAACTGACGGCAGAGCACAACACAAAGGAAAATCAGTGTGTTATTACATTATGTAACCTTGTCATTCACGAATAACCTCTAAAATCAGCTCAGCTCTGTTCCAACACCAATGATTTTTTTGAAACACATTTAGTATTCAGTACTGATGGACACAAAGCCTCGTGAGGCTTTGGGGGCTTTTCTCTGTTTGTGCCTGAAAAACAATGGAAACTCCGGGAATAATAAAACATTAAGCTGCCCTTCAAGACTGGAATCAAAGCCTTACAACACCTCATTGGTGATTAAATCTTTAATCCTTTTGTTCAGAAGTGTGCCAATAAAAGTACGTTACTGTATCTTATTTGTGTAGACAGTCGTATGAGTACCTGGCTGGAGCGAAACAAGCTTCAGAGCTCCTGTATCATCCTCCCATCTCTAGACCTGTCTTGCCTGTTATATATTTGAAGCATGACTTGGACAGACCTGATGTAACACTCACCACCTCATTATAAATGTAAAAAGAAGAGAGGAATGAACAGATGTGTTTGTTCAGAGTTTACCGACAACGCTCCCACAGAGGAAGTCTGCTCTCATAAATCTCTTGGTGTGTACACTGACATCTGCTTACCTGGCAATGCTCATGTTGGAAGTTTTGGTACTCAGCAGAAACTATTCTGTTTCAGAAGGCTTTGATTCAGCATGGACAGGAGACTGAGGTTCTTTTATCAGTCAATTCGGTACAATACTTAGGCACAGTATGGTGACTTGTCGGTATACTCAAGTTCATTTCTAAAATCATAAATGATCTATCTCACACCCTTCGATCTGGCATTACCTGAGCATTTCCCTTCTGACCCAGTGGTTTAGAGAAGACTGGACAGACAATCTTTTATCTGTTGGTTATTTAAGCTTGACCAGACTGTTCTTATTCCCAGGGCGATAATGGCACTTTGTCAGGTCCTTTGGTGTCTCATACTGCTGCTAAATGTGCTGCTTTAGACACACAGGGATGTCAGTCGACTACTATAAGCACCCAGGCGTGTCAATATTTGATGGCTGCAGCAATTATGTGGTATATTATGCCGAAGGTCTGTGTATGGTGGTTGGATGGGTCAACAACAAGGACTTTCCCACAGGAGACAAAGACTGTTCCTGGAAGCCTAACCCCAACCTTGTTGTCTTCGTTCCTAAACTGAAAGGAACGGTGATGTTTCCACAACAGTAGCCGAGTATTTATGATTGTTGCCATGAAAAAGTGCATTAAATAGTGATGCCATATATAGTCTACCTGTAGTGTCGATATGAGTTACAAAGCACCGCAATCTGATGTTGTGAGAATGAGAATGCATTGGTTTAACATACATGTTTCCCCATGTGGATCAATAAAGTATGTTGTTACAATGTGCAATATTATTACAATGCTATTATAAGTTCTACTCTTCTTTTTTTTAAACCAGTACAGGTTAGCAAGTTTATATCACTTTTACTATTTTAACTAGTCTATTAAAATAAATGGGCTGTAGCAATGTTGTACCCAATATAAATTTCCCTGTTCTGTTTTCTGTATTTCTGTGATACATTTTTTGTATTTGCTTGTTTTCTGCATGTTTCATTACGCAGTATATGTGCTGTGACATTAGTGACTATGTTTTTTAACCTTCTACTCATTTATGTACCTAACACTGGAAAACATAAAAAAAAGTTGCTGGCAGCTCATTGTAATTATTTGGATGTTCAGCCCTCACAGAGGTTATCATGACACTGTTTTACTGCCCTGGTGTTCACAGAAACTTCATCAAATAGCAGCCTGTGCATCGCCCTGTCTCTGTTTGGAATGGGCCAGGTGGTGAGGTGGATCTCTTTAGATTGGGGCAGCGCACTTCAACATCCCATCAGTTTCACTGTGTCTCCATATTGATCGCCACCCCTCCTTCTCCTCCGCGAGTAATCACTGGCTGGCAGCGAAGAGGGAACGACAGCGGCAGTCGCATCCTGCATATGGATGAGATGTAATCTGTCTGCCATCTACAGCTGGAAGTGATTTCTGGTATCCATGAGGTACAGGAGCGGAAATGACTCTGTTCTGTTCAATCACTGTTCCCTCTTGAACTGGGCTTTTTGGACAGAAGTGAGAGCTAAAAGATTTTGCTTTCACACATGCACACACACACACACACACACACAAAGGGGGTGCCTCTCTGATCAGCAGTGTTCACTAAAACTATAAAGTTTCATAGGACAGTCTCTCGCTTGATTTTCAGCCGCGTGTGCTCTCTGACACACGATCGGAAGTGTGTTTCTTTCCAGTGAGACTAAGGAAGCTTGTTAAAGGAACTTTTCTGTGGGGAGGGCCATCGGAGATTCAGGTTGTTTGCCAAGTACATTTAAGATTCTGTCTGAGCGGCTCAACTTCAAAAAGAAATTCAGAGCCAATTCACATCACACCCACCAATCACTGTCAAAACCTCCCCCTGCTCGTCTCCCTTGCGTGACAGCTGTGGAGATCTCTTCTCTGTCGCCCTCCTGGATTTGGATGGTAGCGTGATGATGGTCTCTTCAGAGTGGCAGCATCAGTTTTACACAGTATAGTTTCAGAGCACATGAAGATTAATTGCTCCACTTTGTCCTCCTGCTACCTTTGCCTTACACTATTTCAACTTTGTCTAATTTCATAGACGTCAGAACAAAAGTCTCCTGGCACCGTTAACGTGGGGCTGCTCTGTTGTACTTGCCACTCGTTTAAAAACTGTTGTCTGGTCAAAACATTTCAGTAGCTGTCTGAACACTTAACTGTGATGCATTATTCAGTGTGTATGAATGTTCTCTTCCTCTGTGCAATGTGGCTGATGCTGCCTACATAGTTTGTTGTTGCATACAATGTGTTGTAAAACTACATTGTATTACTTGATTAGATACGAGGCAGCGTATGTGTATTATTAAAGTAAAGAGAGTGACAGTAATTCACATCTGAACACAGCGAGCCTCGTGGCTAGTTTCAATCTGTCAACTCTGATTGGGTTTGGATATTTTGTTGAATCCCCTCACATCGCCTCCCTCTGTCACTGTTCTCCTTTTCTTCCTCACACGTCTCCGTTTGCGCCCCAAATGTTCTCTCTCCCACCATCTGACAGTGACATATAATACAAGCGAGACGTGAGCGTCACTTCTGCTCACTCAAGTTTTAAATTAGCACAGTTGCTTACTAATAATTATATTTCACTGTCTGGACCGGCAGTGAGATTAACTGCACATTAGGCTAATGAAAATTACGGTACAAGGAAGTAGTCAGATCCTGGGCTATTGCTTATGTAACAATGTTGAGTGCTTACTTAGTTTCTTACAAGTCCTACATTCACAATTTCACTTAACTACTCATTGTGCAAAATATCCTCATCCTGCAGATACTGTTCGGTAGAGTATATTCGTAGTTGGATTATACATTTATTAACATGTCAAAAGCATTTTTATTGCTAATTTAAACTATTGGGAAGTCTGTGACAATTTTTAGGCCATCATATGTTATGTATATAATATCTTAAAGCTACTATAGGCATCTTTTGGGAGCCAAGCTAGCGGTAGCATGAGATTCAAAATCTATCCACTTCATTGTGCACAGTCCTCCTTGCTCCACTCCTCAAAGAAGCCTGTTTGACAGCATTAAGATATATTTTGGAGTATTATTCTTTTCTTTTTATATTATTTCTTTTCTAACTTAGAAAAGAGTTGTATACTGTGACTTTAATCAACAATCTGTTGCTTGAGTTTTTACTAAAATGTGACACGACTACTGTATGCTCTTCATGTCAAAAGACCTGACTTTTTAAACAGTTAAATTTAATGTAAAAGGAAGGCAAATGTGTCTATAATTGAATCAACTTAATATCTCAAGTTGATCCAACTTGTTTTCTAAAAGTTTGGTTAAGTTAACTGATTTGTCAATTAATTTTACATTTTTAAAATTCATAAAATGACATTGAACTTACTTGTTTTATCTTTTTCATAACTTTGCAGTCCATCTCATTGCGTTGCATATTTATTGTCAAATGGCTGCTTACGTTTTCTGTTTATTTTCTCAAACCAGCTACAGGCTAGCTGTCCGATAAATAAGTTTTCAAGTAAATCCAAATTTTATCAATTAAAGCAGCTATGATGCTGCATAAGTTAGAATGTTTTGACAAATGAGTCTATCTTGTTATAAGTAGTAAAAGAGGTGGGGGAATCGTGTCAGTGGGCTCTGATCTGAGGCTTCGAGGGGGTTATCAGCAATATCCTCGCAACAGAACAAAGCACTGCCTCCCTTTGATGGCAGCCCTAAGTTGGGAAACATGATTAAAGTGCTCTACTTTCTGCGAGTCCTCTGAGGGGAAACTTGATACATCTACTGAGCAGTAAAAAAGGACATGGAACAGTGGCAAAAAAAAAAAAATGTAGGGAGGATAGAAGCAGCTTTCAAAATGTGTCTTGTCATTCGTTCTTTATGTGTTAAAGACCAAATGCAAATATGCTTTTTCTTGCCTGCATTTGGTAATTAATGCACAAACAGGATCTGGGAGACACACGTCACATGTCTCTCATTCTTTTTGCAATGATCATCCCCTTTCTGCTTCTCAGTACTAATCATTCGATCTTTTCCTCAGCCTCAAATCACTTCACGCTGTCTCAGTCTGACATTTTACGTTGTACTTAAGCCTCAAACTCCTACTGTAATTGTTTACCACTGTGAACTAATTATTTGTGTTGTAGCTCTGTTGTCTGAGGATTTTGTGTTATGTAACTAATATAATCTGCCACGTCTGGGTGGTAGGCATGAGCTACATCCGTAGGACTGCTCCCAAATCACAGGAGCTCTGCACTGTAGTGATTTAAGCCAGTGCTCACACACTCAGCACAATGTATTGCACCATTTGTAAGTGTAGTCCTGCTACAGGAGAGGATGCATTTCCCACTCTTGTCATTCAGAACCATTCCCACTTCCATAAACGTCTTTTTAATATTCAGCTGTGATCTTCCAGGTGTGTACTGCCAAACATGTCAGGAAGAAACACTTGAACTATTCATCTCCATTTAGCCACAAACTCTTCTCAGTGGACGAGGGAAAACAAATGGCCTCATTTTAGATGTAATGGATTTTAGTGCTGACTGGTTGTAAAACCCTGAGAGAGCGTTGGCCAAATCATGAGATAAGATAACTTTAAAAGTGAAGGTTCCGTCTTCTACAACTAGAATCAATGACTTATCTTCTGTATTAGCTGCTAGTTTGCTACATAACGGACCAGGGACATGTGTTCCCCTGACATCCCAAACCTCTGCCGGGGGATTAAAGCAAACTTTGTTCTTCTCAGGTTTGAGACTTGACAAAACAATTGACTCTGAGTGGTGAATTGCGCAGAGTGGAAGTAGCCTGAACACGAGTGGCTGATTCACTCACTCACCCTACTCATTATCCTGTGGCTCCAGCATCTATTTTTAGAGTCTAATACAGCCATTAAGAATGCTTTTACTATGAAAAGCAACTTTAAAAAAGCTTGACTGCACAGCGATAATGAAACATTAGATAAAGAATCCACGAGGGACTATTTTCTGCCATCCGCCTCTGTCCACTTCTCTTAAAAAATCATGTGGTCATGATAATTCTTTCTAAAGTAAAAAAAAAAAGTCTTTGCCTGTGAGCCAGTCAGTCCATCTTCTGCATATTTTACACGTGCCTGTTGTCCCAGATTCATGGGCCTCATGGCTGAAAAGAGGTCAAAGAATTAAGGAGAGAAATTGTTTAAAAGATAAAGTGCATGAATCTCTGCAGGGTGGTAAGAGAAAGAAAGATAAGAGAAAAAAAAAGTTTGTGAAGTTGAACAGCTCTTTGGTTTTAGAGGAGAGGACCACACAATAGTCTGAGTGTCTGTTGTGCCTCGAGGCTTCCTGGCAACCCACTGAACTCGAACAGTTGTCCTCCAACCCCAATATGGACTCCTTCACCTCGGCTATAAAAAGCATAGCGGTCCAGGGACAGGTTCCTGTCTTGTTTTCGCAACATTTTTCTCCTTCATAATCACTTCAACTAAAAGATGATGTAACGACTTCATGCGCAGACACAGCAGGGAGGAAGAGCTTGTTCTAATCAAAAAGGAGGCGAGGAGGAGGAGGAGGAGGAGGAGGAGGAGGAAGTGCCAGCAGGCCAGCACTTCATCTGTTGTTTTTCTATGCCTCTTGCTTTAATGATCAAATGCCCCCTGGTGGTTCAAATAAGTCATGTGCGCTTGCATCCTCTTTCAACAGCCACTTCTTCTTCTTCTTGAAACCATCCAGGCTTTTCTTATGTGTTATCAAAGCATTCACCTTCAGACGGGTTGTCTGTACATGAAAACACATGTTGTCAGCAACAGGCAGTTCAGCCCAGACACTAAACACATTATGATTAAGTAGCAGTAGTAGTTAACAACTGGACTACACCTCAGCGAGCTACAACAACAAAATACAACGTGCATCAATCTTGAAGTACCAGAACCAGTATTTTCTACTTTTGATTCATTATGTTCATGTTGATAATTCTTGTTAAATAACCTTTTCTTGTAACGTAGTGTTGTTTTTACATTTTTGTATTGGTACTTTTACTTGTGCAAAACGTGTACTTCTTCCACCTCTGCCATAATGTCTATTAACGTGTTCCCCTGACATCCCAAATCTCTGCCGAGAATTTAAAGCAAACTTTGTTCTTTGAATGAATAATACATATGGGAAAATAATGGATGGGAAAATAGCGACCTAGTTTTTAGGAAAAGAAGAACATTTTCTTTGTACAACATGTTTTGTCTCTTCTGGCCACAAAGCTAAGCCCACTGGGAGAAGTTGTTTGGGGACTAAGCACAATCTGTATGTTTCAATCAATACTTTTCCAGGTAATATAGAATTCCTGAGTGAGGCAGTTCCCTTTGTGAGCCAGCGAACATATAGAGAGCTTAACATGTCAGGCAATGCGCTCTGTAACACTCTCTGAAGAGCCCTCCTTGTGTCAGAACAAAAGGAATCCTCCTTTATGTAACCAAACCTGTAAAATCAGCACCATCAGACCCTGAAATCTATCAATCACATGGGGCTCTGACACACCCGTCAGCAGAGAACAAATAGGGAGAAGCAGCGAAACCAGAGATGTCTCCAAAGTAGGCCATCAACTATTCACGCTGCTGTGATACAGCTACACCTATCAGGTGTGGTACAGCCTGTGCTGATTTCACCTGGCCCAGACCTCAACTCGCATTTATGGGAATCACTGCTGACGTGAGGAGGAAACAGTCCAGCGACACCTCAGACCAACACTGCACAGAGGGAAGACTGGCCCCATGCATATTTCATGATGGTATTCCAGTTGTGAGATAGTTCATCAGCAAGGCTGGTGACAAGCTACCAAGATTTAATAGGCCCTCTGTAATGGCTCTATCCACTTGCTGTATAAATGACACAGCATGAAGAAGGCTTTGTGAGTTATCTATCTAAACAGCTTGTGTAATCCACTGTATCAAGTTCAAAACGAGGCGACCAGCTTCTGAGCTGCGATATCAGCTTTGTAATTGCAAATAAAGAGTGAGCGTGTGGATGGAAAACGAGATGGGATTATGTTTCATTTATTAAAGGTTATAAAACAAGAAAACACTCCAGCTCATATCATTGTTTTATAACACAATTTCATTCTCTTTTTTTAACCTAACTCCATATATATACTCTAGTTTCACACTTATAAGTGCTTTATGCACTTATAGCCCTCAGTTTATAACACTACTGGTCCGTACTTAACCACAGGTAATTGGCAGTTATTATTTATCTACTACTTCAACTTTATTCAATCTTCCTCCATTCACACATATACAATATATAGATCCCTGCGTTAAATGTTATTGAAGTTGGTCAAAACCATTAATTTTACCATTAGATTTTTGTTCTGAAATCCACAACAGAAAACCCACAAATGGTGTTTGTTTCTGGGCTGAAATAAACAACTATTAGAAAATGCTGAGTGAATCTTTCTCAATCAACCAATGAACTGTCATCTGAAAATATTGAAAAAATGCTCACCTATTGCCCAAGATAATATCCAGAATGCCCAAAGATGTTCAGTTTTCAATCATGTAAAAGAAACATCACAACTTTCTTTGTCACTTTAGTTTGAAAATTGCTTATATTAATTATTTATCATAATTTTTTATTTCAGCTCCAGTCTAACAAAAACCTAACAGTGTGAGCCTCACCCAGGTGGTGTTGCTGGGCTACTGGAGCAGCTTGCATGGTATGTGACAGGTGTAGTTGTAGTTCAAATATTCCTCATGAGGCTTTGGAAGCACTGAGTGTGAACTATTAAAGCAGCGATATGGCACCTCATTCTTGATTCTTGATGATGTGATAATGTGGTTGCTATGTCTTTTTTTTTGTCAGATCGGTGTTGCTGGATTAGCCGTCACTTGGTTTGATGTTGAAATGGTTAAAACTGATCATCAGCAGTTATAATAAATATTCAAGCCTGAAAACGTAAAGGAGCAGTTTGACATTTTGAAAAATGCAGCAATGCAAGACTGAGAGGAAAAGACTGGTATTAGTATCAGTATCATGTCAGTATCATGATGGAGATAGCTAGCTTAGTTTAGCACCAAGACAGGACGTAGCCCCATAAAACTGTAAATTGTTTAATTGTACACTTTGTTTTTTGTACAAATTAAACAAATAAGACAATTTGTTAATTGGTGCATTTTGTAGGTGCTAGTACCTGTATTTACCTTCGAACAGAACCATGTTTCCCTTTTCCAGTTTTATGCTAAGCTAAGCTAACCAGCTGCTAACTGTAGTGTCATATGTAGCATACAGAAATTACATCTAATAAACATTTTCCTTAAATGTTGAACTGTTCCTTTAACATGTGAACGTATAATAAAATTAGCACAAATGATAAAATGGACATACATCAAAGCAGACTAAACTGAAATGAAGAACCTAAACTCTCCACTGAGGGATTCGTCTTAATCTTGTTAAGACTGAGGTCTAGTTGTTTTCACACCTGCTGTAGTAGTTAAATATAGTGTTGTCTATCCACCGGCGGAACCTAGACACAGCAGTGTAGACACCGGGATACTGAGCTTCAGCACAACCTCTCCCCCAGGAGACCACACCGTAGACCCGGCCTTCACATACAAGCGGGCCCCCAGAGTCCCCCTGAGAGAGCACAAAAGAAAAAACAAGACAAAGGGATGACAGGATATTCTACTATACTACTACTATATACGTTATAACTATATAACGATAACTACATTTCCCAACAAACTACTCAAGCTCTTTAAAAAATGTCACTGCATATTTGAGACACATTTTAAAACTGTAAAAAAAGCAAATGCACTTTCACCTGAGTGCCAGAGGCAGGGTATAGGAGTTACAGGTAGTAACAGTAAAAAGTTCCTCTTACTTCACAGGCGTCTTTTCCACCCATAGTGTAACCAGCGCAGAGCATGTTCTCCGTGATGCTGCCACTAAACGAGTCACTGCTGTTGCATTTTTCTGTGGAGACGATGGGGACCGTGACGGTGCGCAGGGTGGAGGGGATCTGCTCTCCGACAGAGCTGGTGTATCCCCAGCCTGACACTCGACACACTCTGCCCTCTGCTATGGAGTCGTCCTGCCTGGGCAACAGGGCGATGGAAATGTAGCTGTTCAGGTAGGCCGGGGCCCTCAGCTGGAGAGATAGTGAACAGTGTGATCAGTAAAGACACCTACTCAGTCTGACTCATTCATTCACAGAGGGTGTAGCAACTAGATAGAAAAAAAACATATTGTACCTTTATAAGCATAATATCATTGTTGTTGGTGTCGCTGTTGTAGTCGGGGTGAGGTATCAAAAGGTGGGGCATGATTTCTTGCTCCGTGCCCTCATAGATGGTCAGAGAGTAGTCTCCTGCTATTATCATCATGTTGTTTATGCTGCAGGTAGAAAACAGCAAATTAAAGTCATCATGCTCTAAAGCAGATTTATTAAAGGAATAGTTGCACACATTTTGGGAAATTAACTTATTCTCTCATAAAAATCACCTGGTGAGATTTTAGTTTCTAACCAATTTTTGGTTTTCTCAGCTGCTTTATGTGTGTGCTACTTGGGTGTTTTCATCAGGTCATTTCCAACGAGTAGAAACGAGACAGAAATTTTATGGGAGGATTGGGAACCCACAGAAGGTAATACATAATGTACGCAACTTGCATAAAATGCTCTAAATAACAATAATATAGAGGACATTGGAACACATAATTAGATAGATTAAACAATAAACCATAAATTGGCAGTACATAAAGATGAATGATTTCATTTATAAGATTTGCATAGAACAGAAATCTTGTTAATGTTATTAGTATGACTGGAGCTTTACCTGCTCTGACAAATCAGAATGTCACACTAGGAAAAAGGCTACTGAAGTCTATTTTATCTGCAGACCTTTTCAGAACAGAGCATTAAACTGGCTGAAAACTGGTGTAAGTAATATCATTAATAATGGCTCTGTTCCATCGGGGAGTTACAGTAAGCTGGCATGCGTAGTACCAGGTTCTTGGAACTGAGGCACTTGACTGGAATGTGGCCTTTATTAAGGTCATGGATTAGATCTGTTTTTCCTGCAGTGACGACAAAATGTCTGTGATAACAAAGGTCTGTTTAGATGAAACATAGGATGAAACTACTGAAAAAATCTCTTAGCACCCTTACCAAAAAAGTATACTAAAAGTTTATTTCTTCAAGGATACTTAAGTATTGTTCAAGTATACTTAACCCTTTATTTACTGTCAAGCCGGATACTTGTCAGATACAGGCAACTATACAGAAAGGTATAAGTACATTTGGCCTATACTTGTACTTATACTTAAGTATACTTCAAGTATACTGTCAAGTATACATAAAAGTATAAGTAGATTTGACTCATACTTTTTTTTATACTTAGGCCGCCCACCCTGAACCTGGTTCTGCTGGAGGTTTCTTCTGTAAAAGGGAGTTTTCCTCTCCACTTTTGTCTAGTGCTGCTCAAGTGGGATTGTTGGGTTTTCTACATAATTCTGTATATAATTCTGTATATACTTATATTCTGTAAGGTCTAAACTTTGGACTGTAAAGTGCCTTGAGGTGACTTTTGTGATTTGGAGCTATACAAATAAAATTGAATTGAATTGAATTTTAACTGAGATGGGGGAGCTGTCAATAGGTCCTCCCTCTGTATTACTTACTAGTGTTCCAAATAACTTCTTGTAGATTAACAATGTTACATAGCTATCTGCAACTGAAGCACTGTGGTAGTTGTGACTGTCACGCAACTGTCTGGCGGATTGAGAAATATTTATGTTACATGAAAAATTAAATGCATGTTTTAACTATATTCTCTTAACTTTGATCAACTCAAAAGTAGGATAAATACTAAAAGTAAACTAATAGAATGCTTGTAAGTTCAGTATTTGTGATTAGAAGTACACTTTTATAAACTAGAAAGTATACTAGTAGTACATTCATAGTGAACTAAAAGTATATATGAAAGTTTACTTTTAGTACACTTAAAGTATACTTTTTTAAACTAAAAAGTGGGCCTATTTTGTCCCAAAAAGTGCTGCAAAAGTATACTTAAGTATACCACAAGTACATTGCCATTAGTATACTTAAGTATAGGTACAAGGATGGGCTAAATGTACTTATACTTTTCTGTATACTTGTCAGTATACTCCTGATATACTTAAATGTAATTTTGTCTAGTATATCTCTAAAAGTACATAAAAAGTAAACTAAAAGTATACTTGCTTATTTTTAATTTTTAAAAAGTATACTAATACTTGAATATACTTCTTTTTCATAAGGGCAAACAGCTGTCGATATGCCACATAAAGAAATTACATTCATTTGGAGTCGTGCTCCTCTTCATTCACAATTTTCCAATATAATCACTAGCTGCTAACTTTATCTGCCATTTGGTACTGGACAGTACCAGTAGTTTATTAGGTTTTTTTTCTGAAAACACAAGCTTGCTACACCGGAAAAGCCATGAGCTAAAAGACTAAAACACTGCAGTAACTACAGAGACAGATGATAGTTCTGTGTGGATTTGCCACTTTGGGAGACATGTTTCACCTTTAATTCGAGCAGCTTTTAGTGCTTAGCAAGTTTTTGTAGCATCTTACAAAGTACATAGAAGGTTACAGCCTCCAGATAATGTCAGGATTTATTTTACCAAAAGCTTGTCTTTGACAGTGCAGGATGACAGCACTGTAGCTACATGGCTTAGGTTAACAATGGGTATCAATGAATATTTTCTGGCAAAGTCAATAAAAATGTGCTGGTCTCAATCTTCTAATTACTGAGTCTACGAAATGTCAGAAAATAGTGAAAAATGTCCAAGGTGAAGTCTTCACACATTTTGTTTGAGAAACCTGCCTGAAGTTTCTGCTTTAAAAGTATTTAGATTTTCTGTTGATCCACTGGTTATTTTTAGCTATCGAGTATTCATTGCATATTTTACATTTTCCAACTTGCCCGGTGTGTTAATTAACAACATTTCCTCATAAAAAGGTGATCTGGGCAATATTACATGTTAAATGTATGTGCAATTGCAAGTCAGTATTATGAAATTAATGTGAAATCACATTTCCCATCTCTCACCTTTCATATATTTATGAGATATCATAAGGTAGTGGGTGGCACTATGGTTAGTACTTACTTTCAATTCAGTTTTATTTAAACCCAAAAATCTCCATTGAGCAAGTACGGGGCGACAGTAAAGAGGAAAAACTCCCTTTAACGGAAGAAACCTCCAGCTGAACTAGGCTCAGGGTGGGCGGCCATCTGCCTCGACCGGTTGGGGTGTGTGGATAGTGGAGAGAGAAAAGGAGTGCAGACAATAACAGCAACAGACAGAACATGTCTCCTAGCAGCTGTAAAGGTCATGGGCGTGGCTGTGGATCGAGAGTTTGCATGTCCTCTAAATTGCCTGTAGGTGTGAATGTGAGTGTGACTGGTTGTCTGTTTCAATGTGTCAGCCGCGGTTATTTGTCCAGGGTGTACCCTGCCTCTCGCCCAATGACAGTTGGGATCACCTCCAGCACCCCACACGGCCCTTAACAGGATAAGCAGTTAAGGTAATGGATGGATGGATGTGAGATACTGTAAACACAGTGAGAATGTTTGAGGGCAGACACTGACATTTGGGAATTTAACAACTCTGATAATCCAGCGACTGTAATTTAACAAAAGGACAGTATCAGTTTGCTGATGTACTGTTGTAGAGGGAAGATTACACACCGAACATTATTGCTTCCTTATTGCAGAGCTGTTTCTAATCTAAATGAAAGAGTGTCGTGTTGTCAGTGAGCCTCGAGGCCATCATACACTCGTGTCAGACTACAGTACAACATTGTTACTCGTATCCCTCAGTCCTGCTTTTTCGCTGAATCTGATACGGCTTGAAATAACTAGCTCTTCTGATGAAATCCTGTATGGCACATTTAAAGGCAGAGAAGTCAAGTTGAGGTCAGTGCGTGTCAAATTAGAACACAAAGGTGTACACTTTACTCTGCCCTCAGGCTTATTCTACCACTTTATCAAGTTTATGTGTCTGCCTAAGGTTATGTAACCCTCTCAACAGAGGTAAATCAAAAGAAGAAAAATGATCTCACCCTTTATTACAGTGTGCTGCGGTGATTACCCAGTACTTATTTATCAAGGATCCCCCGCAGAAGTGCTGACGCTCTGTTGTCTGTATTGACACAATGTACTTGATTGAATGTGGAACTGGTGCGTATCCTCCCACTATACGCTCCTCTCCAAGGTATAGGCCTGAGACACACACACAGAAGGAAATACAAATAAGAAACACACATAACAGTTCACAAGGTTTCAACACAGAACTAACACAGCTGTTATTTCATAACTGGAGTTGCAGCATCAGCAAGAACAATATGTCACTGCACAGATGCTTCTGGCTTAGTAGATCAATAAAAGACTGACCATCATTATCTATCTAACAAAGAGTCGGAGTTAGACTGACTTTCCTTACTAGTTGGAATCCTTTGTAGCAGTAGTCGAAAGTAACTAGTTTATTTCTTCTTTTCAGTGCAAGTACTGTACTTGCACAATACTACACTATCTTACAGTAGGTCGAGAGTTTTAGAGAGTTGTGTGTGCTCACTGAGTCTGAGCTAACAGTAACTGCTGGAGCTGCAGCATTGTGCTGCAGATGGTTTGGGGTCTACTGGGGCAGCAACCCGAAGGTCAGCAGACACCAACAGACTCAAAAAAACTCAACAGGAGGGTGGGCTCTGTTCTGGGTGTGGAGCTGGACCCTCTACGTGTTGTGGCCTGAGAAGAGGATGCCGTCAAACTCTTCTCAATCCTGGACAATCCCTCCCACCTGCTCCACAGGGTGCTGTCTGGACAGAGAAGCACGTTCAGCCAGATCCCTGCCAAGTGCTCCACAGAGCACCACAAGAGATCATTTCTTCCATTAGCCATTAAACTTCACAGCTCCTGCTCCTTCTGTAAGTGGGGCTGAAACTGGACTAAGAACTGGACAATCATGTTCTTCATATCCTGCTACTCATAGAATATTTTAATTCAATATCAACATCTATGTGCAATACACTGCTGTCAAATGAATTATCCCCTTCCCTGCATATAATAACATAACTGCACTTTCCATCCATCACATTCTCTAACCAATTCACTGTATGAACAACATCATCATCATCATAGCCAGTACAACAATTTGGAATGTGCTGAAGAAGAAAGAAACCACTGGTGTACTGAGCGGAACACACAGAACAGGTCTCAGGACTCATGACTTCAGTATTTTTAAAATTCTAGCTACTGACCTGTGAGTATCCTCACTGTGAGTTGTTTCAGCTCAGTGTCTAAAACTCAGCGGTCACTGTGACTGAGAGCTTTTCTAACCACAGAGGTGTCGTCAAGGCTGAAACAATACCTCCTCATCAATGTCCTAGAATTTTGATCCCAAGCTATAATTAACATCAGTGTTGCGTGTCAAGTGCAAAATGGCAACTCTACACAGTGACATTAACATGCAAACATACAGTACAGTTGCATTAGAAAGCAGCATGTAATGACGTTGGAATTAATAAATAATACTTTATTTCATAAACTGTCCATATGTTCAAATAGGCAAAATAAAATGGAAAAGTAGAGTAGTTTTAAACTATAGTTATAAACTATATTTAGTTCCAGCATGTGAATTATAGTTCACTTTATCCCACATCGCAGCTGTGCTTGAGATGTTTATCAGAGTTTGTTCTTCTTTCACATTTTGCCCATGTGACATAATTGTCAGGGACAAAAAGGGGTGTTGACCGTGGATACTTACTGTTATTTGTGTTGCCAGCTTTCATCTATTGTGCCTGCAGTTTCAAATTCTGTTCATGAATAGGCACACTTTTACTCACTCATTTCAAAAGCTCTTTATGATACCTTTGTTGCGAGAGTAACAAAATGCAAACAACACTAATGCCACTACATGTTACTGATTAAACAAAACTTTAATTCTAAAGCTGAAACTTAAAAATGGAAACAAGATTGGCCACTTCCCTTAGATCATGTGTATTTACAGGACATAATACTACATCACAAAGGGAATGTAAATGGTTTTACAATGGGAAACAAACTAGATCTCACAAATTTCACACAAAAAAATGTGCTGCATCACTTCTACATCACGATTATCCTCACCTTTTCATTTTAGGTCAATTGTGTGTCCGTATTCCTCATATTTCCCCATAACTCTGCGAGTGCAATTTATGATTTAAAGCAGGAAAATGCTTCGTGATGTGCAGATGAAAATGGATCTGAGTCATACTTTTTTGCCAAAATACCATCTCAAGGGAGCATCAGAGCTGAAAGTGGCATAGCTAAAGGGGATGTTTTTAACAAATGATAGGAGGGATAGTAATAACATACTAGATGCATATTCAGCCAATGAATCTATGAATCTCGAACTGTGAATATGTAATTTTCCCGGATGTTGGACAAAGTATGCACACCAACATCACCTAAATCCCTTTCATGCATACATATAATAAACTTTAAATTCAAGATGAAGAAGTTTACTTACAGCTTACAGCTAAGACTTCCAGCAGAATACAAGGAAGTAAGGTTGGCAGGTCCATAGTGACACAATGGGAAGAGCTGTCTTTACGCAGACAGACGGAGAGACGCTTCACCTGTGTTCACCTGTGTGCTTCACCCGACTTGTCTAATCTTAACGGGGAGGCATCTCACCTACATTCTCGGGTTTCTTATAGTTCTTATTTCCGTTTCCATGGTCACCTCCTTATCCAGGACCGATATATAATTGAAGCTTCCACAGCACAGTCCCCTTTCTCACCTCTTCCATGACCTAGCGAGCTTTTCTCTGTTTGTTTATCATTTATCATTTTTGTATTATCACTGAGTTTACTGTTGGCCCATTTACCGTCACATAAAAGGCGAAGGATATATATTTATATATTTTTATTGTACATCAAGGCCACTCTGATGTGGTAGACCTGTCAGCTTTTCAATATTTGACATACTGCAGCTTGTGAATGAAGCTCATGATGTGCATTAAATGAGCTGCTGAAAGAGTAAAGGTCTTAATCCCTGGACAGTCCTCATTGATGTCCTCACTGTGGATTAATGAGGGTTTTCACTGATGACAAGCAGCAAAAGCTCTTGTATCAGACCAGGTTGAGCCAGCACTGCTTCTGAACATCTCTTCTGGGGCCAGGTGTCATTAAAAATGGAGCCCAGCTCAGGCAGGTCTCATCACTGCTGCCATCCCTCTGAGGAGTTCCTGACCTCAGCTGGCTAATAGCCATCTCTCTTGCCCTCCCCTGCTCCTGATAGCTGTAGCTGGGCTCTCAGTACCTCTCTCATCCCCCGAGTGCTGACCAGTGCCTTTTTTCTGCATGACCCACTCTTCAATGCGAGTGCTGTCATTATATCACTTGACTACCAGCTCCCTGCTCTCACATTCATCTGCCTGGCTTATGGACTGAAAAGCCTAAACTCTAATCCAGAACTGTCCTCTCTGTTTTAATACACTCACACACTACAAAATCCTCAGCTGTGTAGTAATTTACATATAGTATAACACATTTAGTACAACACAATAATCAATACACTGTACATTGTTCATTACTGTAATACTTAGCAGGCACAAATCCTCTGGGGTCTCATAATTTTTTCCTTTTTACTGATGCTTCAACTCTATTGGTATACAAACTACTGTATTAATTCACTACTTAAGACAAAAGCCATAAAATGATTGACCAGTACAATTTCAATTCCAAAAAAGTTGGGACACTGGGTAAAATCCACATAAAAACAGAATGCAATGATCTCTAAATCTCATAAACCATTCATTTTTTCAGAACATAGAAAACACATCAAATGTTTAAACTGAAAAATGTACCATTTTAAAATAAAACTTAACATAATTTTGAAATTGATGGCAGCAACATACTTATAAAATGTCGGGACAGAGGCATGTTTACCACAGTGCAGCATCCGCTCTTTATTTAACAACAGTCTGTAAAGGTCTGGGAACTAAGGAGACCAGCGGCTGGAGTTTTGTGAGAGGAATGTTGTCCCATTCTTGTCTTATGTAGGATTATAACTCTTCAACAGTCCTGGGTCTTCTTTGTCGTATTTTGCTGTTCAAGCACCAGATATTTTTTTCTGAAAGATCTGGACTGCAGACAGACCAGTTCAGCACCCACAGTGTCCTAATACGAAGCCATGCTGTAGATGCAGTGTGTGGTTTAGCATTGTCCCCCCCCCCCAATACCATCAGAGATGCAGGCTTTTGAACACTGATAACAAGCTGGAAGTTCACTCTCCTCTTTGGTCCAGAGGACACAGTACCCATGGTTTCCAAAAAGAATGTCGAATTTCCATTGGTCTAACCACAGAACAGATTTTTAATGCAGGGCCCAAAGATAAAGGGCATCTAATATTTCATTTCAGCCTTGTCTCTTGTGCACAGAGATTGTGATATTATGTAATGTGTAGATGATGATATATTCAAAATTATTATATATTCAAAAAGGGCCGACACATAGAGACAAACAAGGCATGAGATATGTCACAGATAAATATTCTTTTATGCTACCTCATGTGTTCATCACCTCCCTGTGGGGGTAGCGCACTGTGTGGAGGAGGCAGACACAGAACACACTGGCACGCTATGTTTTTCATTACCCTGGGAATGTCCTCCAGGAAGGCATGATTGTGTCTTCGTATAATATATTTTACCAAAACTAATAATACTAGTAAACTAATAAAGCACAGGAAGCCAATTGTTTTGGACATCACAGTTTGTCATAAACTCCTGGCTTCCAGTTTGCTCTATGTTGTATATTTGACATGCATAACACACTGTGTACTGTACTGTACAGAATGTGTGGGGTCATTAGGTTTACAGACAACAATCAATTATAGCAAACGCGAAAAGAATACAACAATCAATAACTCACAGCAATCAATATAAACCTATATATACCTCGAGTACAAGTACACAGGTTAACACAGTGTAACACATCCACTTGCAGTAACTGCCAATAGCTGATAGAATAAAATACTTTATGTAATATGTAATATTATGTTTCAATAATATCATTTAATTATGGTATAATATTACAAAATATTGAACATAACCCAGCGGAGATGATGATTGTGCAGAGGCGTTGCCATCATATCCCAAGGTGCAAGGAGAAAACTAGAGCCTAGTAACAAAAATAATACAAGAGAACTCCTTAGCTTTGTCAAGTAGTAGGTCAGTGTCATTGTTGCAGCGTGAGATGGTTGCAGGACAGAACAAGACGAAAAGATAATTATAACAAAAGGTTTGGACGAGGATATAGTTACAATATAAAAGGCTACAGGGGAACATTGATCCAATCAGTTGGACACTCTGAAGGTTGCTGTGTTTGGACTTAGGTGAGTAGAAAGTGATTCTAAACCTGTTTAATCAAATGTAAGAATCAGTATCGATTTTAGTGTATGATGGTGTTTTAAATAGAAAAACAATATTATAATATATGCCTTAATGTACTCATTCAATATATGATAACAAAACAGCATCTGATAACGGTTCATCATTATTAAGAAAGGCCATGATACTCACAATGATTTGCCATTCATTAGTAGATAAATATCAATCAGTAATTTACTATTGTACTGCTGTAACATTTGAGTCATTAAACAAAAACACAAGTACATTTATGTTCACAGAGTAATTCATAGTTGAATCATCACACTTGTCTTGTTTAAATACACATAAAAGCCACTCTGCAACTGTGTGAGCAATTCTATAAATTAGCATATTATACTGTGTATGGAAGTTGTTAAAAGTCGTGGTTTTGTATTACAGATGATAAGCAAAAATATGGCTCTACTGCAAATGTCTACTGTGCTATTTCTGGTTCTCTCAGCAAGAGGTAAGTTCCTCAGCCTTCAACACTGAATTGCCTGGTTACATGTAAGAGGTGTAACATCCAAGACTGTGATTGTTGATGTAAATCACACTGAAAGGGCTCTTATTAGAACAATGGTTGACATGTATGTATAGGTGTATGGTGTCAAATGCTGGCTAATGTGACCTTAATGTTACAAATGTTAATGTTAATGTTAATGTTTCCATGCTCACTCAAAAATATCATGATCTGAAAGAAAGAAAGAAAGAAAGAAAGAAAGAAAGAAAGAAAGAAAGAAAGAAAGAAAGAAAGAAAGACTCACTTTCTGTTCTCACTGTGCACAGATGCATTTGCAGGGAGAATCATTGGAGGTCAGGAGGTTATACCATACTCCATCAAATATCAGGCATCCCTGCAGACTGAGACTGGCCAACATTACTGTGGTGGAACCTTAGTGCACCAACAGTGGGTGGTGTCTGCTGCCCACTGCTGGAGACCGTAAGTGATGACACCAGACATTACCAGACACAGCACGCATGCTGATAAAGACTGATGTTTTGAGAAGAGTTAAGATGTTACAATAACTGACTGTGTTAACACGAGGACGGCGTGTTTCTCATGACAGCATTTCTCTACATTTTAAAGCACCTGATGTCTGCTTTTGGTTCTCAGGAGCAATCTGATGAAGGTGGTGCTAAGTGAACACAGCTTAACCATGGTAGAGAAATTTGAACAGATCTTCAACGTCTCAAAGATCTATGTCCACAACTATAACTACAAGACATTCAACAACGACATCATGGTCATTAAGGTAAGCAGCCGGTTGCAGTCTTAGCAGTAGCTTGAAATGACACCTGTGGTCAAGGCTTGACTACCAAATGAATAAAACAGACTGTGAGGCAGTATCGTTAATGTGAATTGTTTGCTGTATAAAATTTCACAAAATAATGAGAAATGGCCGTAAAGCTCAAATTAACACATTGTTAGATTTTTTTGATAGTTAGACTTGTTACTTTAATAGAAAAGAGGACAATAGCAGCAAATATTAAGGGAGACTGGCACCAATTATTGTTTTGGGCATTTTTTGCTTAACGGGCGATCTCACAATTTTCAGCTTGCTTCAGTCCTTTCTTGTTCTCTTTTGACTATTGATGCGATTGATGTGGTGTCATAACTTGGGTTTGTCTAACAGCTGAGTGAACCAGCATTGCTGAATGCCAATGTCCAGCCAGTTGAGCTGCCAGATGAAAACACCCCTCCACTTAATGATGACGTCTGCACAGTGAGTGGCTGGGGTGTGACACAGATTTACAGTTTGTACCTCTCCCCTGTGCTGCGTGCTGTGGATGTGAGGATACTGCCTTACTGCAGTTATTACTACTGGGGCAGGATCACACCAAACATGCTGTGTGCTGGATCTCCACTGGGTGGCAAAGACTCCTGCCAGGTGCAGGAAGATTTATGTTGTTTTTTTATTGCTCTGCATGCTGTGTACTGTGTGTTGCATGGTTTAATTAGTGTCTGACAACAAAAATGATGTCTCGTAGTTCATAGTATTAATAATAGTCCTTCTTTTAGTAGTGCTGTTCATGCCTGTTTCCTATTTAGGTATTTTTATAATGTTGAACTCACCATACTCAGAGACACTTTGACTTTGCTCCAAGCAGATTCAGATGTTTTCTTTGTGCTGGCTCTAGTATAAAATGACTTTTTTTCACCTTCAGATGACATAATCTGAAGGAATTGTTTAATCTATAATTGAGTCATTCTGATCTGTTATGAAAAAAATGACTTGGCTTGGTCAGTCTTTGATGATAAAATCAGCTGTTGGAAACTCAGGGACAAAAAATCTGATTTAGGCCAATTGAGTAATGTAATGTATGTAATACAAAGGCAGCCATAAGGCCACACATAGCATGTATCATGGAAGAGGACATAAAAAAGCAAAGACCTCTTAAACACTGCACAGTTAATACTAAAAAGCAGTGTATACAATTCAAAACTGGAATTGACAAAACCCTTGTGCTAAAGTATGTTTGTATATAATCTCTCATTTGTCTTGGTGATTCACAGGGTGACTCTGGTGGCCCCCTTGTCTGCAATGGCTATTTCGAGGGTATTGTCTCCTGGGGTATCAGCTGCGCAAACCCATACTTTCCTGGGGTGTACACCCGAGTCAGAAGCTACGTTCAGTGGATCAACTGGCTTATTGACAATGACACACCATAAACAGGCACCACGATCCTTAATGAGCAAAGTGCAGAGACATGTGTCTGGATTTATTCACTTTGAAAACAATATGGATGATTCACAATATTATTATCAATAGCATTTTTATTAATACTACTAACTTTCTTTGTGTTTGTATAACACTAATTGTCAACTAACACTCTTAATGTGTATTTGTAATAATGTAATGTTATAATTTTGGGTTCTACTATGCAAAACCATGGTTATCTGTAATTTCTAGAAATAAAGTGTGCTTATGCTTATAATTCATTAATTTATATTCATTCATTGCCCAATGGGCAATGATTAATGCAGAAATAAACCCATTACCATTTGTATTCTTATAAGTTAAAGTAACATTAATCAGTATAGTTGGGCAGTATGATAATAGTGAATTATCATCTAGTGCTTATCAATATTTGTAATCAAATATTCAATCAAATTACTATATAAACACACTTGTTCTATTAGTTGACAGGTGATATCTTCCTGATATTACTATCAAAAGAAGGATCAATGAATAAACCATCCACAGTGACAATAAACAGCATTAAAATTCAATTATTTTACAACAAAAGTTGTGTGTATAAGCTTTAAGCAGTATCTCCCCTTATTTTGAGAAGAATTTAAAGAGCCTATCAATTTGATTATCACAGCTGAATCAGTAGCATCTGTAAAACAGTTCACAGTAGGAGCAGCGCTGGATTAGCTTAGTGTTGACCATCAAATCATTGTATGTGCAATAATGATAGGTTGCTGCTTTTGCTGATTCACATTTTTTGTTGATCACTTTTAAATAAAATATGGTGCGTTGTTAATGTAGTTTAGTTGCTGTTGACCTAAACTTCATGGCTATTGGTTGATTCAGTGCTTTAGGTAGGATCATTTGTGTGGACATATGCTTTTTGCCATAAACAATGGGGTCTTGAAGTCAACATTTAAGCCTGTTTTTTATTAATTGTATTTTCCCACAGTCCAATGTGATCTATTCGGTGCTTAATTTGTTGTCAAATTAAGAAAAATAAAGAAAATAGAGAAAACCCTGTATGTCTCAACTGTCATTGTTGCGCATGCTCAGTAGCGTTTGTTTTGTTTACGCAGGAGTCCTCGGATAGTCAAGGACAGGCTGAGAGTCACTGCAGGAGCAGGTCACTTCTAACAAGTTACCTGTCAAATTATAACAAGTTATGTCTGTAAAACACGCCATTAGCCGGGGGCTGGAGTTGGGCCGGTCGGTCCTTCAGTTGGGTCTCCTCAAATCGGGTGGCCGACTCGTAGCAAAGCTCCGAGCTGACCGTCTTCGTGTAGGCCCGTCGGTCCGCACCGTTCAGCCTCAGGCTTTCCTGCCGTCTCGGTACAGATATTACCGCACCTCTCTGAAGGGCCTGGCAGCTCAGCTTCAGTCCGCCGCTTTCAGGAGGAGGGTCACTGGCGGGTCCCCGCGAAACAGGGCCGTGTTTCTGGCTTTCGGCCTCGGTGTGGGGCTCATTGAACAGCAGCTTGAGGATGACAGAAAGAGTGCGGCGACATGTCAGGAGATCCAGGTACAGTGGTATCAGATAAACTTTAGTGCTGCTGTAGCTACAACTCTGAGGTGACGTTAGCTTTACTACTTTTTTTTTTTTTAGAAGTATTTCTATTTTATGCTACTTTTGCTGTCACATATAAAACATAACATCACACTGGACAAAACTAATATTTTCATACAATTAGATTAAAGATAGGAGTTTAAACTTTAAACAACTTAGCCTACAACAACAATGCTAAAGTGCTACATGCAAATGCTACTTACATGTAGACACATAACGTTACGAGATAATAACTTAATGATATAATTCAAATAGAAATATAAGCTTCTGAAAAACAGTTTTGATATTTCTGCTGGTTTAATTCACTGTGGGTCTTTTCCCAGACTGCACCTGTTACGTTTCACCTGGCTAAACTACATATACATGAGATATGCATCCAACTACCTTTTTAAATTCTAAAAACTTTTTTTATTCCCAATCTGCAGGCTGTGTTTAGGAAGAAAAGATTCCAGAGCCCCCTCCAGCCGTTCACCTCTGGATATAAACTGGAGGATTACATTATTGGGAAGCAGATCGGGAAAGGCTCCAATGCAGCTGTGTATGAGGCTGCGGCTAAGTTTGCCCCACTGAAGAAGAGCGACAGCAAGTGCTCCCTGGTGCAGCTGAGAGAAGACGAGGAGGAAGTAGAGAGACCCCGATCTCTGACATGCTGCTCGCTGAGAAACTTCCCTTTGGCTATCAAGATGATGTGGAACATGGGGGTGAGTATTCTACAGCAGGTTTGATTTTCCACTATTTTAGGTACAAACAGTGGGCGCACAACAGTGCTAAACATTTTGATGCCATTTGTTTGCAGGAAGGCTCATCGAGTGAGGCTATATTCAAATCCATGTCACAGGAGCTGGTGCCAGCAGGCCCACTGGCCTTAAAGCAAGAAAAAGAACAAATTACTCTGGATGGGTAAATAACACACTTTCATTGTTGCTGACTTGTCCTGCAGTACTGAGCAGGGTGCAGGAAGAAGTGATCATGAACGATTCTGATTTCATCTCTCTAAATTCAGACATTTTGGAGTCCTGCCCAAAACAGTGTCAGCGCATCCTAATGTGATCAGAGTGTACCGGGCTTTCACAGCAGACGTCCCATTGCTACCTGGTGCCCAGGAAGAGTATCCAGATGTCCTGCCAGCAAGGCTTAACCCTGATGGTCTGGGCAACAACCGCACTCTTTTCCTGGTCATGAAGAAGTAAGACCAACCAACCTCATGATCAGATTTGTACTTTGATAACAAATGTCACCACCTTTATTTTAAGCCGTTCAATTAAATAGTGTTCGCAGTGCTTCTCTAAGGTCACTATCAGGTAACAGACATACAAATGCGACACTAGCAGCCTGTCTTCTTCTGTGTCATAGCTATCCCAACACACTGCGACAGTATCTGAAAGAGTCCACACCAAGCCGCAGGCAGGGCTACTTGATGATGCTGCAGCTCCTCGAGGGGGTCGACCACCTTTGCAGACAGGGAGTCGCTCACAGGGATCTCAAATCAGACAATGTACTGTTGGAGTTTGACTCAGGTCAGAAAATGTTCAGTTACTATGAACAAACATCATTGATGTGATCATGATTCAAACATCAATTCAGTATTTATTTGCATCAGTTCTGTGTAAAATTTCAAATGATGTTGCTTTTATGCAGGTGGTTGCCCTCGTGTAGTGATAAGTGACTTTGGCTGCTGCCTTGCTCAGAATGACTCTAGTCTACAGCTGCCCTACAACACCAGATGGGTTTGCAGAGGGGGGAATGGCTCCCTTATGGCGCCTGAGGTAGGTTTTTGTAGCTCTCTCTCTCTCTTTCTCAGTAAGTAGAAGAAGAATACATCAGTTGCTGAATTGTCTCCATAGAACTTTAACTGGTCAAATGTTACCAAAGAAGCAGAGCATTGTCAGGGTACACAGAAAAACACTGTTGTGGCCTATGCTACTGCTTGGCGGTAAAACAATAAAGATATTTATTGCAAAATAGCTTCATTGATAAAACTTTAAGACATGATTGATGCATCGTCGACAGAAGTCGTTCCATCCATGTTTTGATAGACAACAATTATAATGAGAATAGCACCAAGCTGAACCAATCATATGGCTGGAAGAGTTACAGTCACATCAGGTTAGGTTGATGCACACAGCAAAAAGACATAATGCTGATAAGCACGGTCAAAGATTTCCGATTTAAACAGCTAAAATAATCGTATGAGATATCACTCGGGAGTAAAAAAAAACAACCCTTTAAGCTTGACAGTAATAGTGACCAGCCTAGGTCAATAAATGCCTGTCCTTAGAGATGCGGATAACTAACTGTAAGCAACTTGTGTTTTTTGTCATGTTTTCGTCAAAATGAGCAATTTTACAAAGAGAAATGTGTAGAATTTCAGGGATAAATTATTAGTCTACCTGTACTCACAATCAAAACAGTGATTTTGGTCATTACCAGAGGTGACATTAGATCAAATTAAGGTTATCAAGGCTGAAATGAACACAGATTGACAATTGGAAATAACTACTTATAATAATACGTCATTCCAGTCAACTGTAACAGTATTTTGCCAAAATAATAATTTTATCAATTCTTTCCAAAGGTGATTACTGCAGTTCCAGGGAGTGGCGTGGTGATTGATTACAGCAAAGCAGATGCCTGGGCTGTGGGTGCCATCGCCTATGAGATATTTGGAGAGCATAACCCGTTCTATCGCCCGGTGGGTCTGGAGAGCAGGCGTTACCAGGAGAAGCAGCTTCCTCCTCTGCCCTCCAGTGTTCTGGCTGATGTGCAGTTAGTGATCCGATTACTCCTCAGGAGGAACCCAAACAAGGTATTGCATTTTGCAGGGATCCTTTTTCAAAACAGTTCAACGTTACACAATTAAGATACAAGCAAAAGCAGTTAAAAGGAAAAATTAGTTTGCAAACAAACTATACAAAACAGGTACATGCAATGGAATCAGCCTCAAAAACTCTCAATCTGGATTTAAATGCGCTCAAAGAAATCAACTCTTTTAATTTCCAGTCTTTCTGCAACAT
>JAUMHL010000028.1:22233466-22268400 GCA_032362345.1 Sandelia bainsii | reverse complement strand
TTTTGTTGTGGTATACTCACCACTGTTGTTGGCTTTTGTTTCAATAAATTGTTTGAGATGAGGAAATCACCATTGTAGCTTCTACTTAAATGCCCTACTCTCATGATATAATATCACTGTAGTGTGAACTTTTTACGTTACATAAATTTCACTGGAAAGCCAAATATCCCTAACTTTTTGTGAGTAGTGTAGTGTATATTGCAAATATATGTAAACACGTACCCATTTTGGCACCCTAGGCGAGATTATGACTTGGCGCCCCGTAAGCAAGCGCCTATACAAGCGCACACAGTCATTCCTAACCGTAACCCATAAATCTAAGCCTAACCCTAATTTTATTTAATAATTCTACACTTTATAATAATTAGCAGAATGTGCAAACAAGACAACATGAAACAAATATTTTGTCAGTGCATCTGTCCAGGACAGATGTAAAGTAAATTTACCTGTTACTGTACACAGAGCCGGCCCGACCCATTTTGGTGCCCTAGGAGAGATTATGGCCTGCCGCCCCCCCCAACACACACACTCTTTAATATATTTGTCCATATTTTCCCCACTTACTGCAGGCGTTGTGCCAAAAAAGTGTGCACCCCCTCTTATCTCCCACTAGGAAAGTCCTACAACCTTACTGTCAAAATTATTCAATTCAGGGACAAACAGAAACCGTATTTTTAGGGGGGTGCAATTTGTGGCAGGCCAGTCTGCCCTGAAATGCACTCTCCTAAAGACATAAACATTTTCTAGCACCTATTGTGATTGTCTCTAGGTCCAAGTGAGGTATATTGGATCTAGATTCTCTTCATGTGTTTCTATGTTCATGTTTTGTGCGTTTCGTTGTGTTTTTAAAGCGATTTAATGCGACGGGGGCTCCATTTCTTGCATTTTTTCTTATTTCGTCTTGGTTCAAGACATATATCCTGGATGTGGATGTTAATTTAACACTGGTGTCTTTCTTTGTTCATGTTTATTGCGTTTGGTTGTGTTTTTGAGGCCATTGTAACGCTTTTAAAGCGATTTTTACGTCTTCATAGCGCTATTATGCGACGGGGGTGCAGGGGTGCCTTTTTAGCACAACATGTAAATATCTGTGAAGATTCTCAGTCATCCAGATCATGGTTATCTCAAAAAAAGGTTTTTCTTGAGGACTCCACAGGGTTTATAAACCTGCAACTCCTACCAGTCAGTCAGACTTGAAAAAGCCCTCTGGAATGGAAGGCGAAGCGTAGTCAAGGAACTAAAACAAGTCCAGTTGCCATTGAAAAACCTTTTTTTGAGATAACGTGTAAATAATCGCCTCATTTGTGATGAGCCGTTCGCACCGGCTGCCATAGGCCCCTCGTCCAACTCTCAGACGGCGTGAACTCATGTTGCCTTCACTGTCACATCCGTGTTGTAACTTTGAACATCGCAATCAGGAAACGACACGAAAAGTAGCAAATTCACATCACATTCTGCGATAGACACTGTAAAGCATTTACTGGTCGTTCAGAGGTGGTGCATTAAACAACGCGTGACCACTTAAACCTTTAATAACTCGTGATGTGCTTTTAGTCAGACACAGAATTCTACGAGCTTATAATAAAACACATAAAGTAGCAGTTCGGGTGTCACTACAGCTGACGTGCTTCTATATTGCACTCAAAACTCAGTCAGTATGTTTTCAGTTTGGAGGAATCTGACTGTGCGTCGTGCTGTTATTTCGCCGTGTGGTGCTGCGGGGGGGTTCTTCTCTCCGCGGCCGCAGCACAGAAACCCCAACAGAAAGTGTTCAGGGAAACGCTACAATGTGCCGCCGAGCGCCGAGTTTGTTGCGCGAGTGTCCGGGATCCCCACCATGGCCAAGTTACCGTACCGGGAGAGCGTGGATGGGCTCGATGCCGCCTTCGTCGGAGTCCCGATTGATACCGGGACCTCCAACCGACCTGGAGCAAGGTGGTGTTTTTTCTTTGCAGGTGCATTTTAATTTAATTTAAGTGTGCTTCTGTTGTTGCTGCCTGTGGGTCACACTTTTGTAATCATACACTGTGTCATGAGTGTAGCTACTGTCTGCAGCAAAGAGTCACTTTCACTTGTAGCTTTTACTTTTAGGCTTGTTAGGAGAAAGTCAAACTAATATTTAGTTCATAAGAGAATTTAATTTTAAGAATTTGTAGAAAAGAATTAGGAGAAGTCTTGTTCGCCATTTTTTTCCTTTGGCATCTGAATATGGGGCAATAGTTCTTTTTATGTAACCTGTGTCTGAAAATTAACTAGAAACTATTCAGTAACATTAAAATGATGTAGGTTTCTCAAGTCAAATACAAGTACCTCAAAGTTTTACTTAAGTACTGTACCTATGTAAATATATATTGTTAATAATAATAATAACAATAGTTGCATGTTGTAACTTTAATGTTTAAATCACTGCAGCATTGATGTTAAATATTGCATATTTGTCCCTTCACACCTACAGGTTCGGTCCTCGTCAGATCAGAGTAGAGTCTGCCATGCTGAGGGCGTACAACAGTGGCACCAGGGCAGCGCCTTATGAGTCCCTTATGGTGGCCGACATTGGGGACGTCAACGTGAATCTGTATGACCTGAAAGATACCTGCAAACGCATCAGGGAGGCCTACAGGAAGATCCTGGCCACTGGCTGTATCCCCCTGACCATAGGTGAGTGCAGCGAGAGAACAAAGACTGATCTATTTGTTCAACTTCTGGTCAAATGCCCAGTAAATGATTTATGAGCTAGTTTAATAAACAGTTTGATCAAAGGTCGTATGTTAAAGAGCTTTTGGTGTCTGCAGGTGGCGATCACACAATTGCATATCCAATCCTGCAAGCTGTTGCTGAGAGGCAAGTAGGCTATGAATCATTGTCTGGAGACAGTTAATAATCCATATTATAAGAAGTTCACATTTCCCAGACAACATGAGACAAGGCCTTTTCCCTTTTCACTGTGATTTATCAGGCATGGCCCGGTAGGTTTGGTCCACGTGGATGCTCATGCTGATACCAGTGATGTGGTCTTGGGGGAGAAGATTGGACATGGGACACCGTTCAGACGTTGTGTGGAAGAAGGACACCTGGACTGTAAGAGAGTGGTCCAGATTGGCCTGCGTGGTTCAGGCTACTCTGCAGATTCATATGAATGGAGTCGGGCCCAGGTACTCTACACTTTGCCTCAGGCAAATACCAACATTCTGGTTTTACTGCATAGCCAAAGTAGCAGTAAGCAGTTAATACATGATCTAAATGTATGCTGGTATGGTAAATGATACACTATATAAAACATGTTGTACCATCTGAATCCAAAATGACACATTCATATATCTTTCTGACCACAGTCCAAAACCCAAGAAAGTGCAGTTGCAGGAAAAGTAATGGCACTGTTGGCTATTTCCTGGTTTTCTGTATAAATTGGTCATGAAATGTGATCTGATCTTCACCAGAGTCACAAAAATCAAACAAAAAACACAATATTTCTAACCTGTCAAAACACCAACAATCATGAGCTTTCATGTCTTTAGTGAACACATCAATTACAAATACAGAGTGATGGTGGAAAAAGTAATGACAACAGTGTTTAAATAATGGGGGCTGCCTCTGGACCTGGACAGCTCCCCATTGCGGACGGAAAATGAATTCCCAAGTTTAACAAGGTGTCCTACAGGATAATGTCGGGGCAGCTGTCAGCAAGCTGAAGCTCATTAGAAGCTGGGTGATGCAGCAGGACAATGACCCTAAATATTTAAGTAAATCTACTGCAGAATGGTTTTCCAGACACAAAATCCACCTTTTGGACTGGCCCAGTCAGAGATAAGATTTAAACCCTGTAATGACCTCAAGAGAGATGTTCACACCAGACGTCCCAAGAATACGGCTGAGTTGAAGCTGTTCTGTTAAAAGGATGGTCCAAAATTGCTCCTGGACATTGTGCAGATCTAATCCACAGCTACAGGACGAACTTGCTTGAGGTTATTGCTGCCTAAGGTTGTTCAACCAGTTATTAAAACACCATTGTTGCCATTATTTTTTCCACCATAATGATATATGTTTAATAGGTGTGTTCAATAAAGACATTGTGAAGCTTTTGGTAAAGATCAGTTTATGTTTCATGACCAATTTTCGCAGAATACCAAGAGGTTGCAAACAGTGGGATTACTTTTTCTTGTACTGTATATTTACTAAAATAAAATTTGAAAAATAACTGGATCTGTTAATTAATTATGTAAGTATTAAATTATTTTTCTTTTGACCCACTAATAGATTACTCACCTAAATGTACCTCTAGATTAATGTGCCTCAATAATCTTAAAGTTAATGTATTTAAATGTAAAATAACATTTACAGATGGTTGTACATTATGTTGCTGTAACAATTAAGAATGAAATCACAGGTGAAAACTTCAAACGCATTACGCAGTATGAAATATACTAGGACGAAAAACTAAACCAGCTAAATAAAATTCAGTTGTCATTAATTTTAATAGTTATACATTTGTTTGTTTTCTTTTCCTGTGCCATGGTGACATGGCAAAAGTGGTCATTGACAAAGGCCTATTAAGTATTTACATTTCAGGAAAAATACCTGTGAAACAAAAAAGTCCAAAAAAGTCAACCAAAATCTTCTTGATACTTCAAGTGTTTCTTGTTTTACTACTAAATCTGAAGTTTAAAATGCCACCAAGGAACTACACCCACAATACACCCCCAACACAGCTGGTTATCTTAGTTAGGTATTTAGCATAGCTTAAAGTCTAGAAACAGGAGGCAACCAGGCTCTGCTTAAAAGTAACAAAATGTTCCTGCTAGCACTTGTAAAGCTCTCTGCATATTATATCCAGACAGACTTCAGTCTAAAAATGAGTTATGTAATAAGTTATGTTTTTTGTACCATCTTGCATATTGTCCAGTATGTCTTCTAACAAGCTTTCCCTACTGTGCAGGGTTTTCGTGTGGTCCAGGTGGAGGAGTGCTGGTTCAAATCTCTCACACCTTTGATGGCTGAGGTCAGGGCTCAGATGGGCAGTGGTCCAGTATACCTCAGTTTCGACATTGATGCTCTTGATCCAGGTTTTGCCCCTGGAACAGGCACACCAGAGATAGCAGGGCTTACTCCTATCCAGGTAAACATGAAACAACAGGCTTGAATGCACCTAATCTCCATTGAGTTTTATAAAGATCTTTGTCACTTTGGATCTTCGGATTTGACTGCCGGTGGAAGGTGTCAGCAGAGGAATCTGAGTGTTTGTTATTGATGATACAAAAGGCAGACGATGGTTACATAGTTAAAAAAACTGGAGACTGTAAGTTGAATATTCACATTACTGTATGAATAATAATGTGTTTTTGTTATCTTGGTTTGATGTAGGGAGTTGAGATCATCCGAGGTTGTCGTGATCTGAATCTAGTTGGATGTGACCTTGTGGAGGTGTCTCCACCTTATGACACTACAGGTACTTGACACATTTCTCAGCATCGCAGACTGTCTCTCTCTCTCTCTCTTTTTTTCCACAACCATTATAGCCTATGCCTCTGTTTTCTTTAACAGGGAACACTGCCCTGACTGGTGCCAACCTCCTCTTTGAAATGCTGTGCGTCCTCCCAAAAATTAAATATTACTGATCTGATCACACAGGACAGGACAGGAAGTCCAGTTGATTAAGCTGTTAAGACAAATCCTGCAACAACCACAGATTTGCTGATTTTAATCAGTTAACATAAAACAACTTACAACACAATAAAAGCACAATTTATGAGACCAATGAAACATCTGACAGCAACAGACATTTATACTAACTTGTAAAGAAAATGAATGACTTAAAACCTTAACGACAGAGTTGATGAATCAATGTAGAATATTCACTGTCTCTTTGAATATATATACTCTTTAAAATAACCTTTATATTTATTACATGGTTTAAAATATTTACAACATATAGTATCAACAAGTCACTAATTGCAAATTAGTACTGTGTATTATAATGATATAATGCACCAGACAATATCAATGTGCCTTTTATATTCTCTCACAGCCAAAGGAGATGTACCCAAATGTCTTGTTTTATTTGACTTATCAGTCCAAAGATATCCAGCAGACAATCTTCTACTGTATGACCAAAGAAAAGCATTAACCCGTCACATTTCAGAAGCTGGAATCGTTTTTGCTTTAAAAATGACCTTTAACAGAAAAGCTGACGATCAATTCAATAAACCACTCTTTATTCTTTAAATGAGAACACCTTGGTATGATTTGCAATGACATTATTTGTTTTTCTCCAAACACCACTGTACTGCATATTGATTGGCAAAGTAAAGCTGTTCTGCCTGTCAAGCCAATAAAGAGACATATTGTTGTTAACAGTCTGTTTAGCTTCCTGATATTTGCTGGACAGTCGACTTCGCCACTAAACCCAAGAATTGTAGAGAAGATTCAAAGCAAAAGCTAAAAGCATTTAGCCGAGATAAACCTTAAACAAAGATTAAGAATTACTTCTCCTCACTAAATCCACCAGTTAATCCACATGTAAAACGTTTGTAATTCATTCGGTTATCTCCACATTTCATCATGTCAAACATGAGGCATCAGTTTTGCCTCAGAAGGATTATTCCTAACATGACTGCTGTGTGGCAGTCATGCCGCCCCTGAGACTGAGGAAAGACAGGTGCTGTGATTCTTTTGTCTTTTTTTCCCCCTTACAACGATTGCGATAAAGAGAGCAATAAAAGTTGGATCATCTGCAGATTGGAATAATGTGTGGCTTAAAAATATCCAGACATTAGTCTGTTGCTCATTTTCAGAGCTGTTTTCTACAGCTGTATAGTCCTGCTCCATTTGGCAACAAACACTGTGCTACACTCCCATCTGATACACAGAGCTGGCTACTGTCAGGGTCATCTGATATTGTCACCACCATACTTCATGACTCTAATGAAGTGCACAGATTGAAAGCACAGCAGCACAGATTTGAGAGTCAGATTTGGCTTGTGTTTGTTGACTGATCCTTAACTCATGTACACAAAATAATAATAATTGATACTTTATTGATCCCCTTGGGGAAATTGTTGTTTGGACAGCTGCTAGACCTGTGTCAGCGCTACTACGGGGTTTCGGTGTCTTGTCCAAGGACGACTGCTCTACCCACTGAGCTATCATGCCGCCCCAACATACAAAGGTTTTCAAGGTTTTCACCCACTGAGTTAATTAGATTTTATAAATTCAGAGTTTGATGCCTAAAACACAAGAAAAAGTTGGGACACAATCATTATATCATCATTGTAAATCATTAGAATCGTTTGGGAAATGATGATACTAATTGTTGTAGTTTTACAAGTGAGATATTTGCCTGACCCGACTGGATACAAGACTTCAGCTACTAAAAAGTTTGTGGTTGCTGTTGTCTGATTCTCCTCTTGATGATGAGCCATACATTTTCAATATGAGACAGATGCAAGCAGGTCAATCAAACACGGGCTTCAGTGTCTATGAAGCCATGCTACTGATGCGTGTGCAGAATGAGGCCTGGCATTGTCCCGCTAAAATATCCACTGACTTCCTGGGAAACGTTGGCCTGATGGCAGCATATGTCTCTCTCTGCAGTGATGGTACCGTCACACATACTGTATGCTAATTAACCATGCCATGTACACTGATGCACCTCCATACTGTCACAGATGCTGGCTTTTGCACCTTTCATCACAGCTAACAGTCTGGATGTTTTGGGGTTTTTTGCCTTTGGCACGGAGAACTTGACGTCCGTTTTTCCTGAGAACAAGCTGTCCCACCACAGATGTGTGAATATAGTCATCACTGTAAATCCTTGCAATGCTGCTTCTATTGTCAAATAAATGTTTAAGTGTAAAAGTAAGTTTCACAAATATTCCCAGACTTTTTGTTTTTGAGGTTTTTGTTTTTATTGCATTTTAGAAAAAGTCCCAGCTTTATTAGGTTTGTATATTATGTTGTTCTGTCATTAATTTAGATTATCTGAACAACATACAAATAATAACAGTGCTTTACTTGACTCCTAAACTACTATTACTTAATGCACTGGAAACACAAATAGATGGTGTTTGTGAGTCACAGAGAACTTGAGCTGAGGATACCAAAGTATCCTAAACAGTTTGGTTTTGGGACCTGTAATAATGGGTTGAGACAGTTTTTACTGAACATGTTTGACATGATTTTTCCAGTACTTTTCTGCTGATGGGAGGCAAGGGAGGAGTCCCTGAATCACACCACTGTGGTCAGTGAGATGTTTCTAGTATGCATTCACAGTCCGGGAACAGAAATGCTCTCACTCTTATATCCAGGCAAGTTTAAAGAGTGAATGAGCAAATTCCTGCTTAGAAGCCTGCAGCATAATGCACATAATGTATTTGGGACTCTGTTACAGTATTTCATACTTGTGGTACTTTTTGCTTTGCAACACTTTAAAATAGAACACCTCTTCATATGTCTGAGTGCATCCAGTTCAACACCTTAATAATTTCTTGAGTTCTCTGAAAGATGTAAATTTACGGTAATTCACAAGACAAAAGCAGAGATTAGGAAAAAGTCTGAAAAAACATACAGTACCATGTATCTGTTCTGGGTGGCAGATATTTGTTGACCACCCACATTTATCTCGTGACCCCTTTGCAGGGTTCTCAGGCTTCAGGTTTGGACACGCTGCCCTATTGTGGGGCCTTTGAGGAAGACATCTCTTCCCCTTCCTTGGTATTTTCTTCTTCATGTCTCTTTATGCAGGTTTATTTTAGTTAATAAAACAATGCAAAACTCACAAGTGTCACATTCATAACATACCAACCATCTTGGTAATCCTATTATGTGTATCTCCCTTTAGCCTATTTTGGTGGATAAATGAGAGCAGCTCATCTCCACTTCTATTCAGGGTTCAGCTTTTAATCGGCAGCAGCTGTTCTCTCAAGTCTCTGCATGATAACATGCTCTTTACACTAGTTATATGAATGAACACAAACATAGAGCCACCCCCACATACATAGCCACTAACCTTATGTCCTAACAAACCATGTATTTATGTGTGCGGCTTATAATTAGAATTGATATCTCTGATGGGACAGCAACACGGAACACTTAATTCCCATAAGTCTCTATTTATACTTGATGTTTGAATTGGTCTTTTGTATCCACTCTGTCCACTGAAGTCATTTTAGCCTTTAGTGTAGGTCTTTCTTAAGTCCAGTAGAGGGCTCACTGGAACTAGTTTGGGAGTTTCCATTAGGCACAAAAAAAATAAATGACTTGAGGGCATGAAAAGTGCACTGCAGGTGTAGAGCAGGTTAACTGCATCAAGAAAACAAAAGACAAATCACTGCATCAGATTGTTTGACAAACTGTTTTAAAGAATCAAGTTTTACACTTTATTTAAACTGTATTTTTTATGTTACACAGGCAATAAAAAACATTTACATGTCTATGAGTATATGCATGCTGAATAATCACTTTACTGTCAGGTTAAGTTAGCATACTTTAGTACTTTTTACTAGAGGTGGCAAGTAACTTAGTACATTTACTAGTATAATTTGAGGTACTTTAATGGAGTATTTCCATTTTATGTTCCTTTTACTTTTACTCCACTACATTCCTTTCATTAGTTACTAGCTACTTTTTGCAGGATTAGATTTTTATAAATAACATTTTTAATCAAACACTGATGTGTCATTTATAGATTACCCTCCTTTAACCGCCGTTAAAATTTTTTTACCACCTGCTGTTTTTGCTCCAAAGTTTGTAGATAAAGACACATTTTAGTCATAATTAAATAAATCTGGACCAGACTTCTACATTGTTTAAAATACACTGTTTTCTTAGTGAAGTACTTTTACCTTTGTACTTTAAGTAAAATTTAGAGCATGTACTTGACTACCTTACAAATTAAAAGGGTACTTCTACTTGTCATGGATTATTTCTCTTTTCCAGACAGATTACTCTGCTGATACTTCCATCATACATCAGGGGGCCCACTGACCTCTCTCCCCTAGGCTCGTTCAGTAATCCACTCATAGTTATGGATTCAATTACAGGATAACAGGATATAAAAGCTCCATCATCACAATGTTAAATAGGAGCTTGTTAGGAGCTTCTATTTTGAGGAGTACATCTGCACAATATAAATGGTATTAAACTTCCCTCGTTTCTCTCTCTAGCTGAAAAACTCTGCCAACTGATGTCATCTGGAGGAGTTTTTCAGTCCAAATTGTGATTCGGCTGCTCATACTATGGAGGTTGTAGTGTTGGTCAACCTGCTCCTCCAGATGACACCATTTGAACTGAAAAAGTCCCCCAGATGACGTCACCTGGACAAACTCAATATTTACTAGCATAGGCAGACTTTTCGCCCACGTGGAGACAATAAGAGCACTACAATAGCAGGTCCCCAGCAGTGCACGCATGTAAAGCCCTAACATGGGTCTACTAGGTGGCGTCTGCCCACACTGGGATTAGCTGTCTTCTCTCTCAGCACTCCCCGTCTGGATTCCATTCCGCTTTTTACTTTTCGGCTGCACACTGACTTCCCAGTGTGACTTTGCAAGAGCGCATTTAGCCCACAGAGTCCCAAGTTTCGGATTGCACGGGAAGAAGAAGAAGAAGCAGCTTCAACTTTAAACCCCTCTCCTCTTCCTTCCTTCCATCCGACTCGATAGTCTCCGTCCTCGTCCCATTAAAGAAAAGAAAAAAAGCGTGGGAAAAGGACCAGTTCGTCTTTTACCTGTTGATGAAGTCCCACCGGGTGTGGGAGGCAGAGGAGCAGCCGAGTTTCTTCACCCACAAGAAAAGTCTGGAAAAGAAAGGTGCGGGCGACACACAGCGGTCCAGCGGCCAGGAGGAGTAAAGGACCTCAGCTTTCTCCTTTTCCCCAGCGTGTAGCAGCCTGCGCTGGGTTGCTGGAAAATGGGCACTCCGGCCGCCTCGATCTGTGGACTTACCCTCACTCTGATACTCACATGTCAACTGCTTGCTGTAAGTGAGCTCCAACTTTCTCTCTTTACTGCCTTTTTTTTGTTTCATTCACCCACAAAACTGACGCACATCAGCAGAGGTAAAGTCAAAGTTACAAATCAGTGCATTTATGTCCTATTAAAGGCAAAAAAAAAAAAAAAGGGGGGGGGTGAGTTGGTGTTACTATTTCTGTTAAGTAAATAGTGCTGTGTGCGGGTGCAGGGCTGCTCGCATGCAGGTGGTGCGCTGTAGAACAGATTCCAGTACACAGTCAGATCAGCATGAACTGTAAAGATGCTTTTAGAAGTAATATGACAAACTAGAAGCTCCTGTTGAGTGAAGGAGGGCTAAGTTTGTCCACAGAAACAAGCTATTCATAGTCTCCCTGGAGTCCAAAGCGACTTTGTCAGGCTACACTTGGCTCTGTCTACAGTCTCTGTTAGTTGACATGACTTCAGTTTGTGACAATGTGATAAAAAAAAAAAAATCTGCATATATTTCACTGCATTCAGATCATTTATTTGTCTTTCTTATTATGTTCTCCCACAAGATCTGGAATCCTTCAGAATAAAAGTTGAGCTCCCTTTAGAAAAAAGTGGGTTTTAGATAATAAAATTGTATCAGCTTGTCTGCTTGGTCATCTGAGATCTACTACAATTACAAGTTACATCCTCGGGTTTCATTCATTCAGTTTCCACCTTGACATGCTGTGCATTTGCAAGGAATACTTGTACTAATACTAATACGTGCCCATCAGACGTTATGTCTTCATATGGCTCATTATGTCCAGTTGTTAGCCCAGAACTCAAAGATTTAATTTCTAATAATGATATACAAGACAGAAAAGCAGCAAATCCTCCTGGCCGAAAAAAGGGGGAACCAGATAATATTTGACCTCTTTGTTGGATAAATGACATCCAGAGTCCAATCCAGTGACAACAGAGTTGGTGGTCATCTTTCCGTTGTTCAGCTTCAACTGTAACGCACCGCTAGATATTTATTCAAGACTAATTCTTGATATTTAAGTCTGGGATAGATTCTCTTTACTTTGCTATATCTGTGGTATGAATCATATAGAGGGTGACCATTGCTTTGCTGCTGAGAATAGACCCCTCCACTCCCCCGCCCACCCCTACCCTCTAGAAATCTCGTCTGGTCCCTCACTTTTATGCCCTCTAATAAACCGAGCTGCTGTCATGGTTGAGATATCTGTGACTGCTCTGCGTTGATCTGATCAGAAGCGAAGCCTTTTTGAATGATGGGATGCTGTCCTGGGGGCCAGCAGACATAAATCTCTCACTGTTGCATACAGAGTGTATGAGCGGCAATGTGCTTGACGTTCCAAAAGCTGTAGAGGTGGAACTCTGACGACTTCAGGGTATATTTAACATCCAGCAGTGGCACGCTATTGAACGCTGCACCTTTCCTGCTTGAAAGCATGATCTATCAGTTTGTGTCAGTCAAACTGAGATGGAACGGACGTTAGCTGCAACACAGCTTCTTCAGTGTCTTCAATCCACAGAAGTCATCCAGTCCCTGGAGAGACTGTTTTCATCCATTGTGTGCTGTCACTGGAATGTAGTAGTAGAACTTTACACTTTTACCACAGCCTTGACTGACTGCTAGATCTACAACACCAACGTAATTGAATTATCTGAAACCACAAGCATCTGTTTCTTGCATTATGACTTTGAACTGCACCGGGTTGGGTGGTGGTGTTGTCTTAATTCAATTAAGCCCACGTTCTGGTGTTGCCAAAGGCCTTACTTTCTCCACCCGCTAGAATGCCAGGCTCATGCGCATCAACTCAAACAAAGTCAGTAAGAAGTCTCGATGGGTAAGCGCACTCCATCATAAAAGAGTCCCCATGTTCCACTGTGAACCACCAGTAGTGCTAGTGGGAGAAATGACCTGAGTCAAGTCGTTTTACAGCTTAATACTGATAATGTTTTACAAGTAGAAATGGTTTTAAGGTTCGTGGTTCTTCCTTATGGTCGTAGTTAATTTTTGACTTCTGGTGTATGACATCACACTATAGAGAAGTGTGGCACATCGATCTCTCTCTGTATACACCACAAGTGTCCCCTGACTTCACTGGGGGGTTTGGGGAAGGCTGACCTCGACTCCAGTAGCTGTTGAATATGTGTCCTGTGCGTAAATTGTTCTCTTTCTCAACCTCATCTGTGCCGCGCTAAATATTACACATCGATAGTTTGATCTTTTGATCTATTTAGTTTGTGCTCTCCCTGTGAGTCGCTGGGTCATTTCAGACACTGCTACCTGGTGTTTTATTCCCATTCAGAGCTTCAAGTTTTTTTTTTTTAAGACTTTCAAACCGCAGCAGCGCAAACACAAACTCCACTCCACAGTTTGAACAGTAGGGAAGGTCTGCCCCCTCTAACCTCATTCACATAACCGCTCGAAGACTGGGTTCAGTAAACAGTGTGTTGTTGAGTTATAGCCCTCAGGAGGGAGGCCATCTTGGCTGATGGGCCACTGCTCCTCGAACATATTGGCACAGATGGACTCCAGGCCAGTAGGCATTTGCTGATTCTACAGTGAGGTGTGACTAGTTTCCAGTACAGGGGTCACAGAGGTGAGCACTCCTGACACCTGAACCTGACACTGTGTCTCAGTTCAGTGGGGTTCTCTCATCATCCCTGATCTTCCTGATCACCTTTAATTTGTGTATCCAGTCAATACGCCTTCACATATTCAACATCTTACAGGCTCTTTGTGTAAGGCAGTCATTTCAGAATGTTTTGGTACGCCTTGAAAAGCTGTCATGTGGGAAGTAAACATTTGTTCACCGTTTCAGCTTTTCTTTATTTTCTTTTGTTGATAATGTCTCTGTTGTTACAATAGTTCCATTGGATGCACATGTGCTTCTTTATGCCCCTACAGAGAAGTGAGCCCAACTCTGGTTTTGATTGAGTCTGTCTGTCAGTATGGGTAGAAGAGGCACATCCTCCTGTTTTTGACTTAAAGGACCGTGTTAGAGTTGCTAATGATGCTGTGGTGTTTCAGATTTTGCTACCCTGTAGGCAGCTTTTCTTCTTTTCGGATACATTTTACAGCTGTATGAGCTTTAGGAATTTAAATTGCAGAGATGCATCAACCCCTAAAGATGGCTAAAATATACTTGGGTTTTTACTTCACCCTCACCCTCGCCTGCGACACACACACACACACACAGGCTAATGTTTTCTCAGTGCACTTTGCTTTGTAGATGCGGTGGTGTTGTGTATTCGTGCCCAGTGTTGTGTCCGTGTCAGCCAGAGGAGCCGACTCCAAACACAGCTGCACCTCAGCTGGTACAGCAGCCACGGTGTGCATGTGCTGACATGAGCGGACATACTCCTGAGTACTGCCTGTTGTAACTGGAGTCCTGCTCTTTCCATTCGCACCTCTTCACGTGTTTACGTTTGCCCTCTCTTGAAGCACTCGCCCGTGGTTGGCAGATCAGTCGGAAGCCTGTCATGATATTTAAAGTATGCTTTGCTCCTTATTGTGCTGTTGCAGAATTTACTCTAAATCTAACACGCGTTGACAGCTTTATAAGAAGAACAAAAGACTGTAAATGGCTTGTACAGACTGACTGATTTGCCTGTCTTAAAGAGTTTTCTTGAATCTTTTCCCAGGCTTTTCCCAGGCTGCACTAATGCTTACACTTAGTAGAGAGTCATTGAAATGCTAACTATATTGCACTCTGTCTTTGAAGGCACTCTATCGTTGTCTGTGCCCTATTGAATCTGCCATTGTCTTTGCCAGTGGCATTGATGGGGAGTCACTTGTAAGTTCCACTTTTCACTTGAGGGACCTGCTGCATTGTCTTGTATGGTCCCTTCTAACTTATACAGCCACTCTAATGGGGGTTGTGGCCCTTTCCACCAAAGGTATTTGGTGTGCTGTGAACAGAAGGGATGTTTTTTCTGGGCACTTAAGTTTAGGAATGCCGTTTTTTTTCTACATTGTCTTGTCAAACCAGGTTTGACCCTGACATCCTGTGAAGTGTTTATAAAAGAAGTCCCACCCTGGTGTCTTATCAGAGCTGATGTTTTCTTCGCACCCTGAGCCCAGACTAGTAGCGCCCTTCCTCCACTTCCTCACTGTACAAGTCTCTACCTGTGAAACTGAAAACCCTCCATCTTTGCAAGACTTTATTGTAACCTTAAGAAGATGCAAATTCACCTAAGCTCCTGTTAAACCCTTAATGTTCAAGGAACTGTGCAGACTTCAGGGTGAAATGGCTCAGTGAAAAAGTAAATACAGGGAAAATGCTCGCTTCCCCTTTCTGCTCGCTGTTAGTTAATTCAGGACTGTGTGAAGGCCCTCATACAAGTCTGCCGCTCTTCACGAGTCTAATTAGCCAGTGAGTTTTTCAATTTAAATGTTTTGTTCTTTTGAACGCCAGACCTGATGAACTAGAGCTGATTATGCTTTAGCAAATCTGAAGATAGTCATCATCCTAAAAGCTATTTCCTTGTAAGGGTAAAAGTCAAAATGTGCTTTTGAAAAGCAGTCAAGTCATCATTTTAGAGGGAAATGCAGTCGTTGGGTCGGGGTTCTCTGATTTAGTACATAGACAATGTAGTAACAGGTACACTGCTTCACAATATCAGCCTTTGAAACCACTGCTAAAGTATGCCACATCACTTCTTTATTATGGAGCAGTTCCCATCTGTGGCCCTCACAGAGGCTCCAGAGGCCCTTAGGAGAGACAGGAGGAGAGCAGCACCAATCTGGTCTGTGTTATCATGTCAGCTGCCGTCCCACGAGACATAACATCTTTGTCTTTGTTATACATACACCCTCTCTACAGGAACATGTGCGTACTTTGTGGTCTCAGAGGAATTTCTGTCTGTTTTCACCCTCTTTCTTTTCCTCTTTCTGCAATCTTGGTGTTGATCAAGTCTACGAATGCCTGCACACTGTAAACAATCAGTAAACCAGTTATATACTGCATCATAGTTGCTGAAGAGAACTCATTCTACCTGTTGCTTCAGTAACAGACGCTTTGGGCAAGTGATTTGCTCCATGATAAGATATCTTTACAGCTTTAATGGGTTTGTGGTTAAGAGGTTGCTAGCAGACCATTGTTTCGGTGCGCTGGCTTGTGATGGTCTAAAAACTTTTGTCCCTTGCTAAGTCACCATCCTGTAGGGGAAATGAAACATGGCATTATGTGCAGGACAAGAGGACCCCACTTCCCCTGAAGCAAAGTTTATTCAGTCTTTCCTGTGCACAATTTAGATGTCCTGCCCTATATATAGTGGAAAGAAAAAAAACAGCGTGATTGTTGTTTTCTAACCACCCTTACTTCAATCTAGTATCTCTCAGAAGTATGTTTACATTTAAAAAAAATCCCATAATCTCTACTCGCTCTCTTTCTGCATTCATATTTGTACAAGACATTTATTAAAACATGTTCTTTTCATCTTCAGCCTCTTAATCATGCAGTAACAGCCCAGAGGCATTAATCACTGGTTTTCAAGATTTGCACAACAGTCACTTTGGAGTGTTTGTCAGTTGCAAAGCTGTACAGAAGTTTACACATTTTTTTATAACTTGGCAAGTAACAAGCTGTAACTAAGGATTAATGAATTCTCCTGGACCTAATTATGCCAAAGTATACAAGCCCTCATTTTAATTTTTCTCTCCCATCTAGTCATACTTGAATTTATCACAGTGTGTTTCAATGGAGCAAAGCTGCGTGGTTGGAAATATTTTCCATCCAGGTTTTCTGCTTTTGAAGGTGCATGTTCCATGACATGAGCCAAATAGTGTTGTAATGGAAAAAAAGTCTTTAATTTAGACACACACACTGATTCTCATACTGTATTTTTAATAAAAGAAAATAACACTCTGACCTGTTGTCAACCTGTATAGATGAACCTTTTAACCACTGTCAGAGTTCAGTACAAAATTTAAAGTGCATTAGAAGTAACATAATTATATCCTATTATATCATCCTAAAATATTTAAATTATATAATACAATATTTAATATTACAGTAGATTAAAAGATCATACTTTAAGCGTGACCTTTGTTATCATTACAGCTTGCTAATTGTCCCTGTTCATTTCTCAAGCTATCTGTCCTCAGAGAGCTTGCAACTGTTGCTTCCAGAATTTATTAGCTGTATTTAACAACTCATTAAGGTAACTGACTGAGTCACTATTTGGGGCCCCGTTTCTAAGGCTCTTTCAAATGTGGCCTTCTTTCACCAGACAATGAAGGATCTAATGGTTGGATCATTCATCATCCAAGGCTATCCCAAGATTCTTGGGTGCGCCGGTGCCTTCACAGACTGTTGAGTCTCCCAGTTTATTGGTGTATTTTCATTTACACTAGTTGTGCCACTGTGGTAGGCCAGTTTCTAATCTCAGCTTAGTCTTGTTGTGGTTTCCACGTTACCCGAGTGGAGTGAGAGGCCTGTCAGGCTCCCAAGCTGAGATATAGCCTAATTTATTTCCACATTTTTACAGCGCCATTGCAGTGATATTATTAACGAAATCTTGCATTTAGTAAAAAATAACAAAATGAAAAAATAAAATCTGAATATCAAAATTGAAAACCAAACACCTATCTAATGAACGAATATCTGAATAGTTGGGTCCAGCCCTACTGGATTGTTGGCACAGTTGGATGTGTGTTACAGCCGACATGTCTTCATTGCCTTCTTGATACAAAGAGATGTACAGTTTTTGTGAGTCAGGCTGGGAGGCGTAACAGTGATACACTAGGCTTCTGTGTGGGAACTTGTAGGAATGAAAATAAAGCCATTGATAGCAGTGGAATGTGAACTCTGCTGGTGGTGGTTGAGTGTTTCACTGGATCACAGCTCCGTGAATGCTGCTGGAAACCATCACCACTGAGACTTCTGATAAATTTCAAACACACTTCTCTTAAAGCTGTTCCAGATCACTGCCAGAATTCACATCACATTTAATCTTTATGTATATGGACTATTGCCAACTAAATACAAAGAGACACAAAGACTCCTTAACCACCATGCTGACTAAAGTAGATTAGCATCCTTCATGTGCCCAGAGGCTTGACAGTAAGTGAGTCTACCCAATACCTGGCAGGCCTATTCAGGCTTAAGGTTGGTTGGTAACACAGCTGGTAAGGCATGGGGAATTTCTGTGGCTTTTGACTAAAGTGGCTGCATATAATTTTCTCTCCACCCAAACCATCTGTTGATTCCATGGAAAGAGGAGACATATGAATGCATCTTAAAGCTTATTTATATAATCCTGAATGTTTACCGTTTAATCAGCATGGCTAGAGATGTGTACAGGTGATCTATTGGAAAAAGTACTAGTTTGAAACCAAACTAAACTTCCGATCTGTCACATTTTGGACATAGCACCATTTAGCTTTTGGGGAATCATGAGTCAGCCTGTGCTAAGCTGAAATACAGAGTTTACAGTAACTCGTTGGTGACCACCAGCAATGCCTGTTCAGACCACAGCAGCTGTTAGACACTGCAATCTTTTAAACCAGCGCACAGCTGTTGTGATATTTGATTAAATCTGACAGCTGGAAGTACATTTCAGAATTTTTGTCTTGTACTCTTTTTATAAACACGCGAGGTACATGTGCTAATCGAAATGACCGTTCTTGTTTCAGTTATTTGTTTGATGCTTGATGATCTTTCCGTAGTCATCAGAGAAAGTGAAGGTCTCACTTTTCTGTTTGTCTTCGTGCAACCAGCACCTCCAGCCAAGTCAGGCAATTATTGCTTTAAAAGGGGTAATTAAATGGTTCTTCCCCTGAACTGAGGGCTTGTTTGATTTACAGTATGAGGACTGCAAGCACATAGAGGAGACTCTTTCAGCTGTGCCAGGAAGAGGCCCTGTCTTCCCTACCAGGCTGTACCTGCTGAGGCTGTATTTTGACCTTGTCATGGGCGCAAGGGGTGGAGATTGGAGGCACGTTGTGGGTAAAATTTGGCACAAACACCAGACTGCAGTCAGATTTTCTGGCACAGACATCAGTCTTGCCTTTTGGCATGATGTTATCCTTATTCTGTTGTTTCACTGGGGCATTCCCAGTGTAGGAATAATGGAAAACAAGATTTGTGGGAGATAATAGAAGAACCACCAGGTTTTTTAGAAGAGGTCGATCAGACATGCAAAGATTAGGGTCTGATCAGCGCTTGATGCTGTGTTTCTGAGGACTAGTCAGCATTATTATTGCAGCCCAGGACTTGTCCTTCTGACATAATGTCTGCATAAGAGTCTACATAAAACTTAAAATATGACTAAAATATCACGCCCCTGCTACAGACCTGTTTCAAAAAACTTGAATCTGTCCCCTTAACCTGTAGTGTTTACGTTGGCACATTTTAGTATGTTGCATGAATAAGTTGAACTTGATTGTCCAATGGAATGGACTACATTAACAATCCTTAACTGTTTGTTATATTTATTCAAACTACTGAAATATATAAACATAACAATATCAATGTTTAACATGCATTGTCATTGGAGAGGAATACTTGGGAAGCTGGGGAATGAATGCCTCTTGAAAAGCCATTTGAAAACATCCATCATAAGAAATGATAACCTATTTAATTACATAATTCTTCTACATGTAAAATTCTGTTATCACAGCACAATTATACTGTAAAGTACTATCAGGAAGATGAAACATAATGTTGCTACCTCACTGGTGAAAGCTGAGCCTTAAACTATCTCCTTTTTTTTTCGTGAAATGTCATGAACTGGCTTGTGCTGGCCTATCCATTACCAAAGTGATGAGTCACACACAGAGCAGACTGCAGTTTCTCTTCCCTCGTACGCCCGACGGGTTCACTTCGCTGATTAACCACCAGAGTTCGATGTATTTTCACACAGACACACAGGGCCCCTTGCCTATAATTACCTCTGATAATAGTAGGAAATAGATCCCTCACATCTGCTTCCAATGAATGGGCAGGTTAGCCCTGCTGCTTTCTTGTATTATTGCATAAACCCCATGGCAAACAGATGTCTTTGTAGGTGTGAGCACACCTTCAAATTAAGGCCTGTAGTAGAATTATGAGGACAGGTGAAATTCGTCTGTCAACTGTTGAGAGGAAAATACTCCCAGACTGTGTTTATGTGTTGTCAGACGTCGGCCCTTGGGTTTGTTTTGTCGTTGGTAAGAAGCTCTCCTCCCATCCTAAGTTCCTGTATCGTTTAAATGTGGAGTTTTATTAAAGTGACTGAACCTCAGTCTGCTCTGTCACCCTGCAGCATTTGTTCCCAACTGTTTGCTCTAGTGTAAGGCAATATAGTTTCCACGTGGACCTGATTGTACCTGTAGCTGATTTAATTGCGTCTCCATATGTAGTCAGCAACATGGGTTACAATAGGAATGAAGACCATGTAGAGGATGGTGTTTGAGATATATAGAAGTTAGGTATACTAAACTATTCAAGAGCACAATATAGCCTCTTACATCATGTTAATATTAAGACATAAATGTTGGCACATGCCAAATGTGCTAACCGCTAAATTCATGGAATAAGGTTCCTGTTTAATTGGCCGCCTTTTAAGCTTTTATGGCCTGCTCTTGGCTAATAAGGGGAATGTTTAACAAAGCACAGGACCAGGAGCCAGTAGCCTCTGCTTCCAAAGTAAATGCCTGCAATCGATGGCCTTAATAATGGTGTGTGGTTCCAATTAGCTGCCCAGAGGTGTGATTAATACCTATTAGTTTAGACACAAAAATGCAATAATATTATGAGGTGTTTCCATTCCATGAGAAAATTCCATTTAATTGCAACCTGGGTCTTGTTTTTGGATTTTGAACCATTTTTCAATCAGTTTTGATCATAAATTACTCAGCAGCTTAATTGTAGAAATATGGGGAAACTATGTCTTAATGACACACAACAGCAAAATTCATCTGTGCATCGTTGTGAAATAGGCAATACCAGGGTCTTGGTGATGTTGAGTTATGGCAAACAATCCAGGAAAGTGCAAGCACAAGTCAGTCATAAGAGACCCCAAAGGTTATTCCATTTCTTTTCAATAAAAAGTTTGTTGGTAGAAAAAAAGGGATAGTGGGTCATTAACAGAACAAGAAGTTTAAATGGTTAGTTTAAAACACGTATTAGTAGCATTAACTCCTGTTATTAAGTTGTCCATGAGAAACTCCCTGTTTTTGCAGAAGTTTATAATCCTGGCTGAAGAGGTTTGAATAAAAGTAATAACAAGTCAACAAGTTGAAATAGTTCTGCACAAATGATCAATGTGTATAGTATGAATAAATGTAATGTATTGCAAATGTGCATTGCTTTACCTACCCTTTTTAATTGGGATCCAATCTGTTTTGTTGTTTTGTTCACACTGTAGTGAATGCTGTGCTTGCATTTAGCCATTGTTCGGCTCTCAACATGTAAGCGGGTTATTTTTGGGTCTGTCTTGTGGAGGTGTGGTAAGTGAAGTCAAGGAAGTGTTTAATGTAGTTCAGAGATTTTATCTGGCTCTCAAAGCTGGCCCTGTCTGGGGGAATTCCTTCTCCCAAGTTCATCAGGGAAATGGGCTAGCTATCAACCTTACTGAGATGCTGTCTTATCACACTCAGATATTCATGCTTGTGGATTCTTCAGTGTAGCCAAAAATATTTGGTTCGGTTTTGAGATCTGAGATTCTGCACTGCTACCTGGTGACCAAGGAGCAAATAAACCAGGTGTGTGTACTTATCCACTCATTTTATCAATCTGTGTGTTCGCGAGGGGTTATTATGTTCTTTTTTAATTACTCTGTGAATCAGATGAAACCACACCCTGACCTCCATTTCAGTCTGTGTGATTGACTGGTGAATGATGCCCACAGGAGAAACGGTCTAGACAGGAAGATACCCAGTCGAGGTGAATTTATATTCTGCTAAAACAGTGATGAAATACAGAATGGCATTGCTTTTAAGCATTACACATACTGAAATGTGTTATCTGAAGTTAAACAGGATACGTAGTGATGAGATAGGAACGCTATTAAAAGTGAGAGGTGTGATATTCAGTCTTTAAGCCATTGCGTTTGATAAGAGTATAACGTTTAAAATCAAAATCCCAGTGGCTTTGGTGGTAAGGTTCTGGGCCAGATGCCAGTTCTGTAAAACTGTACACAATTAGAAGGAAAAGTCAAGAGACATCTCAAGAGGCCCTTGTTGACTTTGGATAAAAGACAGGACCACTGTTTATCTCTCATCCAACAGCTTTTCCCCTGGCCCGTATTCATAACCATATCTTCATCCTGCACCCTCTCAGTTTGCTTATCCAAAGTCTGCTCTGAGACTGACTTCGGTTTTGGATTGCTTAGATTTTCTATACTTGCTGTTGTTGTTGTTGTTTGACACCAGCGGTCAAAACTTGTCGCAAGTTTAAGCCATGTGATTTTTTTCCCCCTCTTCCCAAGGGAATGACAATGACAAAATAGGATGAAATTCAAAGGCACATTTATATGCTCACAGAGATTTAGCAGTTGTAAAACAGAGTCCAGTGGAATGGCTGGTAATACAGGTCAACTAATCCTATTTAAATGGTTGGGTTTTCTCACTGGGCAAAACAAACACCTGGAGACATCCAACCTTCAAATTGCTGGGATTCCCCAGATCCTTCTCCTTGAACCACCCTCCAGAAGATAATCCCATTCTTTGCAAGCGTCATGCCATGATAGAGGGAGCCTGAATCAAGGATTTAAAACTGTGACTAGAGAAGGTGAGAGCCAATCAGAAAGAAGGCATTTTATGTTGACAAATGTATACCTGATCCCCTCTCACATGCAAAACTCAATAATAGGCTTCAGTAATGTTCACATATTCGAACTGATCCTTGGACTGGGGGGGGTGTAAATGATTTCCTTGACCAAACATAGAAGACAACCTGCAGGAAAGTCCCTCATTAGACTGAAGCTTAAGGTCACATCTCTGCTAGCCAGAGAGTGGGTGGATCTGCTTCAAAACATTCATGTCTATTTTTGGTCATTAAAATTTGGATGCTGTGAAAACAAAGTTGCTAAGTTACTCTACTCTAGAAGGAGAGAGGGGGAAAAAGCAAAGTGAAATGAATGGTAAACAGAAAACCTTGTGCCGTGTGTAACATCTTCCAACAGATTCCTGTTCTCATACTGTAGGTCCATGCTTTACGACTAGAGGCTCACCAGTTTGATCTTGAGTCACTTTTCGTGTGCTGTACACGTGGGTGTGTCAGTATGCTGCACAGCAGTTGACCCGTGCCTGCTACTGCTCAGAGAGTTTTCTGAGACATGGCTTTCTTCAGTGTTTATTGGGTCTTGTCCAGTCCTAACCTCAAATGGGGAGGGTGGGGTGGCGGGTGTTAGGGAATTGCCAACCACAGCCTGCCTACTCTACTGAACCTTTCTGACGAATGCTTATGTAGAGTTTTACCTCGAAGGAGAGTCTTGTACAAAAGCAACTTTGAAAAATCCTGTTTAGACATAATTCCAGCTTTTAAACACAACCTTTCCGAACATTAGCAGCCTGAAGCCCCGAGGAATGTGCAGTGACTTAGCATTTGTTTGTCTTCAAAACTTTGTTACTTGAGTTTTGCTGAAGAATTTAAATGGTAGAGCTTTATAAAACACAACTTGTCTGAAATGACACAGAGGTCTGGAGAAGTCTCCTCACTGAACCTTTCCCCTGTCCTGCACCTTCTCTGGCTGCAGGGCCTCTGGAGTAGGGTGTAATAACACCTGCAGCTACCCAGACCTGTGGTATTTTTATCCCACCTCTGTTCTCTTCTGAGATCTTGTGTCTTAATGAGTGGGAACTCAGTCAGCAGTGGGCCATGACATAGATTTTAATAAAAAAATCACCTGCCTCACAACATTTGCTTCATTTCAGTTGACGCGTTAAATCATTGACACAGCGGATCAAGCTCACAGTTGAGCCTCTGGGAATTGTTAGTTGTGTGAACAAGCAGATATAAAACTTTAAGAAAAAAGAGTTTTGTATGACAATGACGTAAGCAACCAGCAGCTGGTGAATTGCTGCAGCAAATGCCTTTGGAACTGAATCTTTAGCCTTCACCAGTTCTCCCAACAGGCAGCAGCAGTGTGCTCTTCCCAGTCTTGTTTTGATCCAGATCCAGAAAAAAAAAAAAGCAGATAACTTGGAAAATATGCTGGCATTTGGAACAGAAGTGGCAGATTCATAAATGGCACTGTGTTTGTTAGTGTGGAATTGGTTGTATCACTCTTGTGTCTCTAATCAAAGTGCTGAAACCCAGTTTGTGTAGCTCGATGCTGAATCTTCAAAAGCAAAAACCAGTGAACATTACAAGGACAGCACTCCACTTAGTGTTTATTCATGCAGTCGGCCTCTCTCAGCATGAAAACTAGCAACAGTGCTACAACCAAGCACAGGTGAACTGTATAACTTACAAGAAAAGGCAAACTTCACTAGGCATAAATCAGATAACAACAAAATAGAAAGCAACCACCATCAAATAAAGGCGGGGGCATAAAAAAACACAGGAGAAAAGGAAAAACCCATACAGAAACTGCCAGATCCTGTGGTTAACAACTCCAGTGTGCAGTTACAGTAAGTGAGTCATAACCTTGAAGGCTTTCTATATAAAAGATGCTGTGAAAACACCTGTGTCCCATGAACACATCCCTTCATCACAGTCGGCCCCTGAGCATAAAAAGGGTTCTCAAACCTAGGGGAATGTTTCCTCTACAAGTGAGCAATCCATCAATTGAGACATTTTGCCACTTGGTGGAACAACATGTTATGGGCTTTTGTGCCAATACAAGATAAACAGATGTGTTGAGTTATTCAGGTCCAGTTATTACCTTAAGCAACAATATCTCCAAATTAGGCAAACATTTTTATGGGTAAATTTAAGTTTGATTAAACAATATTCATAACAACAATACCTTTTCCTGGCACACTGCTATTATGCTAGTGGTGATATATAGAGGATTTGTATGTGAGTTGGGGAAGGGATGTGGATGCCCTTGAAATGTTTCTAGTTTATTAAAATGCCACAACGGAGTCCTGAGTTGCACTTTGATCCAACAGATCAGGATAAAAAAGGAGCCCATTATTATTCATAGTGTAGAATCAGATGACGCACCAGTGCAAAGTACTGATGATGGCTTTGTGTAGTATAAATATGTTTCAGATTTCCTTTTAGTCACTGTCTTGAGGCATCTAGCCTGTGATACTCACGTTGCTTTTTTTTTGGGGCTATTTGAGATTTTTAAGAAAGATTAGAGAACCCCTTCTTTGATGAAAGCAGATCTTCTTTTTTTTTTTTTTTTTGATATTTCGTGCTGTTCTGAGGCCACATCTGATTTCTCCCACTCTGTTCTCTTTGCTGGTCCCACTTACAGCTTTCCGCAGTGCACAGGCTAGTAAAAACAGCTGTCAGGTAATTTCCAATAGGGAGGAGGCGGGGAGGGGGGGTTGAAAGGGAAGGATAACCTCCGAATACCATCTCTTCTTCTTCACTTTGATGCTTTTGTCAACATCAGACTGCAGTGTCTTGTTTGGTCTTGAGTGCAGAACATCTGGAGAGGATCGCAGCCATCTTTTCTGCAACAGCGCTGTTATGTTTGTATTGATAGCATAAACAGCTGAGAAAGAATATTTTTACTCTCACAGCCCATCACATCTGTGGCAGAGGTAAAGGAGAGTATTATTGAAAAGGTTGTGGGGGAAAAAAAGGAAAAACACTTTGATGCACAGATGGCGCCCAACAAAGAGGCCTGTTCAGTTAACAGCAGGTTTTGTTGTGATGTTATAAGCTCAAAGTGCATCTTGGGTTACCAAACAAAGGCTGTTCATAACCCGTGGTTTGAGATGCTCAACATGTTGGAACTGCTTTGCGTTCCAAAAGCTTCACCATGGTACCCCGCCAAATCCCAGTTAATTATGAGATTGCCATCCCAAATAGCATGACCTTGGGAACTGGTGGAAAGTACCACTTTCCACCAAATTATTCCCTCTGGCCAGGAAGCCTGGCATTTTGTCCCTGGCCGGAGGGCCTTGATACGCTTCTGTTCTCACAAAGTCACGTCGTGAGCAATCTCTTATTATAAAGATGCTAAATTTTAATTTCTGCACCTAAGTAGAAAGATTTACATCCACTGTTGTTGCTCTGAATGTCCACTTTGTTTCAGAAGCACACATCGAAAGATTTAGTCTATTTAGCCTACTTTTCCCACACAGTGTAATGATGAACTAATCGAGTGTGATACCCAGGAGGGGGAGCGAGTTGACAGACTGAGCTGGTTCTGGCCTGTGATTATGTGGGACAATGTGAGCATGGCCAAAGCAACAGGTGGCGTCAGATTAGTTGGTCCTAAGGCGAGAATGGGCAAGAGGAAATAAGAGGGAGTAAATCTAACACTGCCGATGCTATCGGTGTAGAGAAACCAGAGCCATCAAACAGCTGCTGCTACTTCCTTTCTAAAGCTGAACTGCTCAGCAAGCCTTTAAATCAACACAGCACAATCTGTAATTAATGCTTAAAATACAAGATGGGTAAAAAAAAGCTTTCCACATGCACATAATTTGAAGTCATGCTAGCAGCATGGCCCTATAGATGGTAATATCAGTCTATCGGTCCACCACTTTGCTCCAGACTTGGTCCAGACTAGATTTAGTTGATGCCATTAAATTTTGTACAAACATTCCTGATCCCCAGAGGATAAAGCCTACTGACTCAGATGATTGTTTTGTGAATTTAATTTGAGGTTTTTGTCTTTTAGTGAAATTTGTCAACACCCGTTGAATGGATTACTGTGGCACTAGGTTCAGATATTCATGGTCCCCAGTGGAGAAATCCTAACTGACTTTACAACTAGTACCACTAGCAGGCCAAAATCTTCACTTACGTAGTGTAATATCTTAATATCTACTAAATGGACTGAGCACTGTAGCAGTGTAGCTCTAGCAAAGGCAGTGTCAGTACGCCCAGACTGAAATATTAATGGATTGAAATTAATTTCTGTATAGATATTCATGGCCTCCAGAGGATGATTTGTAAAGACCCTGGGATTCCCCTGACCTTTCTTGTAGTGGTATGGTTTTAAGTCAAATATGTCTTCAACTATTGGATTGTCATGAAATTAGGTTGAGACATTAATGTCCCACTCAATGGTTCAAGCAACATTTTAATTTTGGTTTTGGATATTTTGGTTTCTGATCAAAATATCTGAAAACTAATGACATCTCATCAGCTCTAGCTGTTCTTTGACAGTGGTGAACTTCTTTTGCAGAAGGTAGTCCGCAGTTCTTATGCATCGGTTCCTAGAAGAAGTCAGCCTCTGTCCTGAGGTGTTGCTCTATTTGCAGTGTCAGCTTAATGTTAGGGCACCTCCGCTTTCCTTCCCCACCTCTAATAGGAAGGAAAGTGGACATCTTGAATGTCACAGCAGCGCTTTCGAACTGCTTCTTTGTGTTATAAATAAACGGGCCTGGGCTGACCAAGCCAGAGCTGCTCTTCTTCACCAACCTGCCACCAGTCTCAGCACCTCGCCTGTCAGCTGTCGTCTGGGGGAACTGGAGCCGGAGCTGGCTTTTGTTCAGGTTCCACCATTGGATGAGCAGTGGCTGTGATTCTAGGTGGTCCCTCTGTCCTGCTGGGGTGGTAATTGAAAAGACAGGGTTTCTGAGAGTGTCAACTGGGCCTTCACGCCTTCACTTGGCCTGGGACATTAGGGTGGAATGTTTTCACACTCTCTTGTCCCACCCACAGGGAAACTGTAATACAGACACTTTTGGCTACCTCACAAGTTGTTGTTACCACAGTTTGCTAGAACAAGTGGACTGTAAGATGAACTCCTCTGTATTTAAAACTATTAAATGGCATAAGGAAAATAAATGAAGAGTCTTTTCAGCTAAATCCAAGCCTTGTTATTTTGCATTGTGTGTTGTGTGAGGCTGGAAAAAGCCCAGCAAAGATAGCATTTCACTTAGTGTGAGGCTGGGGTGTCTCGTTTCACAGCCCTCTTACGATCTCTGCCCTCTGTCTGGCCATGTTGTCGCCAGCTCGTGACCTTTTTCCCTGAAATACATTATTGTGACCTCTGTTTACAAATAGTGGTATTAAATAGTGCATTAAATGAGTCTTTTCATTTTAACCTATGTGGAGTACTTGATATCATAATAATCTTGATGTCACAGAATTGTGTGACACATTGACTGCTACTTTGCTGTGCCAGTTTTGTATCATGTGGAAAATGTTCAGCATTTGATATAACAGATGAAGGTAAAAGTTAAGGTTTGCCTGCAAATGCTCTTTTAATTAGGTGTGGTATTAAGGTTGTGCAAGCATGTACAAGCGCACACATGGTGGGGATTCATTAATTCACCCTCCTGTTTCTTTGATCTCAGCAGAGGAAGAAAGAAAAACCTTGACAAATTGCTCTGTAGACATACTTTCTTACCCTGTGTAGCTGCACTACATACACAAGTGTGCACTGGCTGGCTGCTTATTTTGACATGCCTCCCCTAAACAGTGTGTGTTGGTGTAAAGGCAGAAGTGGGTGTGAGATTGTATGGCAGATGCTGAGTAGCTTCAGCCAGGGTTTGCTGTTGTCAAGTGTGGTTGTACCTCACATGGAGTTACAAGGAGACATGGAACAAATCTTGTATCTGTTGAATTTGTTCGCTCACATTGAGGTGGAGTGGTGAGGATTTTCTATGAATAAGATGGTTGCTGTATATGATGACAGAAGGGACGCCCGTGGTTTCAGCTTTTAGTGGTGAAATGCCAAAACCATATTGGTCTTGGGGAGCGCTAATGCATGTGGACAAAAAGATAAATGGCTTTGAATGTCACTTGAGTTATCAACAGCTGATTGTGAAAATTTGAAAAATTAAAAATAATCCAGGGGTGCAGAGTTAGAAAGAAGTGAGCTTACCAGACGTCTGAAGCCCACTCTTCTGCTCTGCTTTACCATGTAGTATCAGAATAGATCTGGAAAGGCACAAAGCATGTCAGGAAAAGGGCAGCTTCCAGTGCCTATTCCTAGTTTGAGACCAAGCTTATTGTAAAATGCATGGTGTGACCGCTGTGTGGGAAAGGGAATGAATGACCTGGGGGAAGATGGCGAGGCAGGCACTCCAAGCATGTGTGCAAAAATGCAGACTTATACTTTACTTTCTACTCCCCCCCCTTCTCTTCTCTCCATAAGTCCTTAATTCCAAGAAAATCCTGCATGTTTGTTGCACCCGCTGTATTAGTCATGGAACACTTTGAGAAGACAATCTGTGCACATTGTCAAAGAGCGTTTGTCTGTTGAATGAAGAGACTCCCTCCGCTTCCTCCTCATTCAATCACTTTGGATTAAATCCTGCAGAAATGTCAAGGAGCTGCAGAGAGCCTCACTCATCGGGCCCTTTATGCATCTGGGGCCCAGGCAGTTGTTTAGTGGCAGCTTCTCGGTTCACCCACCACTCCAAGCAAGGGTCAAACACATAGGAAAGTTTGTCGCTCTCACAGAAAATCATACACAAAGCTGCCCTGTTGCCACAAAAAAGATGAGAGCTGTGATGTCTGCAGCTATTATACTTTGAAGTGTGTGGAAAAGTAAATTTCTCCTGGGCTTATCTTCTCTCCTCCTTCTCTTTCATCACTCTTTCACAACACAAAAGCCCTCAAGATGACTGCATATGTGGTAATGTGTACATGTTGTGGTACAATTTTATTTTGTTCTCTCTATGATTTACCTATGTTCTAAAATTAGGTTTGCAATCTAAGGAAATTTATTCTTACACCTTTATCCTGGTGTCAGGCTCTGGACATTGAAATCTCTGAGCACATTTGCACAGATAGTTATTTTTATGTTATCATGGTGCTGTAATGGACCTGATTTAATGCAACCCTGCAATTGCTCTTGCACCTACTTCACATAGAAGTGCAGGTCCAGTAAAGGGAGTGCTTGAGTTCTGCATATCGGGCCTCAGTGGTGCCTGGTAGCGCTTGGAGGGCACCTCCTTTTCAGCCTATTCTACCTAAAAAGAAGAATATGTGTCAAGCTTTCATCCACTTCATGCTCTCTGCAGTTTGCATTCCATTCCTGTTTAGTATGGGCTGCTACTTCAAGTGTGAGCTAGATTTAAAGAGGATGAGTAAAAACGAGATCAGACAGGTCAGCGAGGGATGGAAGGTCAAGGAGGTTGGGAATTCATCTTGTGAAAGTTTTCTGTGAGTGCTTGCTGCGTTTGAATCAGTTGACTGGAATGAGCAATAAGACACGGTGCCTTATTTCGTCTTTCATCTTTCTATGTTTGCCTATCACACGCTCTGGTGGGGATAAGAGCAGGTCGGGTGAGGCTGTGTGAGCTCAGGTGATGCTTGAAATGTTAAACCATGTTCGATGTTTTCACGAGACAGCACCACTCCTCTTGTCTAGCGTGAGCCCAGTCCAGGTTTTTCTGTAACACGTAGGCATGTAAGACATTCCTTGCAGATCGTCCTGCAGCTGCATCAGTGGGTTAATAGCAGAGTGGGAGCAGCGAATCCCCTTGAAGAATTCTTCTCACGCTGTCTCTCTGACAGAGATGTGACCAGGATGGGATGCCAGAGTGTGGGTGTGTGATAATGTGTGTCTGTTTGTGCATGTTATGCATGAGACTGTGGGTGTGTGTGTTTTCATGTGCTGCCACAAACCAGTGCATGTGCATTTTCAAACAGTTTTATTTTTGTATTTGTGTGCTTGAAGGACCATCCTACTGGTTTTGCGTGTTTTAATCCATCATCTGCAAATCACATGTGCCTCATTGTCCTGTGGGCCATTTTCCAAAGCACACTTTAGTCTTTAAAGTAACTCCACTTCTTTCAGTAATTTGGAAGTGCCTATTTCAAATAGCCTGTTTTATTGTTGCAATACAGGAATCTGGCATCTTCTTTAATACCTCAGAAAAGTTGGCAGAGCAAGCAACTTGCAGTATCCCTCATATGCCTCACAAAGCCCATGTATGCTTATTGCTTATCTTGTGGATTTGATTTCCTGATGAAGTTGCTTAAAGGATACGTCTGGCGGTACCCTGTATTCTTGTTACCAACAAATGGCGTGAAAAGACCAAAACCAACAATGAATATAACATAGTAACGAGTTGCCTGATATTGCTTATTCAGCTCCACTGTTGACCACAGTCTATTGAAACACATATGATAACATAACTGTAGTTTATTTTCAAGTCTGTTTCATTTATGCTGCTCCCTAGGGCATCAGATCTGTCCTAAAATAGCCAGTTCCCAGGAAATTGTTTCCTCCAGATTGAGTAATGTTTGCTAATACAACTAAAGTCCGCAGCTGTTTTAGGAAATTATTAGGCTTTTAAAAACAATGCTGCAACATGTTGAGTCATGGTCTGAAGCATGCATCTAAAAAGTGAATTTATAATTGTCATGTTCAAATCGCCTTCCTTAATTTGAGCAATTTCAACAACTTTCTCAGTTATCTCAATATACAATAATTCAAGATGCAGTAGGTAGCCAGCACCAGTTAGGGAGCATTAAAGTACGCTAGTGGTGGTTAATATGTGAATGCCATATGAGTTACTACAACATTATCTCAGGATCATTGTTGCATTGTTCCCACTAAGTCAGACAACAGATGTGCGAGACATGTGTTATTGTGGTCTTACAAATAAAAGTTGTGGAGAACCAGAAGCTTTAAATGCCTATAATCACTTTCTTATCTGTTTGGGAAACAAGGAAGCATGAAAATCTGATTAACTGTTAATACCCAGTGACTGAAATTAAATAAGCATGCTTGCAGTGTAAATGTACCCGTTGAGAAGCCAGCATTTGTTTGGAAGTGGACATGACAGGAGGTCTCCATCTACAAGATGTCACAACTGATGTTAGGATCCTCTTGAAAGGATCTTGGCTTGGTAATTTTAGTCTGACCAGTCTTTTCCCAGTAGGTTCTGCTTCAGTCCCATTGCTTAATTAATTGTTAACGGACCAAACAACAGGGCAAACTTAGCGCCTGTCTTCAGGCTTCTGCATAGTATTACCTGTCACTGATTGTCCATGGATTCTGTGGTTCCCAGCTGCAACTATGGCACATGTGCGTTGTGAGCAGAGTAATTCATAAGTAAGCAGTGGAATTCCTTTTGGATTGAATGGTTGCGCACACCTATGTGTATTTACCTGTGTGCATAAACGTGTTTGCCAAATGACCCACTGGAAATTAAAACAAGTTACTAGAGTGAAGAAAGCATCCGAGGCTGGTGTTCCCTGGGTAGGGTGGAGTTCAAAGAATGACACAGTTGGACAAGACCTTTATCTCGAAAGAGAGATAACTTATCTCCACTCCTAGACTGGGAGTAAAGGCCACTCTAGCTTTTTGAACTCAAATGCAGCAGCATGGTGAGAAGTTCATATGTACTTCCCAACTCACTGCAAGATGAGGCCGTGACATTCTCAAACAAGTGTAGCCTAACATGTTGGCTTTGAGACCAGGTGCAAATTCTGTATGGACTGCAGTCTACTGTGCATTTGTGAAGGGTTTTGGCCAGAAGGTATCCAGTGTGTGCAGATGGTACCTCATCCCAAGGGAGTGGGAAGCAGGAGATGATAATTACACCAATGGTTGGCTGGTTGGCACTGCGGAAAAGAATTTGGTTAGTCAGCAGTTTCCTTTTGAAAACAGCCCAGAATTGTTGTTGTAAGGGTGTTCAGTCAGGGGAGAGAGGATTTGGGGGGATAGATCGAGTTATTTATTAGCTGGAGCCATTTAAATGGGAAACCTAGGATGACAGAGGTGGGTGGAAATAGGAACTGGCAGGCCATGCCAACTGGAAATGCCAGGGTTGGCTTCCTGCCAGAGCTGCATCTAAACTTATAGCTGGACTCTGAGCAGTCTGGATGTTGAGGTGGTGAGGGAAGAGATTATAAAACCACACTGTGCTCCACTTCGGCTGCCACAGTGAACTTTATCAAGATCATCAGATATGAGAGCAGCTAGCTAAGCTTTGTGTCTCTTCATTGAGAGGGTTTATGGCTCTCTCAGGTGTACTACAAGAAGAGATTTATGTGACTTGGAGTGGTTTTGTCAGGAATTGCCTTTAGAAAGGCATCTGAACTTATATGATCCTTTTGAGGTAGTCATCCATCAAACCCCATCAGTAGTGTCTTGTATTGTTCAGTGGTTAAAAAGAATAGTGAATAGTATAGAATAATGTATGATATGCTGATGTGTGCTCTTGTAATGGGTGTCATTTACAGTTTTTGTTACTAGTGCCAGTGTGATACCTGAATATTGGTGCCTGTACTAAAACAAATGGTTTTTGGTTCTTGCCAGAACAAAAGGTTTTCGGTACACACTTGGACTGTCTTGGACTGTCGGCTGTTGGTTAACACTCAACCCAGACTGAAGTATTTCAACAACCAAGGGGAAGCTACAAACAGTAACGCTTTCCAGAGAAAATCCATGGACTTTGTTGTCCTCCTGATTTTACTTGTGTGGTTTTTTGTAAAATGTCTCAACAGCTATTAGATTGATGGCTATGAAATTTGATGCAGACATTCATGTTATCCTTGGGATGAATTGCAGTCGCACTCCCTTAATTTCTCATAGCACCATTACCAGACCCAAATCTTCATTGGTACAATACTTTTTTGGGACTAAATACCCACATAAGTAATTAAATTCCTGCTAGCCTTCTGAGTTTTAAGTTGAATAAATTTTTTTCTTACTGTGGCCCAGGGACGGGCAGTGCATTTTTAGTTTCACTCCCACTGATGATGACTGTGATGATATCACATTCTGGTTTTGAAGCAACCTGTTCTCGGAGGTGCTGTGGTTATTTGAGGTGTTTTTACTGCTGCTGAAGGAGACATAATATTTTCATGATAGCCTCCTTCCAAATATATATATATATATATATATATATATTTATGTATAGTGGGCGGACAGATTGTAAGTCATGCTAAAACTGATTTCTCAATTGTATTGTTAAAACCTTCAGCCCTGTGAGCGACCTCAGTTCATATTGGTGTCATGAACTTTTATTTACATGCAAACTCTTGAGAAAGCCTCTGAGAGATAATAAATGGTAAAAGTAAACACATCACAATACCTTGTTTTCCTGTTGTAGCTTTTGTTTTCCCTCCACCCTTCCAGGGCCCATATATAGCTCTGGGTGTAGCCTTTCTTTGCCGACACTTCGACCTCTATAAATCTCTTTGTGTTTGCTGCAGGTGACTCAGGCATCTAAGGTGTGGGGAGAGGTCCCTCTGCCTGAAGACTTGGAGGCAGAGAAGCATGTCCAGGCATCTCAGAGCTTACTGGACGACGACGAGGACTTTGCTGCTGATGAAGCTTCAGGAGGTGGGCTTGATAGAGGGCTGTACGAGAACAAACCACAGCAACAGCTGCCTGTGATGTTTTATTTATTATGCATTCCCTAGATCAGAGGTCATCAACAGGAGGACCGCGGTCCGTATCCGGACCCAGACTCTGTCCTATCCGGACCCAGACTCTGCCCTATCCGGACCCAGAGCCGGAACCGAGTTGTCATTACGTTTTAGTCCGTTTTGGCGGAGATTATATTTTGACCGGTTTTCTGACAGTGTTTTTACACCGCTACTCAGCTAAAGGCCCATCCTACCTGTCTCTGATTGACCCGTACTCGTTGCCTTTGTGGTTTCAAGTTGGTTGGGTTTTGGCACGAGGACTGAGATTGGTCCAGGTGAGGGCAAGAATCAGCCAATCACAGGCAGACTAGGGCGGGCCTTCACTGAACAGAGACGCAGAAAGTAAACAGCGGCAGTGATAGAGAAACATATAAAGGAGTGAGAAGACGAGAGAGAGAAAAAGACGAGAGAGGGAAACATATAAAGGAGTGAAAAGACGAGAGAGAGAAACATATAAAGGAGTGAGAAGACGAGAGAGAGAAAAAGACGAGAGAGAGAAACATATGAAGGAGTGAGAAGACGAGAGAGAGAAAAAGACGAGAGAGAGAAACATATGAAGGAGTGAGAAGACGAGAGAGAGAAA
>JAUMHL010000028.1:22174224-22222677 GCA_032362345.1 Sandelia bainsii | reverse complement strand
GCAATACAAGTATGAACAGTTTTTTTATGGTAATTTCCATGGAAATATTAAGGGTTTTGTGTGATTTCATCAGGGGGACTAATAATTTTGACCTCAACTGTAGATGGTTATACAGAGAATTTGACATTTGACACTGTTTAAAGTCCTGTCTAAAACTGGATTGGAGAAATTAATTATATTAGTCTTATTTTGTTGCAGTTGTTTAAAAGTCAACACAACTTCAGAAATAGCTGATCCTTTAAAGTTGCAAGCTTTTGAAAGTGGAAGCCATAAGAAGTGTAGTGTAAGCACTATTAAGGTGTGAACCATCCATTCTTTTATTTTGAATGGTGTTATTGTATAAGGCCCAGTGGAGTTGGTGACTGGTTGCTTGCCAATGCATTTAACTAAATGACATCATGATACATTACATAAGACTTTTCTATGGTCTGTTCCACTTCTATAGCAGATGGGTGTTTTTTTAAGTGGGACAATGAGAGTGGTAGAAGAGAAATGACTGTATAAAATGGTAATGAACTTTTTGAATAGTTTTTTCCTTGGTTACAGTACATTTCTTCAAAGTGGTTAGAGGACAGGGTTAGCATCAGTGCAGCATTGCCTGGGTTCAGTGGGACACTTTAGTGGCTACTGTATATGTTAAAACCAACCGTCTGGATTAATCACTGGGAACTGTAAAACTCACATGTGAATACACAGTGCTTTATGTTCAAACCAGTTGACCTGTATGCTCAATGACCACATAACCGGGCCTCTCTGTGGGCTATTGATATAATGCCTGCTGCCACCCCCTCTTCTGCCTACCTGACGTGTTTGACTTGGTACGTGTGGTGGGAATGTTGAGGCCCCCTTCCAGAGTCATTCACAGAGGATTTTCCTCTTCTTCATCTGCAGCCGTTGGCATGGTAGTTGTGCTGACTCACTTACTTACCTTCCAACTCTTTGATGTCATCAGGGTTCTGGTGGTGAAATTCTGGGGAAAACTCATGTCCCTGCTATTTTGGCTGATATCCATGTACTGTGTATTTCAATGTGTGCATTGATTAGATTTCAGTGTATTCAGTTCTGTCTTTTCAACAAAGGGGCTTTATCAGTGTCTGTCTGCAACTGTTTGAGTATGTGTCTCCATGTTCACGGCTCACAGAAAGATACACAGGGGGGTGACATGCCTTGACGATGTCATGTCATTCTTGTGTTCAAGTGCCTGTCTCAGCATGCGCCTCTTGCCTATGTGCGGCAGCGTTGCAGTTGTTGGTTTTAGCACAGACCCAACCACAACTGAGATATTAAAATAAATGCCGTAATGTGTATGTGGCTCTCATTTAAGCCACAGTCATGCTTCAGTTTTTACTTTTTAAAATATTTAACCAAAAGCTTTCCTTGGATGACATAGTTCCCAAACGGTATCCCATATCAAATTGTCTTCAGTAGGCTTAGCAACTTGAATCTGGCTTCTGCTTGCAATTTCTAAACTCTGCACCAGATGGACATTAATGCTGAGCCTGTGGTCACTGACTGTTATTGTGTGGTTTAGCTGACAGCTTCTCCTCCCTCTCTGTGTTTCTAGTTTATTACAGAGCTCTTGTCAACTTCACTGACTCGCTGGTCTATGGCCCCGAGCTTGAGGACATCTACTCTCCAGCCTTTAATGAGATCTCCGAAGCAGTGGTGGACACAGTATGTGCTTTTCTTTATAGAATAAACTCTGAATATTGATCATGTATAGTAAGCTAAAGCTACCTTATAAGGATCAGGCATGTAATTTATGATTTCGCTGATTTTAACGTGGTGGACCTTATTACTAAAAATAAGACTTGTTTATTCCAACTTAACAGAGTCTGAATTTGTCTTCACAGTTGGAGTCGGAGTACAACAGGATTCCAGGTGTCCAGACAGTTAACGTGGTTCTCATTAAGTAAGAACAAAAGTCCTTTAAATCACACTTTGTGACACCCAAAGTAGATGCCCGGCAGCTTTGTGCTGCTGCTGCCGCCTGAGTGTCTTACTCTGGCCAGGTGAAATTTCTGTTTCTTTTTCCAAGCAGCACAAGGCCAACAGAGTCGGCTTGTGTAGTCAGTAATTCATCAGCAGTGAATAATTCCTGTAAGGGACATCCAAAAAGAAAACTTACCCCTAGAGAACTCTCCATCTGCAGTTCATGGCACACAGTCTATAGTCTCACCTTGTGTCTTTCTTTTCTTAATTTGCAGGAAGATCATAAGAGAGGACGGCGTGGACATATTTGTGGAGTTGGACGTGGGTTCTGAAAACAACAACGATGACAAACAGATCCGCAGTGTGCTGTACAATGTAGTGGAGGAGGGAGCCATTGCTTCCTATGTCACGTCAGTACAGGGTTTTCAGTTCAGACGTCTTGGGGAAGGTAAGACCTCAATCAGAGCACCATTTAACACAGCTCTTAAGTAAATAACTCTGCACAAGAGTTTGCTCTGTAGGTAGGGTAGGGTGGTAGTCGGTGTCCTTAACGTTTCCTTCTGGTTTCTAGCTGAACCTCTGCCTCGAGTGGGGCTTTTAGCAGTGCCAGGTTTGTACTGTGCCATGCTTGCTGCATGGTAACTGAGCCGACTGTACTGCTGAAACAGTTGGAGGAATGTAGTGCCTTTAGAAAGAACAGTTACACACTTCCTTACTTATGATGCTGAAATTTTATGATGATCATGCACTGCATAGGCACTGGTTATGTGGTTTGAGGAATGCTTTGCATGGAAGCACCAATGTGAAGTAAACTTCTGAGTGTGGCCCTTAAAGTTAGCCAGTGTATAAGAAGGCCTGTGCATGGCATGTGTTTGATCATGTATGCTGTTGTAGTAATATACAATAGATTTTGAGTTATGTAGTTTTCACCAAATCTATACTGAGGCATTTGTGTTAAGTCTAGTGTATCTTGTCTGGTCTAGTTTGTGTGTTTAGAGTAGTTTGTATAGTCTTGCCTAGTCTGTCTAATCGAGTGTACAATTTTTAGGTTGTCTTGTATAGTCTTTGCTGTGTCTTATCTAGTTTTTGTATTTTGTGTGGTCTGCCAAGTCTAGTCAGCCTGTTTGTTAGTTCAGTCCTACCTGGCCTGGTCTGTCTAGTCTTTGGCTTCAGGACAGTCAGTTAAGTCTTGTGCATCTACCCTGGTGTGTCCTATCTAGTGTGTACTTTATCTAGTTTGTCTTTTCTAGTCTTTCTAGTCTGTCAGTCTGTCGGTCAGGCCAGTCAGTCTAGTCTTGTGCATCTATTCTAGTCTGCCTTGCCCGGTCTGTGTGTTGTATCTAGTCTGTCTTGTCTAGTCTGTGAGTCTAATCTTTTCTGTTTAGCCTACTGTGTTTAAATCCAACAGAAAAATTAATGCAAAACAAATACTTGCTGTCCCAGGATGCTGTTGTTTTCTTAGTGCTGTGATGTGACAGTAGTGTAGTGTATTGGCCGTACTGTAGCCTTGGCTTGCATGACTTTGATCCTTCAAATCCCTCTCCTCCTCCCTCCCCCTCTGCCTCTCTCTTAGTGAGCCCCAGCATGAGACCCTGCATGCCCGATGAGCACAGGTGTGGTGATGGGACATGTATCCCGATGGAGTACGTGTGTGACAACAGACCAGACTGCAGAGACATGAGTGATGAGACCAATTGTGGTGAGTGGCTTCAATCAGACTGGCCAGCAAGTTTGTAACACGATTGACTACAGCATGAAATAGTGCTTGGGTGATGTGTGATACATTCACTTATGGTTGTTTGCTTAGTTTAATCAGAGATTTGTTGTAGGTTTAATGCCACAACCTCCAGTTTTCATCACTCCACCCACCACCACCACCACCACCACTACCACTACCACCACCACGACCACAACCGCCAAGAAGCTCCCACGCCCACCCAGCCCACTTGGACCCTGCAGAGCTGATCAAGCCACATGCCAGAGTGGCGAGTGTATCCCTCGAGACTACATCTGCGACGGAGAGAAGGACTGCTCTGACGGAAGCGACGAATTCAGATGTGGTAAGAGCCGCGGCCTTCTGAGTGTGCACTTTGTTAGACAACAGGCGCTCAGATATCCTTTACCTTCCCCCAGGTACTCCCTCTCCCTGTGAACCCAATGAGTTCAAGTGTAAAAATGGGCGCTGTGCTCTCAAGCTTTGGCATTGCGATGGAGACAACGACTGTGAGGATAACTCGGATGAAACCGACTGTCGTAAGTCTCCATTTCTATCGGAAGTCTCTGTCACTGTCTTGCTGAGAGCGAGATGAGAAGATCAATACCTGTCTCATATCTGTCCATTAAATTTGAATCTACGACCAGGAGACAGTTAGCTGGAAGCACAGGAAAACAGCTGCGTTCAACATATTTTGATAGTAGGTCTAACTCTCACCAAGAAAGCAATAGGGATATTTACCATACCAAAATTGATTTTAGCTGTTTATGAGTGGATAAAAGTTGCTGAAAATCTCCATTTTGTCCTAACTTCAGCCACCAAGGGTCCTGGTGACAGGTGTGCTCCTGAGCAGTTTGAATGCCTGAGCGATCGCACCTGCATCCCAGCTAGTTACCAGTGCGATGAAGAGCCAGATTGCCCTGATCGCTCGGATGAATATGGCTGCAGTAAGTCTCACACTAGTTTCATACAGTTTTTGTTCTCTCTCATGCACATTTGACACAGAGATTTTAGTGAACCATCCATTCCACAGAACTAAAAGGGAATTGTCCATCAATGTCGTCTCACTTTTCTCCTGGCAATGACGAGCTTTACTGGGTCACCAAATCCCAGCCGCATATTAGCCCTTTTGTACATGTGCATTTATTATGTGTCATTTTCTAGCCCCTCCTTCTGTGACAAGCCCGCCAGAAGAGTCCATTCAGGCAGCACGGGGAGCGACTGTGACGTTCATGTGTCAGGCTGTTGGAGTGCCAACACCCATCATTACCTGGAGACTCAACTGGGGACACATTCCTGCTAGTGGCAGGTGGGTTTCATGATAAAGTCTCCAACCTTCTGCTAATTAAGAGTGTAATTTAAACTACAGGTTAGTAAACCAACTCAGCACATCAGATTATTCATACTTGTGGAATATGCTGTCCAATTTATTTTGAATGAATGGAATCGATTTTATTGATGCTAATTTTGGAAAAAACATGTTTCAAGCTGTTTCAAATATTTGCATCTGGTGGAAGCCGATCTTGACTGTAGCAGACCATGAAGATTTAATAATGACTGTGAAGTCATTTCCTCTTCTCACCTGACATTTAATGAGTGTTTTTGAGGCCACAGTATAACCAGAGACAGTCTTCCTAGATCAGTGTTTCAACACTGACTCATAAATTTAGACCTGTGATTTTCATTACCGAGGTATTTGTGGTGAACTTCATCTCCAGAAGTTGCTGTTTCAAAATCTTCATTCTGGGCGTAGCCTGCTGTGTGTGTGTGTGGTTTGGCAGTTCCAGTTGAATTTTATGTTTTTTTTGTGTAACAGTATTTCCTTCAGACTGATACAGTGAGAGTCAGAAACAGCAGGGTTCCTGTTATGATCTTGGGTCCACAGTTTGTTGCTATAAACGGTATTTGTGCTACATTTTTGTGTTCACAGGATCTCCATGACCAGCGAGAATGGCCGAGGCACCCTAACCATTCGTGACGTAAAAGAGGCAGATCAGGGGGCGTACACATGTGAGGCCATCAACGCTAAAGGCCTGGTGTTTGGCATCCCCGACGGAGTGCTAACTCTCACGTCGAATCCAAACCCAGGTACTGACACTTCATCAATACACCGGGCCAACTATGACTATGATCAGAGAATTTAATTCTGACTGAAGTTATAAGTGACAGCAGTTAAAAATCAACTTTTGCCCCATCTTGTTCTTTCCAGGCAACTGCCCTGATGGCCACTTCAGTGTGGGGGGCCGCTGTGTGTCCTGCTTCTGTGCTGGAACCACCAGGAACTGCAAGAGCACTGGTCGCTATCGCAACCAGATCAGTCTGCAATTCACTGAAGAGGAAGACTTCAAAGGTGCTAAAACCACTGGTTCATATGAAGCTAACAGACCTCACACCCTGTCAACTCAAATATGTACTTTAGTCCTAAAATAACAGCCATTAATACAAGTTAAAAGAGCCTGACTGAATCTGTTATTCTTACTTCCAGGAGTGAATGTCACCTACCCATCCAGGCCAGTCACTCCTCCTTTGTCTACCACTCAGCTCCTCATTAACCCTGAGCTGGAGGAGTTCCAGCTTGTTGATCTTTCTCGCCGTTTCCTCAACATGGAGTCCTTCTGGACCTTGCCTCGCCAGTTCCTGGGCAACAAGGTAAAGGGTCTTTGGCAGGCTTTACTGTGCTTTTCTTAATTTCTCGTCACATTCATACATGAAAATTATTCTGTCTGTCTTTAGATTGACTCATACGGAGGATCCCTGAAGTACAAGGTGCGGTACACATTGGCCCGCGGTCTTTCTGAGCCCGTGGTGAAGCCGGATGTGATTCTGGTTGGAAATGGACGCAGGCTTGTGTACCGCAGAGGCAGCACCACGCCTGCCCTAGTGGTCAACCAGAAAGAGATCATATTCACTGAAGTAAGTAACAAATACAGATTCTGCACAATCCTGCGGTACTTTTATAATGATGACATACAGTTCTGTCGAAAAATATTGTCAAAAAAGTTCCAGATTTCACTCATGAATCATGATGAAAGTATTCAAAATCACGCTATACATCATCTATCAAAAATAAATTGTAATAAGTATGTATACATGTCCATGTGTCAGTAAACTTGCTTGATATTGTTTTAGGATAAATGGCAGCACTCCAACGGGCGCTCTGTGAGCCGAGAGGAGCTGATGATGACCTTGACCAACCTGGACAGCATCAGCATCCGCACCGTCTACGACAACCACATGGTCAGCGTGGGAATCGGTGACATCGTCATGGATACCACCACCGTGGAGTTCAGCACTCGTGGTCAAGCAAAGGACGTTGAAGAGTGCAGGTAAGAAACAAAAACCCTGAAGTAAAAGACCTGATGGCGTGATGATTAAGTGAGATGTGGGCTCCTCACGATGCATCCGCCTACAACACATATTTACAGTGAAGTTGTACAGGTGAGTTCTGCACATATTAATTGAGGCGATGACAGATTTTGGATCTTTTGTTTTTTTATGTAATTACAAAAATGTGTTTTGAGCAGCATTTTGGTCCCTATACCCAAATATTAACTTACCTGGTTCAGTGTTTTTTAGTGATTTTACTGTAAACGTCAGAGTGAAAAGCAAAATAACCCAAACAAATAAAAATATATTTTGGTTAGGCTTCGATCAGCTCTTTTTAATTGACATCATTAAGAAAGTTTGTAATTTGTCATGTTTTGTAATTTGCCTTGTCACAGTTCATATGAAAACAAACTGGTTGACTTATCACTTCCAGATGTCCTCCTGGGTATTCAGGCCTGTCCTGTGAGATGTGTTCCTCTGGTTTCGAGCGTGTTCCTGGTGGCCTCTATCTTGGCACCTGTGCTGGTTGTAACTGTAATGGACACGCCAGCGCTTGTGATCCAATCAGCGGACACTGTCTGGTAATACCTTACTCCTTTTGGGTCAGTGTCGTGCAAGTTCACGTCAGACGTGGACTTTTAACTTAGTTCAGTGTAAAGCATAGAAACAGGTTGCATGCCAGAACACGAAGCCACTGTGTCCAGCCAAGACATTTTCAACATGTCAGAAAAGAGTGGTATCGATCTTCTCGTCTGATGCTGGGCAAGAAAGCAGCCATTTGAGAGAATGACCAGAGTGTTCTTCTCACTACAGAGCTGCCAGCACAACACAGAAGGGCCTCAGTGTGACAAGTGTCGCCCAGGCTACTTTGGTGAACCGACCCGAGGTCGCCACGATGACTGCAAACCATGTCCCTGCCCGTACTCTGAGACCTCACGGCGGTAAGGTCACAGACCAAGGCAGACCACACACACAGAAACACATCTAATGTAAATATATTTGGGGCAAAGACATAAACTCCCACATGCAGAATGTAGATTTTCACCCTGCATTTTTTTTCATTCCCAAAACCTGAGCTCATTCAGATGTTTGAGCACTGGTCCATTCATTCACATTGCTACTCATTAACCAGCTGTAAATTTTATTGATCTACGGCGCTTTCTTTGTAGGTTCTCTGACACTTGCTTCTTGGACGTTGATCAGCAGCCAACGTGTGACGCCTGCAGACCTGGCTACACAGGCAGACGCTGTGACAAGTGAGGACACTGACCTCACTAACTGCGCCTTTAGATTGCAGATAGGGATGATATAAGAAGTGGTGTCAATCTGAGATTTCTAGTGGTAATCACAAATGCCATGATTATAAATAACACTAGTCCAGAATATAGCTTTGATGAATGAAGACTGATTGTAACAAGCAGAACCAGCTGTAGTTGATTTTTATTTGTGGTAAAAGGTCAATCATACGTTTTTGTTTCATTGCAGATGTGCTCCTGGTTACCAGGGTAACCCCATGTTGCCTAATGGAAAATGTGTTCCTAGCCGTGAGTATGAGTTCAACAACTGCACTGACATTTTTGAAATTCATAGTTCCAGGCACGAAATCGACAGAAGCTGCACCTGGATTGTTTTACCTGTTGTACACTTCAATCACCCAGTGATACGACCACAAGGAGGTTTCACCCTGTGTAATGATTGACAACAGGTCAAACTTTCCCTGGTGTTATAGTAGTACTTGTAGTATGTGGTCACAGCGCAGGAATGCAGAGCTGTTGGAAGACTCCCAGGTGCACTTTCCTCTCCATATGTCATCTTCTCTCCTCTGCTGTCTCCCTGCAGAAACTTCCACATGTGACAGCAGAGGAACCATCAGCTCCAGCAGCAGTCCGTGCAGCTGCAAGGTTAGATGCAGAACTGCAAAGTGAAATACAAGGATTAAATTTCAAACATTTATTGTTCAATCTGTTTGTTTGTGACATATCTCACTGTTTCATTCTTGATGGCGTCATCTTTTCTGCAAGAAATGAGCTTATCAGGCAGATGGATTACATGTGTGCATGAGTGTTTGTGTCTGTGTGTATGTTGCAGAACAACGTGGCAGGCTCACTGTGTGATGAATGTAAGCCTGGTTTCTTCCATCTATCAGAGGCCAACTCTGAAGGCTGTCTACGCTGTTTCTGTATGGGCGTCACCAAACAGTGCGCCAGCTCCACTTGGCATAGAGATCAGGTAGGTTGCCAACGATTAAGGAAGAGCTGAATATTGTTGCTATCAACGTTTGACACCGGGTTTGTGCAGTCCTGCTGTATCAGCAAGTCATTTCAGATGTTCAAACAGTAATTTTGCTGAAGTATGTTTCACTTAACATCCTATTTTGATGAGTGTTTTTGTGTCATAGGTGCATGGAGGGGTGAACGGGCAGCTCTTCACCCTCTCCAATAGTGCCAACACTAGAACGATCTCCGAAGGCATCTCCCAGAGGGGCCCCTCTGAGGTTGTCTACCGCTCTTTCTCCAGTATCCCAGGCGACATCTACTACTGGGTCCTGCCTGAGAGCTTCAAAGGAGATAAGGTGAGGAAAAAAAAACAACAAAGTAATGAACAGGCTCTGGAGGAGAGGAAAGAGGAAAAACAGTGTAGGTAGATTTCTCTGCACTTATTCCCATTCAGTCGTGCCTCGACATGTTGTGAAGTTAAAAAGCCTGCACACAACCAGCCGCCTGTGAACCTTTGGTTTGAATTCAGAATCAAACCCAACATGGGTGTCTCGTAACTGACTTCCCCCGCAGTGTCATACGGGTCAATTATCTTTCCACTGTTACGTTTTGATGAGTTAAGCTTCCTTTTCCACCATGTTGCTACCAGGTGACGGCCTACGGTGGAGAGCTTCGCTACACAGTGCGCTTTGAACCGTTTCAACGCTCGCTGGTGATTGACGGTCAGCCAGATGTGGTTCTTCAGGGCAATGGCATTTTCCTGGAGCACTACTCCCAGACCAAGCCCCTCCCTCGTGTCCCACAAACCTTCACTGTGACCTTTAGAGAGGTACATTTGATTGTTAATAAGCCAGTGGCTCTTAGCTAAATCTGAATCCTTGCACAATGTTAGTGAACTTAACTTTCCTTCCTTTCTCTGAATCGTAGGCTGCGTGGCGTCGCGCTGATGGGCAGCCATGCACGCGCGAGCACCTCCTGATGGCCCTGGCTGATGTTACCAACTTCATGATCAGGGCCACTTATGCAGACAGCATGGACGAGAGCAGGTATGATGGGAGATTCTTTTGCTAGTGCTCAGCCTGTTCATATACCTCAAAATGAATGAAATGAGTATTTCCTTCAGTGGCACAATTGTTTTGTTAATTGTGTATTTTTTGTGTTAAACAGTATCTCAGACATCAAGATGGACATTGCTGTTCCTCGCTCCACCGGTAGTGAACGTGCTGTGGAGGTGGAAGAGTGCGCCTGCCCCCAGGGATACAGAGGACCCTCTTGCCAGGTGCACATTTAGATTTTAGAGAAGAAGTTAAGCTTTTTTTCAACATCCCACGGTCTTCATCAACAGATGAAGTTTGTGCAAGAAAAGTAAGGCAATCACAGTTATGCCTAAGCTTGTTAGGCAGATAGAATAGTACAATGAAGTATTTTTTCCATTACAGTCCATGATGATAATTGCAGTCTCCATCCTGCAGTGAAACAAAGACTTTTGTCATCACTTGTTTTTCACCTGAAGTGTTTTTCCATGCCGTTGCAGGAGTGTGATGATGGTTACACTCGGACCAGCTCAGGCCTGTACCTGGGCACTTGTGAGAGGTGCGACTGCAACGGTCATGCCAGCAGCTGTGACCCGGAGACTGGCAGGTGTCTGGTAGGTTTTATGCTACTCTTCCATGCCCTCGCTCATTTGCCAAAGTCAAACCTGCTGTAATGTCTTCATTGGAATGTTGTTTTTTTTTGTTTCGTTTTTTGGGCAAATCCCAAGTTGTGTATATTCAGTTGTTCCTTGGATCCTCACCTCTGCTTTATTTGTGTGTGCCCTGTCTATTAGCAATGTCTCCATAACACCGTTGGGTCAAGGTGTGAACTCTGTGAGGCTGGTTTCTATGGCAACCCTGTAACGGGTGGCGCTCAGGCCTGTCAGCCCTGCCCCTGTCCTGGAACCTCATTCAGCAACCAGTGAGTTCATGTTAGAAAATCTTGTCAATTTGAGTCAGTTTTATTCTGTTAAATAACTGCTAACTGTTCTTTTTAATGCTACATTAGGCACAGTAAACTGTGTGCAGTGCAGCAGCAGATGAACCACTTTACACAAATGGCCCATAATCAAAAGAGATCAAATTGAATGTGAACCTGATTAGTGCCTGGTGTGGTATGTGTGTGACCTGTTTTTTGCACAGATTTTCTTCAACCTGTTATCTGGATTCTGACGGTCAGCCAACTTGTGACAACTGCCCCCCTGGGTACACTGGCCGACGCTGTGAGAGGTATGTCCCCTTCTTTCTCTTTCTGTTTTTCCTTTTCCTCTATGCCTTCTCCTCAGTGTCATCTGGATGCCGCTCAGTGTTTGGGGTTACAGGGCGGGCCGGCAGCAAGGTTAGCAGGGGCTGGCGCACCCACTTGTTTCATTACAAGAAAGGGATATAAGCATGTTTGTGGTTCTCTTTGTTTGTCCAAGGCAGTTGTGATTGAGCATTGTCAGTGGAGGGATGGGAGCCACCCATTTTGATATACATGTGAAGTTTTGTGCTGGTGTCCAGTTAGACGTAGTTTTCTATTATGGTAGAATGAGATATCTTTGTTATAGGATTGTTATAGGAGATTTGCTGATATTCAGAATGTCATCACTCAGATTGTATTGATCATGGAAAAGAAATGTAGAAATAACAGTGCTGTGTACCTTCCAGAAACCTTTAGTCTGGCTGGCTTTATATTTTCCTTTTGTTTTCTTGTGCCCTTGGTAGAATTTGCAGTCATTGCTTTCTGCTTAAGCTTTGTGCTTTGCTGGTTGTGAAGGTGTTGGCTCATGTGATTTCTGTCTGTGTAGTGAGCACAGACAAAATTGATTTTCTGGGTCTCTACAACATAAATGTAGATGGGGCATTTATGAGGACTCCTGTCTGGTTAATGAATCTTTGCCGCTCCAAGGGCAAAGATGACAAGCTGACTTGGGTGTAAGAGTCAACTTATAAGTGATTTAATCTGTGAACATCTCTGCATGCATCATACCTGATTCTGCTGTTTTGACATTAAGAGAAGAGACGCCACCAGCAGACAGTTGTGGGGGCCCATTCCTGGAGAAGCAGATAGAAGGTTTGCTAGCTGTGGGATGTGGAAGCAGCTGGGATAAAGAGAAAATACCATACGGCAGTGGAGATGAACATGATTACATCGACTACACTTGGCCTGTTACCACAATAGAAACAACAGTCATGCATAATAGGACTCTACTGTCTACTGCATCTCACCATCTTATTACCCAATCCACTAAATCAATAGGAGTGGGCATCATCTCCATCACTCCTAACAGATCATTTTCTAGGCTCCCACCACGCTTCACACCCAGCACAGATAGCAGACAGTTTAGCTTCCAGAATCTGCTCCGTATTCACCTAAACACCTTTAACCAGCGCCTGAGCATGCTGGAAGGCAACACCCTTGATATGAAGGAGAGCGTTCGTCGTATGGAGGGACTACAAAGGAGTCTCGGTTCCAAGCTGAAAGAGCTTGTCGCTACACAGTCTAATAGGGTGAAGAACAAGAGGGTTAGCGAGCTGGAGAAGAGCTACACAGACATGGAGGCTCGTCTGACCAGACTAGAAGACAGGCTGGAAATATTGATTGATGGCTTCACTGTGCTGGCTCAGGAGTTAAACAAGATGAAACGCACTAGACAAACATTCTTTTCGCCTCAAGAAAAGAAGGTTCTGCCTTCACTTGCTACAGTCATCACAGTCCCCTCACACTCAACACCTCAGCCTCCAGTCAGAATTCTGCCTACACAACCATCACTTCTTAGTAAAGCCACAGTGCCCAAAAGCATACCTACCCCAGGCCTCCCTGTGGACATGCCTACTACTTCTCCTCAAAGAATTAGAAAAGTCAAACCAGCAGCCACCACAAAGCAAGATGACCACACAACAAACATTCCCTCTGTCACTAGGTCATCAAAAAGTCAAGTCTCCACAAGTGCAGCAAGAAAGTTAAAGACAAACTTGAGTAAACCAAGGACTGTGTCTAAAACCAAACCAAAAACTACAGTGAAGCCTAAAACAAAAAGGCCAGAGGGCAGGACGTCCACTGCGACGGATAAACACGTTACTCAGCCAAGCCAAACAAGGCCAAAGCAAGTTAAAGAAGAGACAACAATCACAAAATTTCTGGAGCCATCATCTCACAAATCAAAGGCTGCTAGAACCCCTCAGCTGCATAAACAACCTGACAAGGCCAATAAAAAGGAATCTACACTACCTATTAAAAACAATGGACATGACAAGACATTTAGTTTGAATGTACCAGTCACAGAGAAGGGTGGGGATGGTGTTAAGTCTTTACAAGGAAATTCAAAGAAAAATAATAAAAAGATTTATGAGAAAAAGGTCCCTGTTAAGGACAAAATTGCAACCACAACTACCAAGGCTAGCGCTGCAAAGAAGTCTAAAACAACTATAAAAAGGACAACTCCTGCTAAAACCAAGGCTGCTGCTTCTACTTCAAAGAAAATATCTAAAAAAACCCAGAAGAAAAAGGAAACAAACCCCCATTCTGCTGTTTTGGACCTTCTGAGTCTCCTAAAAGGAGATCTGTCTCCAAGCAAGAAAAAGAATCAAGACAGTTCTCTTCATATTGTCCTGGGAAGGCTGGCCATTCCTATCAAAATTATCCCTGATGACTAGAGATCAATGTGTTTTCCATAATTTTATGTTTATTTTTTATCAATTTTTATATATCAAGACTCCTGATCCTGATGTTACTCTTACTGTAACAACATCATTGAAACTGTATGAAGGGACCGACTTATTTTAGAGTGTCCAGATGTTTAATGTTATGCTGACGATACTAATGTCTATTTTTATGATGGAACTATTGCGCACAATCCTGCTATGAAGCGATAGTTTAGCATTATTACCTCTCATCTGTATACATTTGTCCATTTTGTTCTGGCCCGGCTACCTTACCCCAAAACTTTGTTAAATTGTTTTGAAAACCCCATGTCCATATATGTGGATTTTCATCTAGGACCATCAACAAATGATCTAATACTTTATAAGGTTTAAGACCAAATACAATCAGACCTAAAGACTTTTCCCAAAGCAAGCTCATAGCATGGAAGTCCTCTTTGTTGGCCGTTGACTTGGAGACCTGGACAGGTGAGGTAAGACTGACAGCAGCTGTCCTTGGGAAAACCTGCACAGATCTGTACTTGGATTCGATAAGCTTTTCTTTAACCTTTGTATATTTTTTTGCATGTTAATGTTAATATTTCTTTTCCTGTGTAAACATGTTTTCTCAGTTTCAGCTTTACAATGCTCATATGAGAGATGGACTCAACATCTGAGGCATGTTGAATGTTTTAGTTGCAGCTGTGCTTAATCCATCTCCAGTTCAAGCAGTGTTTCATTATCTTCTTTTTCTGGCAAAACTGTTTGCATACATGAAGTTGGGTTTCTGTCATTTTTGATCCATGTGAATATAAAACTAGTCTTTAGTGTAGATAGGTGTACTTACCGGATGGACCAGAAGAATAGTTTGTTCTTGTCTGAATGACTCAGTCCTTTTGTCACTGAGATTTGCCTTGGATGAAGACTTCCTAAAGGACACAGTTCATCACATTTCAGACTCCCCAGCTTCCTGCCTCATTGTTCTTTGGATTAAAACATTTATCCTCCTTACTGGAAAAACTTACTCAAACACATTGTCTTTTTTTATTTCAGGTGTGCCACAGGATACACTGGAAACCCACTGCTTGGACAGAAATGTACTGTCAGCAATGAAGTCAATGGTACATTGTCTACTTTGATCCAGAAAAATGATATTGTCACATCGACATTGTCTGTCTTTTTCTTTAGCCTAACAAAAGTTGTAATGGTTCCTTTTGTTTCATTAATCTGGATTCAAAGAGAGCTTGATCGTACTGTAACAATCTGCTCTATTGCCCTGTTCCAGGTAACAACTATAACTGTGACCAAAGGGGATGTGAAATCTGCAGTGGTGGTGTGTGCCGCTGCAAGGTGATCAAACTGAGAGACCTTTTATTTACGCCAGCTCTCTGGTTGTTCTCACCTTTTGTGTGTCCTGGTATAGACCATGAGTCTTGTATCTTATTCCTCTGATACTATCTTACAGATGAACGTTGAAGGCCCATCTTGCTCTAGCTGTAAGCCTGGAACCTTCCACCTCAGCCAGCAAAACAAAGATGGCTGTCTGTCTTGTTTCTGTATGGGCGTCACTCAGCAGTGCTCCAGCTCTAATTACTATAGGGACCAGGTAAGGACTTTAAGTGGTAACAGTGCAGCTGTTCATACTTCAAGAAGTGGTTCTTTTAAATCTGTGAACAACCAAATCTTCACACTGGGCAAAGCAGTTCCCAGTAGCCATGATTATATCAGAGAATGATTTACACATTTGCATACGTCTGAGAGAAAAGATGTTTGAATTTGCCCTCATTATACCAGCTTTACCTTCCAGGCCAGCGAGGTCCATCACTGGTTTTGGTCAGAGATTGGCTGGTATTTCATCACATAAGCAATGACTTCTGCGCAAGTTCTGTCTATCAGAGCTACCGTAGGGCAAAAGGGTTAGAAAGTCTGTGAAGTCACATACAGCATATCTAGAAATTACATCTCTAACACTCTTTAGTGGAAGGTTGCTTCAGCACTAGCATGCTTTAGTCAGCTTTTCTGTCTGTTCTTATTTGTCTTTTACTAAGTCCTCTGTTGTGTAAAAGCTCTGTTGTTTGAATGCTTTCTTAGTCATAGTGAAACTCTACACAGTGTTAAAGGTCAGTCCAAGAAATGCAAGTACTGTGCATGTTGGCATTAATACTGCATCTTTTTAGTGCCACAGCCAGTCTGCAGTTTTGACCCTGGAACCTTATAATGTGCCTTCATGTATCTAATAGAATTGAGACAAGCTCAGTGACTTATGGCGAGTTTATTTTTGCCTCTTCAGTCAGTTGCTCTGTACAATGTTCATCCAGTCAGCAAAGTGAGCCTCACCAGTCACAGTTAAATTTCTGCATAAAACCACCAGTAATTTTCTCATGTATAATTAAAACTTAATTGTTTTCAAATGTGCTTTTGCAGGTGTCCTCAGTATTTTCTCCAGGAAACTTTCAGGGATTTGCTCTGGTGAACCGTCAGCGCACAAACCGCATCTCCACTGGATTTACTGTGGAGATTTCCACTGAAGGCACCCAGCTGTCCTACAGCAACTTTGACTACCTGGGACAGGAGCCTCACTACTGGCAGTTTCCAGATGTCTACCAGGGAGACAAGGTCAGTATCAAAGAGTGCATACAGTGGCTCAACCAATGGAAGTAGTCAAGGCAAGACCATGAATCCCTTACTGCTTTATATAATGGACCAAGCAGTATCAGAAACTTGTGGACTACCCTTACTCTACTGCTGTCTCTGTTTTGCTGCTTTCTCTTAAGCCAGTCTTTCCTTTCAAGCAAGCCTTTCTTTGCAACCTCTTTGCCTTCATTTCCTTTTAAACTCTGCATTTTGACAGGACAAAATGTTGTGCATAGATTAAAGTGATCTCTTACATAATGTAGCACTTTTTGTGTTTACCCCTTTTCAATCTCTGTAGAAAGATTCTTTCTTTACCCGCATGAAACGAGCACAACAGGTACAGTACAGTAATGTCAGTCATCGTCATGTGTTGACTGCACTTTGGTAATTTGGAATCTGATGTGACTTCTGTGTAGTGTGTTTTCTGGCATGTTTCAAGTAACTGTTGATGTGGCATTCATAATATAATGAATCCTATGTTTTTTTAGTTTTTTTTTTAATATAGTTCATATCCAAACATTATGGATGCCCTCCATGTTTTATGGTGTTAATCAGTTCTTTATGTTGACTGAAATATGAGAAGCATGATATTTTACAGCAGTGTTTGCCGTTTGCAGTAGAAGCTGGTCATACTCCATACTGCACACAGAAATTGCTTTCTGCTCCACTTCACACGGTCCATTTAAATGGATTGATCATTAATGGCCCATTAAAGAGTTTCATACAGTTTAACTTTGCTTGAATAACATTGCCATTAAACTCCCAAATACCATCAGCTCAGTGGTTAGGGAAGTGATCAAAGAGCTTGTTTTATCCACATCAATAGAGTAACTCATACTTGCCGAAGGAGCAGTTAAGGAAGGATGCTTCCATTTGGAACCTAATGGCCTCCGAACGTAAACACACCCACAGACCCAAAAGAGCTAGCCAGGTATTTGGTACTGCGTGATCTGCACTGTGGATTGTTACAGTAAAATCAGCTCTCACACATCTAATGAGAATAAGTCATGCACAGAGCACAATGTTTTTATCATTATATTCTAGCACACTGAGAGTTTGTGGACATCTATGGATATAAATCCCATCGTTTCAGAGATGAAGCAGCATGGAAAATGGGCTCAAGCTTGTTGTCAGATTGATTGTGTGCCCGTCTGCATGTGTGTGAGTTGAAAAGCTGTTTTATGGCGTGCTCGCACCGTTGGATTGAGATCCATTCACCAGAGTTTATATAATATCTACTTTACTCACAGTAAACAGGTTACTACAGTGCATGTGAACATGTTTTCTGTTGACCCGCATAACCTAGTTTCTCTCAGTAACTTGGTCACTTCAGCTTATCTAAACATACTGATTGTTGTATTCCACATCCGAGTATCTGAGTAGACTCAGAGTGAAAAGCATGATCTGGCATGTCCACCTTCTTAGAGTGATGTACATCAGTGTACCTCATGGAAGAACTAAAATCTTAAACCTTATCTCTGTCATTTTGACTGTTCCCACTATACCCCAATTTCCGCCTCTGCAGCGTGATGTCAGACAGTTGGATGATGAGGTCTGGGCTCTCCTTTCTAACGTCTCCAATGGACGAGTGGGTTCCCCTCCATTCTTTCCCTCCTCCTTCTCTAAATCATCCTCCTCTTTCTCTTCCTCATCTTCTCGGCTCCCAACTTCCTCTTCTTCCTCTTCAACCTCTCGATGGTCTGTGCGTAACTTGAGCCCCCCTTCACCTCCATCTGGCATCCCCTCCTCAGTTAGACCAACCAGACCCCAACCACACTCCCCAGGTCATGCTCCTCGCCTGCAGGTACACTGTCAGATATTGTGAAAGGTTTATGAATTGTTCATGAGCCTGTTTTGTTTCTTGCTCATATCGGTCGCCTTTTGTGTTTCTGTTTGGGGGTCTGGCTCTACGGTGGACCAACAGAGCCAGAACACACTGAGCAAGGCACCTGCTAGTGCGTCTGGAGACAGCAGCAAGGTAGACAGTGGCATGACTGAGTGACCTTCCCTTTGGCACATACACATATGAAAATGTATTTGATACATAAGCTTACAAATAAATAACTGCCAGTATGTCCAAAGCAACTCATGTTAAGTTTGGAAACTTATAAGCGCATCTAACAGGTTAAAATGATGATCTACCAAAGTAATGTAGTTTACAGTTACCAAACTATGGACAATGCTTGTGTATTCCATTGTTAAGCAAATATCTCCCACTCATGGCTGTCACTGTAGTTTCCCAGTAACCTTGGTTTGACAGTGTTTTTATTATAGTTTTGATTGCTTTAAAACAGCCTGTTTTAGGCTCATCTTAAGCTGTCATTTTCACATTACTGACAATGAAAGCTGTGGTTTTAGTTGTCAGACAGAACACAGTGTGATTTCTATGGCGTTGTCAAACTGTCACTAGAGTCTTTAATAGCATTTGTACTAGAGAAAAATTGAAAAGAGTTTTGCTGTATGTCACACATTAGTCCTGAGAGTCTTGTCGGGCTTGCTCTTTGACTTGCTTGTATTCCTTGCCTGTCCTGCTTACATATTAGTCTAGCTGCTTCTCTCTCTCTCTCTGTGGTTTATCCTGTTCTACTTTTCCTTCCTCCTTTGCCTCTCAGTATACTCTGGTCTACAAAAGTTTCAGCTTACACCAGGATGATCTGCTCTACTGGCAGCTCCCAGCGCAGTTCAAAGGGAATAAGGTAACTGTGAAAACATGTGGCAGATTTAACCAATCAAATCACAGTCCTCATCCTCATACTCTTATTTTTTCCACTAGTTCTCCAGCTATGTACACTCCCTATGCCACATAACTTCATCCCAGCCTTCCCAGGACACAAAATAAAAATGCAAAATGTCATATCAAGCTCCGAAAACCCTAAATCCTGTAACTCTACATATTTTTTATATGTCTAACTCCTGGGTCCTTCATGCTCACATCTTTCAAAACTCCACACCCATCCAGTTTCTGATGCTTATCTGCAGTGACACCAGGTAGTCCACGTATCCATCCCCATCAACACTTTCTAGCTCCTCTTTGGTGTCCCAAAATCTTGGCCCATAAAAGTCTGCCCTCTTCAACTTGACGGCCTCCTTCACCACCACCAGAAGGTTATCGGTTTGTCACTGGCAGGCAAGCTTGATCACAAGCAGGGTTTAAAATTGCAAAGTTGACGATGATTGATTTTTGCCCTAGGGTGTTATGGTACCAGATATGTTTCTGAACCACCCTATTCTCAAACAAACATGACCAATTCCAGACTTGCACCTAAGTTGAATAACAAAGCACCATTCAGATTCAGATCAGGCAGGCCGTTCCTGCCTATTACCACTCAAGGTTTCACCATCATGGCCCATATGATTGTTGAAGTTCTCCAGCAGTATCCAGAGACTCCAAGAAGACCAGATACGCAGGAAAGACAACAGATTTCTTATTTAAAAAAAACACATACAGTTTCTAACCATGTGATTGGTGCTCCTTCGATGCGAAAAACACTGTGAGTCCTCAGTGTACTTTTTGTGTCAGGTAATCCTTCCTGCACGCTATAGTCACCTCAATCTCCTGTTGTGCGATACATTGTATGAAAGAGTAACTTCAGATAATCTCCAGACCTGATTCTCCAGACATTGTCCAGAGTTCATATGTGAAAACAGTTTATGACATAAAACTGTTTCCATGTGTCCATTAAATTAAACTTCATGTGTAAAATGGGTAGAGTGCCCTTCTAGTGCATTCACCACACTGAACTGTTGCTCCTTCACATCCTCTTGATTTGATGTTACTCTACTGACTATTAGTCACCTGGCACTGGTTTGTACTACATTTGTTTCGATTTCATCACGGGAATTGCAGCACAGTCTGATCGGGCAAAAGATCTAAAGCTTTTTCCTTGCTGACAATGTTTTAGGTGGGTTCCTATGGTGGTAAACTCAAATACACCATCTCCTATGTGGCTGGTCCAAGGGGAACGCTGCTTGATGATGCTGATGTCCAGATTATTGTGAGTATGCTCTCATTCTGACTAACTGTTTTCTCTAGTGAATACATGACTTTCGTCGCATTTTCTCACTGGGCAGTGTTGTTCTTGTAGGGTAACGACATCACTTTGGTAGCTCGTCTGTCGTGGCAGAGGCGGCAGCAGGGCAGCAGAGAAACTCATCAGTTTGAGATTGTCTTCAGGGAGGTGAGTGGCTCAGAACATCACAGTAACACGGTGAATACAAAGTGTGTCAGGAAGCATTGTGACTGAACCTAACCTCTGTCTTCTCGTGCTCCTAAATAAGTGCAGGCTTTAAGATGTTTGTTCTTATTGCACGTCTTCTCGTTTGATAGGAAAACTGGCGTCGTCCTGATGGTATGCCCGCCACGCGTGAGCACCTGATGATGGTTTTGGCTGACCTGGATGATATCCTTATCCGAGCATCTTACTCCAGTGAGATGCGGTCCTCCAGTATCTCTGACATCAGTATGGAAGTTGCCGTGCCCAACTACAGTGGCTACGCCCAGGCCCTCGAGGTGGAGCAGTGTCGCTGCCCACCTGGATACCAGGGCCTCTCCTGCCAGGTAAATTATATATTTTTATGAATTGATGCTTCATTTAAATGCTCCTAGATGTGTGTATATATTACATAATGTCTCTTTTAGGACTGTGCACCTGGATATACTCGCACTGGAGGAGGTTTATACCTGGGTCACTGTGAGCTCTGTGAATGTAACGGCCACTCTGACTCTTGCCACCCTGAGACTGGCATCTGCACGGTATGAGGCACTAGATTAGTGAATGACTGTCTTTTTTGTGGCTAGATTTTAGCCATTCAGACTTGATGGACAAATCTCAAACAGTGATATGCTTCTCCTGCCAGAGCTGCCTGCATAACACACAGGGTGAGCTCTGTGAGCAGTGCGCCCCTGGCTTCTTTGGCGACCCCACCGCTGGCACTCCAGAGGACTGCCAGCCCTGTGCCTGCCCTCACACTGACCCTGACAACCAGTGAGTACTGGGACAGATACCCAGACTTCACATTTCACCTCCATTTATAGCTCAAGACAAGTCTGAGTCCAGCTCACTTGATGAGAATTTTATTGTGTTGTAAATTCTGCAGTTTGATTCAGAATTTATTCAATAGCCATTTTTCTGCCACCTAAAATCAAACGTGAGTGAATGTTAATGTCAGGTTTTGTAGGAAATTAGCTTATAATTAACCTTGTTTCTGCAGGGGAATTTCATTTTTTGTCTGTGTGTTTTAACTCATGTAACAGGTTCTCTCCCACCTGTGAGAGCCTTGGAAATGGAGGCTACCAGTGCACCGCCTGTCAGCCTGGCTACACTGGCCAGTACTGTGAACGGTAAGCTAACCAACACTTTTTCCACACTGTTACTAAGATTGTTTCAGTCAGTTCATTTCGATAAAGTCTCATTTCCTTTCTGTCATTAGTTGTGCTCCTGGATATGTTGGTAACCCACAGGAGAGAGAGAAGTGTCGTCCATATGATGGTGAGCTTTAGTAGAAACAGTTCTCATGAGCTAAAAGTGTAAAAATATGGTCACATGAAGTAACTAACAATGCTCATGCTGCACAGTTTACTGTGAAACATGTCCCTGATGATGTTGTGACCTTTTCTGCGTTTTTCAGCTGCAGCCTCCCTTGTGGTGAAGGTTCACCCATCGAGGATCAAGGTATCCCAAGGCGGCCCTGTTACTCTGAGCTGTGAAGTGTCCAGCTATCCTCCACACTACTTCTTCTGGTCTAGAGAAGATGGGCGGCCCATCACCGGCAGTGCTGAGAGACGCAGACAAGGTATAGATATGATCATAACCTCCAGGTCTTTGTTTTTGTTTCTGTATTCATTTCAGATTTAACTGAACTGAATACAGTAATAACACTGCACATGCATGCTGGTATACTGATATGTTATGTGTGGATATGAGACATGTTGCTCATCTGTGTTTGTGCAGGAGCAGAGCTGTACTTCCGCAGTGTCCAGCCTAGTGACGCCGGCATTTACATCTGTACCTGCCAAGACCAGCGCAGCACCAACAGGAGTCGTGCTGAAGTAGTTGTCACAAGTGTGTATTGATCTCACTTCTATAAGCAAAAGCTTTTTCTTATTACAGCACACATAATAACTGACATAATGCATACATTCATAGTTCAGCACCGGGGTTTGCTTACGCATGGATTACATGAGATGTCATTCTTCAGTTTAGTTGGCTGTGGGGCGCTTTGGGTATTTAGGGGTTTGAAGATGTTGGGATTAGCCATAACTTAGCACTCAGAGATATGAACCTGACAACTCAGGCGTGTCCTTTGTTTTTAATAAGGTTATTTTAGATTTTACTGTAAAGTGACTTTGATGAAATTCACATTTTGTTTTTGCAATACTAAATTATTTGAATGTGTTTCACCAGTCCCGTCTAAAGCCATTGAAGTGACAGTTGAGGAGCCCAAAGCACAGACTGTCAGAGTGGGGTCAACTGTCAGCTTTATCTGTACTGCAAAGAGCAAGGTAACACTGGACACTGTTATTATTATGTATTTTTTAAAGGATCTATTTTACATGTGAAGTTCAATATTAATTATATAATACTGTCTTTGCTATAATTTGATTGGTTGATACCACTCTCAGATTAAATATAAAGTTACAGCAGTTAGTTATGTATCTCCAGACCTCACATGCTCATCATACCCGTCCATGGCCCCTAAAATCCCAAATTGTTTTTACACCTTTCTCTTTTGTACCAATTCAGAAAGTGAGATATAACATGGTAGTAAGTGAGATGGTGGTAGCATTTTGTTACCTGTGGACAGATCCCGGCTAACTGTTCCTCCTTTCCTTCCAGTATTTATGCTAAGCTAAGCTAACTATGAGAGTGGAATAAGTTTTCAACAAAATGAAAAATGTGTTATTTCCCAAAATGTTGATTATTTTATTTTAAAGCAGTTTAACATTTTGGGAACTACGGGCTAGGGAATTCCAGGAGTTTGCAGACATCATGCTAAGGTGCAGCTGTAGCCTTATATTTACCTGGTTTGGTTGCTCTCTAACATTTATTTAGCCAACACTTTAATTTAATATTTGATGTCTAAAATTGTGCAGTGGACTGAAGTTATTAAAACAAAGAACATGTCGGCCCCTTTGGTGCCATAACTGTAATTAGATGTAATTAAACCATGATTACCCGACGAGATGCATGTATGCATCTTGTGATTTTGTTTGTGTTTCCTGCTCTTCCCCCAACACAGTCACCAGCCTACACCCTGGTGTGGACCCGCAGGGGCAACGGGAAGCTTCCCAACCGGGCCATGGACTTCAACGGCATCCTGACAATTCGGAACGTCCAGCCCGAGGATGCAGGCATCTATGTTTGCACGGGGTCCAACATGTTTGACATGGACGAGAAGGAAGCCAACCTCTACGTGCCAGGTTCGTGATCCCTGGCACCGCACTCCATTGCCCATCACCCCTCTTCCATGCTAGCAGCTCTGCCTCCCATACTAAAATCCACACCCGAAACTTCAGTCACCCCCTTCAGCTTGGAATGGTGCATGCTTCTCAGCTCTCCGCATTTTTCACAATGCATTGTAAACACTCAGCATAATAAGCTTGCAGGTCTAACACTGAATGCTTTTTCCTGCTGCTCTTAGATAACATCACATGAGCCGTGTTTTACTCTCACACTGCCAGTCCAGCTTTTCTTACTGCCTCTGTTTAACTCACTGTCTAATATGTCTCTGATCAGTGGGCTTTCTGTGCTTTAGATGACGAAATACAGCTTGTGGGTCTGGTTAAAATAAAAGAACGATATACTACCACACTTCCAGATACCCATATAAGGTCAAGTATGCAGTTCGAGATTTTACAATAACTAATGGGTGGTCAAAGTTATGACACATTCCTCCAGACTAAAGCTAAAAGAGCGCTATTTTGGATCCGTGATTTGTGGATCCTGCTTTCCGCCAACACTCTACTGAAACTACTGCAGTTTTTTTTCTTGCTTTGTTTTTTATTTTTTACGTGGGTGTAAATTAATCGGTGGTGGTTTGGTTGCTTCTCGATCACTGGTGGAGTCGCCTGTTGCTGTTGCTAAAGGTTTTACTAGCAGGATTCTGGTGTCTGTCCTTAACTCTGGGCTCCTGGGGTTTCCTCCCTGCCCGAGCTGCAGTGTGTAATGACGAGGGGGAGTGTGCATGCCACGATGGGCGTTTAGCAACATCGCGACTGATTTTCGAAGAGGACTTCGATGTGTCTGGAAAAGCAGAGAAGTAGGAAGAAGCCTATCACTTCTGATTCGTGTGTGCGTGCGCACGTGTTATTCAACGTGATACAGTATTCCTTCCTTTAATTATTGTTTGCTGTGTCACCCTCCTGATCACCCTGATGATGAATGTTGATGAACAAAGCGGTGCTATCACCCATGCAGTTGGTTAAACCTGTGTTTGAATTCAGTTTTTTTTTAAGTGCCGTTGTACTACTGTAATATTGCGTCCTTATTAGCAAGTTGTTACTTGTCAGACTCATTTGGTAAAATATTTAAGAGCTGACTCTCTTAAAGGAAACTATTTTAGATCATTTTTTTAATCATAATTATGTTAATAATCGGCTACAATTAAAATATATATGTTTTTCTTTTTATTTGCATATTTTCAATGCTGTTGGCACATTCTCTGGTTTGATTGACTGAACTATGAGATAATGAAATGTTTTCCATGAAATCAGATATATAAATGCTACTACACTGCTGTATATGATGTGTGTTTATGTTTAGGCAATGTCATGTTTTTTTTTATAATAAAATATTTTATATATCTCTGAGAACATCGTACACCTCAACAATCACAGGTCACATTTTAAACGATGTCTTTTTACCTTTTGGTTTTCATTGCTTTAACATGACGGCTTTAAAAAATATATATTTGTAGTCATTGACTCAATGACTACATGATTGAAAATATACCCAAAGGTGCTTCTGTAAAGAGTTTACATTTTTTAGGTTTCTGTTTAAAAGACATCCTAACTGATGTACAGCATTGTACACGTCACACTGTATTGTATTTATCTCAACTGTGAAAAATTTTGTGAAAAAAGAGAAAATTGATTAAAATAATCACAGTAGATCAAACTGACTTATGGATGGAGTATATTAACGTTTGTCATACTGATGGATTCAGGATCACCACAAGCTGTATGTCAGCTTTCTAACAGCAGAAATGAAAGTAGTGTTTCAAACTTTAAAAGTGCTTCTTGCTACTAACCTGCATGTGTCATGTGTGGCTCTTCTGCATTACCTCATCTCTTCTTTTGCTGCTGTACAGTTCTCATAGTGATGCATTTTGAGTGTGTATCTTGATCTTGAATTTACAGAATAAGAAGCATTTTGGAGCATTGCTGTTGTTTTTGTGCATCAATCTGTGAATTAAGTGGCACAAACTATAATGATCGGTCGTTAACTGTAAAAGAAAATAAAAATTTCATTCTTTATATCAAGTTGGTGCCAGTTGAAATTAAGTTTGATTTTTATAGCATGTTTATAGTGTGTGTGTGTGTGTGTGTGACGCTTGTTGGAATCTGTTGGACAAAGTCACGACAGCTCAACTTTGGAAATGGATTTAAGTGTCTCCAAGGGAATGGGAGGTAAACTGCTGTTACCCTGGAGAACTGACCTGTAAGTGTACCTGTCCACTCCCTTCCCTCCCTCCCTCCCTTCCTACCACATCTCCAGAGGCCTCACAGACCCAGATGTTTTACACAGCCTATGAAATGTTTGAAGGACACAGAAAGCGTAAGTCCGCATGGGCATGGTTTCCTCTCTGTTGGGCTCCCTGGACGAGCCCTGGCCTCCTCCTCTCTCCGTCATGCATGTACTCATCTTCTGCAGTATGGATGTACTGGTAGCCTTTTGGCGCCCATGTACAATCACCCAAGCTCTCCACACTTACACTTACACACGATGGGGCCCGGGCTCATACGCAGTTGTCTTTAGTTGAGCTTAAATCTTAAGATGCACAGTTGTTTTAGGTATATTATGAAGTTATCATGTCACATCAAAGCTTATAAGATTGTACATGAGCATTACTGGCTCCCATGTGGCTCTTTGGGTTCATTGGGGTCCATCACCGCAGGAGAACGTGCATGTTCTTTTTTCCAGGCAGCTCCTCGTGAATGTTGAGTCTACTTCCCGTCACCACAAACACACTCAATACACTAACTAGGGGTAAAAGAATAAAATAAATAAAAATGTATTTTTCAGATTCACTTCACAGAACTGGAATTGTAAATGATGAACCAGGCAATTCTTAAAGAACCAATAACCGTAGAACATCGTTCTATAAATCGGACAAAAAAAAATTAAGCTTATTATTTAATGGATTTAAATTTCTTACTAAATCAAACTCGGTATATTAAATTAAAAACTTGAAGTGAATGGAACTACTCTATCCAGCAAGTTACTCTTTAACACATGAAAACTGTATTGCATCTTGCCAAAAGCCTGTTGTATATTATCAGGGACTAGACGTTTAACTACACAGGGGCAAAGTCTCCACATTCAAAGGCAGGAGGTGTCCTTTCGTCTTCTGTTTCTTTGCACTCTGCTCTTTCATTCTTCTCCTCAGGAAACGTGCTGTACCGGAAAAACTGCTGTCATCTGGGCTTCAAACATCATACTGTGCTTAATACTACATCTCATCACACCCTCATTACATCATAAGTTCAGTGTAGGCAGCAGACTGGTGATGTGAGAGGCCTCGTTTCCATTCATTAAACAGATGGAAATGTTCTTTAAAGTAAATGCCAAAATATTAGAAAATATATTTTGACTCCTTAATCTACTAGTTGTTAAGCTATGGCACTAGATTTAAAATGATCTGCCTAGGTTTAGAGCGATCTGTCTTTACTGGCACACAAACACAATGGAGGTGTGTAAAACTTCCCTGTAAAACAGTTGACAACTCAATCTTTATATTACCCAGAGTGTAACAGAACTGTGCTTCTGCAGAAACACATTACAGCTCAATTTCTTAGCCATGACAGCAGCGTGACTCTGTTGGTTAGTTTGCCACTTATCATGAGTTACCATAAAGTGTGGTCCTCACATTCTTGTCCCTGTCAGAATGAATTCTGATTTCTTTGATGATCCCATTCATTTTCATTAAATGCCAACTTTGGATCAAAACGAATGAATGAAAATGAATTTCATCTCCATAGTAATAGTCTAAAGGTAGACAGATATCCCAGTACTTAGTCTGGTGGTAAGTGGTCATTTAAGTTACAAATCCTGATGCACTGATGCTACCTTAGATCCTTTCAAAACCTATTCCAGATACTCAAAAAACACTCCCAATGAAATTATTCAGTGTAAACTTTTTCCCCCATGTCCCACATTGGACAATGAAATTTCTCTCTGCCCTGGACTATTTCTAAGGTCAGAGAGTCACAGCTTGGGCCATGCTACAACAGACCTAGTAGTTTTCCTCCCTCCCTGCTGAAAGAGGCCTTCCTTTCGCTCGTTCACCCTGGGATCATACAGGATTGAGTACAAAGTGTAGCAGCCAGCCAAACTGGCACAGACAGCAATATGCCTAGAGGCCATGCCCAGGCCTGCCACATCTCATCCGTTCCATCTGCTCTGAGGATCTAGGCTGCCAAGGGTGAGGGTGGGGGCACGGGCTGAGGCCATCACTGACTCTCTCAGTCTGGTCAGTTCACGAAATTCGAAAACATTCCCACAGCTTTCACAGTATAAATGCATATGCCAAAACAGTGGTTCTCCTGTAGACTCCCGACAAAGTTTTGTTCCACTACGTCATTGCACCAACAGACCAGTCTGCATTATCACGCTTTCTTTCTCTATGTACCTCTGGAAATGTACATTTTGAATGTTAGTTTGAATGACTGCCATGTCTCCTCCCGTAGCTGCAGAGGGTGCCCAGCCTGTGGCCACCGTTACGCCCTCAGTGCTGAATGCCCAGCAGGGACAGCGGGCAGAGTTTCGCTGCACAGTGACTGGGAACCCAACCCCTGCCATCGAATGGATCGGTACGACCACTTCTGTTGTGTCTGGCTCTTGTCTGATTCAACTAAAGACATACTCATTTGGGAGAAATCTTCCATCAGCATGTGCAAAACTCCACCCTGCATCCCTCAATGACAGCATTCAACTGTGACTTGCAGGAGGTCCGGGGAACAGAATGAGTCCCAGAGCTGTGATACGAGGTGGCGTACTGACCTTCACAGCTACGGAGCCAACTGACGAGGGAGAATACACCTGCAAGGCCCTGAACACTCATGGCGAGCACACGGCGCGGGTTTCCCTGTTTGTACAAAGTATGCTCTGTCTTAATGTGTGTGAGAAATGTTTTAAGTCCCCACGACGTATGGTATGCGTTTTTTAGGGCTAAGACCTTTAAGGTTTAATGGTTAGGTTAAGGTTAACACACCCTTATTCAAGTCAATACAGTCAGAGATTGGTGTATTACTGGTGTTCCTGAGCCAGTTCATTAACTTTGGGATCCTGTTCTTTTTGTGTTAATGTAACACTGCGCTTTGTAACAGATTAAAGTGTTATCACTCATTTTTTGATCAGAGTCAAACCCAAGTGGCCTAGGTACCCTGCCCCAAGTCCAAGTCAGTCCGCAAAATGTTGACGTTCACAAAGGCGACACCTTGAGGTTGTACTGCCGTGCATCAGGATCACCCTCCCCGAAGCTCACCTGGCTGAAAAACGGAGGACAAATCCCACCACAGGTGAGACACCTCCTGCTGTGTGAGTGCCTGAGTGATGATTTGAATATGTTTTGATTAAAACTATAACTGTATTTACAATCTGCTGTGTTATATTCCTATGTTGTACCTCCGGTGCCCATGGTATTTCAGCATACTGTGTCAGTTTTTATGACCGTTTTGACCATTTACCTTTATTTTTCCCTCCCTTCTGTTTGTCTTCCTCCTCCCCCCTTTATTTTATTTTTATTTTTTTCTTCTGACGTTTGCTCAGGCCATTCCCTCTCACGGTTTCCATCAGTTTAAAAGCAACAGTCTCGATGTGTTACAGAGACGTATTGAGGAGCTGCAGGTCTGTCCATCTGTCCACTGTCTGTCTGTCCTGTCTCACAGTTCACGTCCATTGTCCTCTACTGACCTCATCCTCACACATTGTTGGCTAAACGCATGATCAAATGTGTCGTTGATACACATCTCATAATTAATTTACCACAGGTGCTCACTAAGTTCCTTTAGAGCTGGTGCCACATACTTTTAGACCAGCTAGCTGGGTCTGGTTGACTTGCATGCACAACATGTTTTTATGTTGCATTTTTATTGGTAATGGAGTTCCATAGTCCTTCGTTTTGTGCTGTCTACATCACACCATTCCTGACGTGTTTGGGCTCTCAGCATCCAGTTGACCCTCATCATTCCATTGAGTGTATTAACAGGACTAAGTATACATTAGGTACTGTAGGTATTTCAGACATATTTTGCTCCATGCTAGGTGCCGACCCCCCTACCTCCCACCCCTTTGCCTCAGGGGGGTTTTGTGTTAGTCTGGTTTCTGCACAGCCCACATTGGGTCGGTGAGGGCTCCGGGGCCTGTTTAGTTCTGCCTCAGAGAGCTACTGTGTTGTGTCAGCCTTTCCCAGGGCAAGCCGGGCTCTGCCGTGCGGCCACGCAGAAATTCTGTATGCTCTAGCAAACGGCTTGCTTTGAAAACTCGTCAATGGGTCCAGACACACATTGAGCCAGGGCCTGCCTCAGCCGCTGCTCGGTTTAGCCTCCCTCACGGTTGAATGGGCCAGAGCTAAGCAGCTTTGTCCGCGGATGCCCCAACACCCCACGGATACAGTAATCCCTCCCTAGAAACTCCCCTCCTGATTCCCTCCCTTCTGAGGTGTTTCCAAACTTTTCAAAGGCTCATTTAGACTGCCACGCGGAGCAGTGTACAAACAAGTCAGTTGTTGATTACTCATGAGCCAGAAAGTCATGAGAGTTCTGACATAGAAGTGTTTTTTACTCAGTATTTGTTGGATGTTTTAACTTCCAAGGCACTGGCTAGTGAATATTCCCAAATTTGTCAAAAATGTTACACTTAAGACCTGCTTTGTAACACTTATTGAGTAACCTCTGGTTCAAATCAACGTGTCACAAACTGTCAATTCTAACTGTCCTAATGTTTCCATTATTTGTCCAATCATCAGTCATTCTCTTACAATAAAGATAACAGTGTAGTACACCTAATTGTGACTGATCACAGAATATTAACGCAACATGCACAGTGTTGTGCCATAGAAATCATAAGCCAAAATCCATTCAAAGAAAGACTGAACTGCAGCAATAACAGCTCTTGTCTTGTCTTTAAGTTCCACACTGTAGCGCTTTTGTGTCACTATTGGCTAGTAATGTCATATTTGTGTTTCAAACAACGTGAGACAGGTAAGTGATGTGCTTCATCTTCAGTATACTCTATGATTTATGTGTGTTGGTATGTTGTAAATATTAGTGAAATCATCTCAAAAATGCAGTGCTGCACTATCATGGTAGGAAGTAAATGGTGAAATAATACTTAATCTCCTCACTCAATGTATCCTCTCCAGTCTCGAATGGACCGCACCGACATCGGTACTCTGCTCATCCCCAACGTCAAGATATCTGACTCAGGCACTTACATGTGTGTTGGCAGCAACAGCATCGGTTCAAATAGCGCTCCCATTAGAGTCACTGTGCTCAAAGGTAAGTACGATCACAGTATGATTCTGTGGATGTTCTTTGTCAGAGTCACTCGTGTATCAGACAAACACCATTGGGTACATGTGTTTTTGTTTGTGCAGCGGATCCAGGCTCATCAGTGGTCACCATCCAGCCATCTATAGCCAATGTCCAGGAAGGCCAGAGTCTAGAGCTTAACTGCTTTCCCCCTGGAAATCCTCCACCCCAAGTCACCTGGTCGCGAGCCAGTGGACGCCTCTCTTCCAACCATCAGGTATTAACATAAAGATGCAAATGCATATATATAGTATTTGCATCATTTGATTAGATTATGTGCTATTAAATATAGTAAATTTTCATTTTAGTGTTTTTAATATAAAATCCTCCATTCCTACTGTAGATTTTTTTAAATCAGCAATATTATTACTCTATTATTATTTGAAAGGAGTAGTTGAAGTATTGCTGGCCGTAGAAGTAAAATGAGGAGTTTGTCCTATAATCAGAACTGAAGTGAATCCATTTCTTGTTTGCTGTGAGTAGGTTCGGGGCAGTCAGCTGCACATCCTGTCCGCCAATTCAGAGGATTCAGGAGAGTATATCTGTCGGGTGCAGGGTGGCCCTGGAAACCTAGGATCTCAAGTGCAGCAGGCCTCTGTCTCTGTGTCTGTCATTTCATCTTCTTCACGTAAGTTGGTCAACAGTTGAGGCCTCTTTGGTTGTATGTAGACAGACACATGGGCTACATACAGAAGCCCATATCTTCTTCTTCCAACTGTTTAATTCTACTGTATTCTACTTTGAGGTTGGACAGTTTGATCTAATTTGGCTGTTTTTCCTCACTGACATTACATGACAGGGTGTTGTTCTCAGACCAACACTTGATAAATTAACTTTCCAGTGCTGCTTTCCAGTGATCTCACACTGAATTATTTTCCTCACTAATGTCCCATGATCTCATCCTCATTCACTCCTTCCTGGACTTACAGCAGTGTTCTTATCCTGCTGCCAGTGAACCCCCGAGTCACATTGAACAGTAATTTATGTTACGTCAAGTTTCTGAGAAAATTAAGTCAGCTTAATAAAATGAGATTGTGCACAGTAATATTCAAACAGAATCTACCCAGAGTCCAAACCGCTGATTTCTGGTGCAGGTCCTCAGAGTCCAGTCATCGCCATAGAGCCCCACAGTGCTACAGTGCGAGTGGGGGAGTCGGCCAGCTTCAGGTGCAGAGTGTACAGCGGAGCCCAGCCCGTTAGACTGGAATGGAAACTGGCCAACAACCAGCCACTACCAGGTAATAACCACAACCACCTCTGAGGAATAATCTTGCTTAATGAGTACTGACTTTATGATTTTATTATTTATAAGCAATTACTACTGCCATCCACCCATGAAGTACTGCTCTGTTATTTCATTTAAAGGCTAAATGAAAGTGCTCAAATCTCTCTCTCCTAGACTTTCACTGACATTTTTGCATTAGTAAAATTTTAAATGGGATTAGTAATGCCTGGTAGAATTTCATGATATGATGGATTTCCTTTAAAAACATGTTTTTGCTTTGCTGTATGTGTTCAATTTATATGAATTAATTAATATGAACTAATACTTGTATGTATGTTGCATATTTTTGTTATAATCTTTTCCAAAAGTTTGAAGATGAGCTAAGCTCACTGTCATATGATTATGATCTCTTAGACTCATCTCTATTGCTATAAATCTCTTGTCATAGACCCAAGCTTAACCAATCAGCATGCCTTAAAGGTCTACTGAAAAAATTAAATAGCATTACTAGCCTCTTTCAAACCCCACACCTCCATTTTTCATTTAGCTTAGTTTAGTTTTGGTTAAAAACAAAACCCTAATCACATCATCAGGGAAATAGCTGGAATGAGTCTTTAAATTTCAGATGTCTACTGCAATATCTACAGCAGATCTAAAGTTTCATTTGCATCTCTGTTCTACAGATAATGTGAAAGTCAGCCCTGATGGTTCTGTTATTACCATTAGCAATGCCCGCCCTGTCAACCACGGTGCCTATCGCTGTGTGGCGAGCAACCCGTTCGGCATCACCCATACCATTGGGTCTTTGATCGTTAAAGGTAAGCTACATTCATGTCAGCATGTACGCTACACTACGCAGCTCGAACTTTTCTGTCTGAACCCTCGGGCACCCATGGGTCTCGTAGGGACTTTGGGTACACATGAGACATTCACACACTCTTTTTGCTGAAGATAAACCTTTCAGTTTTAATCATGAACCCCCCCCCCCATTCAAACCTTTAAGTAATAGTGCCCTCTAGTGGGTGATTACATGCACAGCAATATTAGTATTTTGTATTTGTGCCTTCAGTGTCTCCTGTGGCCATTGTCACCCCTGTTGGGCCTGTGCGGGTCAGGGTGGGTGAACCCATTAACTTGGAATGCCAGGCATCAGGAGAACCCCGCCCTTCAGTCTCATGGCACAGGCTGGACAGAAACCGCAAGACCATGCTGAGCAGCCCTGTACCCATGGAGTCCAATGCCATCATGCAGGTACTGATACAACTGATAATATCAACATGCTCTGAATAGTTTAAGTAATCCATCACTCTTTTATTGGTTCTGTATTGCTATTTAAAGACTCTTGTGAGTATTTTGATGGTGACATCTATCCATTGTTTTGGGCAGATACTAGTGGCACGTCCAGAAGACAGTGGCACGTATGTGTGCACAGCTCGCAACAATGAGGGCACTACGGAGACCAAGGTGGAGGTCACTGTTGAGGGAGACTCTCAAGTGCCGTCAGTTCCTAGGGCCTCTGTTCCTGAGCCAATGATGATTGTGGTAGAGGGACAGACTGCAACTCTGCACTGTGAAGCGCATGGTAATGACCAGTGCTAGAAATGTGGATTTACTAAAGTCTTCAGTTTGAATTCACTGTGTAGAATGCATTATCATAATAAATGCTAGAGGAACAAACTGTTTCACTCGACTATAGTTTTTTCTCCAGCTAAAACTATAGCTTTTCAAACAACTCTGAGCTAAAAAATGTACTTTGTTTTCTTTACTCTGTCTTTTTGTAGGTTTTCCATCCCCAAAGATCACCTGGTCCAAGCTGCGGTCTCCTCTGCCTTGGAGACACAAAGTGGTGAACAACAGTCTGGTGCTGCCAAGCGTGGGTCGCCAGGACTCTGGAGAATACATCTGCGGTGCCACCAACAGCATGGGCACCACTGAAGTCACCATCATGCTAGATGTAGAGAGTGAGTGTTGTGGTTTTGCTGTTTTGGTTAAACCCCTGTTGGTCAAAGCTCTTGGCTTCTCAATGGCCTTGGGTCACTGAAGTGAGGAGGATTTGAATTGCGTCAGGGTTATGGAGCCCATCATACTTTCCTGCAAGTTTAATATGATGTTAACCTGATGAACTTCTTTTTCCTCTGATCTCTAGCTCCTCCTTATGCCACTTCTTTGGCCGATGATGTAGCTGTGCGTGTTGGGGAGGTGATCAGATTGCAGTGCCTGGCTCATGGCACTCCTCCTTTGGCCTATATTTGGACCAAGATAGATGGAAACCTGCCCCCGAGGGCTCAGGTCAGTGGAGGCGACCTCCAGATCAACCTGGCTAATGCCGAGGATGCTGGCAGCTACAAGTGTGTGGCCAGCAACAACGTGGGCAACAGTGAAGTTGTCGTTAAAGTCACAGTCAGATGTAAGTTAGGGTCAGAATATTCTATAACCTGACCTAAAAACGTTTATACCACATACCAAGCACAAAAAATGAATACTGTCTATCTTGTATTTCTTCTCTCCTACAGCTATAGTAAATTTAGTGGCGTCTAAAGAGTAATCTATTACATCTCCATTTCTCTTTGTAGCTCCTTTGGCCGTGCGTGTAGCACCGCAAGTTGAGGTAAAGGCTCTGGGCAGCGCTGTGGAGTTCACCTGTTCGGCTGCAGGTGGTGTAGAAACCAGAATTGAGTGGCTGAAGGAAGGAGGTGCCCTGCCACCAAACCACCATATCAAGGATGGGGTGCTCAGGTGAGTCAAACATAGTCATTGGTTGGTTTGGTGAAAACAGGCAACAATCCATGATACAAAAACAGCTCTGAATGTTTGGATATGAATGACATAAAAATCCACTGATATAATCCTGTTAATAGTGTATAAAAATGAAGCAGGGCTTGTTTTAATGTCTGCAATGTAATGTTTTTTCTATAGGATTGAGAACCTCGAGCAGAGCAATGAAGGTGTTTATATCTGCAGAGCAAGCGGTGTGTACGGTCAGGCCCAGGACACTGCCAGGCTGACCATCCAAGGTTTGTTTCATTCACCGCAAATATCCACATATATGTACTGCTTCATTTAAACCAAACATAACTGGTGAGCTTTCCCTGATTTTGACTTCTCTCTTCCCTTCCTTCTCATTTTCACAGCCCTGCCAAAGGTGATGATCAACGTGCGTACCTCAGTGCAGACTGTGATGATTGGGAACTCTGTGGAGTTTGAGTGCCAGGCCACTGGTGACCCGGAGCCCACGGTCAAATGGAGCAAAGTTGGTGGGTCCCTGCCGGCTCACATCATGGTGAAAGGTGGCATGCTGAGGATCGATCAGGTGACGGAGGCTGATGCAGGGCAGTACCGCTGCACAGCCACCAATGACGTAGGCTCAGTGCAGTCCCAAGTGGTCCTCCACGTCCAGTGTGAGTAACATAACAAAGAATGACAGGTGGACAGATGAACAACCTGAAAAACAAAATGCTTCTGGCCACAGCAGTGGGGTGGGCCCATTCTACAAGAGGCTATCACCATGCTCATTTAAATCATTTGTCTGTTTGCACAGCTCTTCCTCAAATTGCCGCTCTTCCCGAAACAAAGGAGGTGACGGTTGGGTCTGATGCAGTTTTGCCCTGTGTGGCTTCAGGATACCCTACACCTGAGATCAAATGGTCCAAGGTAACAAAGATATATATATATATATGTGTATATCAGATTCCAACCTTTTTTTTCAAGATGGAGCGTTTAGAAAATTGTGCTGATTCCCAACTCCTTTGTCTCGAGTAAACAGTTATATGGATATTTATAGATGCTGATCCTGATTTTTCATGTCTGTTTCTGTATTTAGCTGGAAGGACAGCTTCCTCCCAAGTGTTTCCAGGAAGTCAACGTGCTGACGGTTCCTCGTGTCACCCACGAGGATTCTGGGACATACGTCTGCACCGCCTCTAACAAACAGGGCAAAGTGGAAGCCTTTACTACACTTCAGGTTCACGGTGAGTCTTGCTAGCACATGCTAGCAAATACATGAACAGTTGTATGAACTACACTGTTTGTGTGTATTTAACTATGAGGTTGTGTGTTTTCAGAGAGAGTGATGCCGTACTTTGCCCAGGAACCCTTGTCCTACCTCACCCTGCCCACCATCAAAAATGCTTACAAGACTTTCAACATTAAGATCAACTTTAGACCTGATAATGTTGATGGTAAGGAAGTACCTGTTTTGAAGTGTACAGCATTATACTTTTTACTTGTTGCAACAGTTTTTTTGTTTTTTTTGCTTTTCATTGTACTGTATGTAGTGTATTTTCCTCATGTATAATGTCACTGCGTCTTCTGTCCCCTCCCTCCCTCCTCCCGTCACCACCTCCTCTCACCACTGGTGGGAAGGTCTCATATTGTACGCCGGTGAGTCTCAGTGCTTGAGAACCAGAGGTGCTCAAGACGGATGCTGACAGTGCTGCTTTGTGGCTGCATCAGACTTTCACATAATATAATGCATCCACCTCAGAGATGATTTAAGGGCTGTGAAAGAGATGCAAGGTGGTGCATGGCCTTTTGTTTTTCATACTGTACCAGCTGTTTGATCGTGATCACAAAACCACTTTTAGGAATATTACAGTCATCAGCTTCACCATAGCGTGGTCACAAATTTTCTTCCCAGTCTACTTTATTTATTGAGCGGCACTGCGGCTTTAAGTAACAGTCCATGAGTGTTAGTACAGTACTATATAAATGCAATACTTTTTAAATTAGACATCACTACAGTTCTGAAAATACTGAACCCAAGTAGCCTTTGCATTTAGTTAGTGACTTTTTCTTTCTGAAGTTGGTGCCAGATTTGTGGGGACATGATAGCAAAAGACATTATTGTATCTTTTTTTTTTTTTTTTTTTTTATCTCAGGAAATATATGACAATCATTCCTTTTTGTGGCAACTTCTATATTTCTTTAAAAGGACACTATATAGTTTTTTTTTGTAGTGTAAAAATAATTACATGAGTTTTGTGAATATATGATATCCCCACTTTTGATCTTGTCTAGCAAAATTTACATTGTGCGTAAAAACTACTTTTGTTTTTGGTCAAGTTTATCAGTTTTTATCAGTTAGGATTTAAAGAGTAGTGCCCCTTTAACTGGCAGCTTATGTGTGACTGTTTGCTGTCTCAGTCCATCACACTCATCAGGCTACAAACTGCAACTAAAAAGCTGCAAACTCATTGCAAAAGCCAAACATGGCTCTTTTTGTTTAAATGTGATATACAGATGCACACTGGGTAAAACAGTACATGTAAGCTTAATTACACTTTCAGAACTATCAAAGATGATGTAGACAGACATGTAAGAGGGCATGTGGCTCATGCGGTTTAAGCATGTATATTTTAAGCATGTGGAGAAAGAGAAAGAACGACTAGTCTTATGGATGTGGTTGGATACATAGGAAATATATTCAAATATAACCTGGCCTTGGTTGACTTTAAACTTGCCTCACCATAGCATGCTGCTTCACCATACAGAGTTTATTTTCTGTGTGAATGACTTCAGTACAAATAATGTCCATCCTAACAAGATAATATATTTAGTGTAAAATTGAAGAAAGATAAAAACTATACTGTTTGTTTAAATGAAAATAAAATTTGTAGATTTATCAAGAAATCAAGATGGATATCACTGTAGGGAACTTGTTTAGCACCAGGTTTGAACTAGTACTTTAGTACTAACCCTGTTCTCGTGGTGTAGGTATGATCCTTTATAATGGCCAGAGGAAAACCACAGGGGCCGATTTTATCTCTCTGGGACTTGTGGGCGGTCGCTTGGAGTTCAGGTCAGTTCACACTGATTGTCAGAAGTCGTCTTAAATTACTTAGTAAATACAGTAAATACAGCCTCACGAGGCTTATTGGTGATCATAATTGTCAAAATCTCTTATGTTGCTTCAGGTTTGATGTGGGTTCTGGCATGGCCACCATACGTGACCCCAATCCCATCAAACTGGGAGAGTTTCACACCGTTGAGCTGCATCGCAACCACACCCTTGGCTACATCATTGTGGATGGAGGGGAGCCCATCAACGGCAGCTCACAGGTACCTAAGTCAGTCTGAGACTAACTCCTTCTACTTGTACAGTCGATGAAATGATATGATCAGTTCTGTAAACTCTCTTTCCATCTCTTTAGGGCAAGTTCCAGGGCCTGGATCTAAATGAAGATCTGCATGTGGGTGGTTACCCTAACTACACAGTCCTCACCAAAACTGCCGGCATTAAGAGCGGGTTTGTGGGTAAGACATCACTCAGAAGAGAAATAAAGTTAAAAAAAATGTTTTCTCTGTGTGATGACTTATTCTTACTGAACATTGATGCAATGCAGGATGTATCCGTCAACTGATCATCCAAGGTGAGGAGGTCATCTTCAAAGACCTTGACCGCAGCTCTACTGGTGTCACAAACTGTCCCACCTGCAAAGATCACCCATGCCAGGTCAGTTCCACTCATCCATTAAATGTTTATGCTGTTTTTGGCTTGTGTGTAACGCCACAGTATCAAGATGGTTTATTTCTTATGTTATTCAGAACGGTGGCCGGTGTGAAGTGTCTGAGGCCAGCTTGTACAAGTGCAGCTGCCCCGGAGGATTCACTGGTAGCAACTGCCAGCATCATTCGTCCCTCCACTGTCACTCAGGTACATGTGACCACACGGTCAATGCTTCAGAGAATTAAATGTGGCTGTGAACACTGTCAGTATCCATCATTACGGGGATAATATTAATCTAGTAAATAATAGAAATGTTTTTTGTTTGTGACCTTTCACAGAGGCTTGTGGACCAGATGCCACTTGCATCAATCGCCCGAGTGGCCTGGGCTATGACTGCCGCTGCCATCTTGGCAAGTTTGGAAACAAATGCATGGCTGGTAAGAGAGAAAAACAATCACACTTTTCTCCCATAAACATAATTTTTCAGCTGATATAAAATTTTCTTTTGCTTCTTACTAGGTGAATTAGTGACCACTCCACAGTTTGATGGTGAGGAGTCGTACATTGCCTATCCTCCCCTGACCAACATCCACGATGACCTGCATGTTGAGTTGGAATTCAAGCCTCAAGAGAGAGACGGCCTGATGTTCTTCTGCGGCGGGAAGAAAATGAAGGTGGAGGACTTCATAGCCATCTCCATGGTGGACGGACATGTAGAGTTCAGATATGAACTGGGCACAGGTGAAGTAAACTATAAAACTATAACTATGCAAAACTAAAGTTTTATTTGCTCTCTCCATAAATGCCCTCTGCAGTGATATGCAAATATTGGTATAAACACCAATGACTGTTTCAGCAAAGTGGGAAACTGTATTTGTCTTAACTTTTTTACATGTATCTTGAATCGGCTTTTTATGTTAGCACACATATTCATATGAGTTAAGGACCCAATATTTAACATTTTGCAATAAAATAACAACCTCAAAATCATTTTGATTTAGAGGCAAATGGCATCTCTTCCTTTGCCACTGCGTGCCTGGTTAATCTGTTCCTGTACTATCAGATTTTTGAATGCCATCCCAGAGACGTCTCACAAGAACTGCGCTAACGCTTTACGGCACCACGTCAAACAAAACTTCAACTAGCTCGGCTCAACATTGCAGAGGGAACTGATTTCTACACACCGGCAAACAAACAGCCAGTCTTGTCCAATGTAATGTGTGTGCTAACCACAAACAAAACTCAGTGGTGTTAGAAGGAAGTTATGTGCTGAAATAAATATACATTTACTTCCTCCCAATATTTCTCCTGTGTGCCAAAATTTGAACAGTTATTCCACACAATGACCAATACCAACACGCCAAGCTAATGAAATCAGAACCTGAGATGGCTAACAAGTGCCTATAGCATGTTTACTATCACTCTCATCTGCAGAAAATTGTAGGAAAAAAAAGAGTAGGTCAAATCTCTGTTAACCTGTATTGAATTTCAGGCCAAGCAATCCTTCTCAGTCCTGAGCCAGTCTCTCTAGGCCAGTGGCACAGAGTTGTGGCCGAGCGGAACAAGAGAGCCGGACACCTTAAAGTCGACCAAGGCCCAGTGGAGAGGAAGATGTCTCCAGGAAAAGCCCAGGGCCTCAATATCCACACCCCCATGTACCTGGGAGGAGTCCCCGACATGGACATCCTGCCTAAGCCTGCCAACATCACCGAAGTGTTTCAAGGATGTATAGGAGAGGTGAGATCTGTAGGCACTAAAAAAGAAAATTAAAAGAAGAGTAAATGTATTTTTTCTGTATGCGGTAGCTTCAACTTGTCTGCACTGTCTGCTTAGGTTTCCATCAACAACAAGAAGGTGGATCTGTCCTACAGTTTCACAGAAAGCAGATCGATCACCAAGTGCGTGGACAACAGCCCGTGCGACCGCCGGCCCTGCCTGAACGGCGGTCACTGCATGTGGACTGCTGAGTATGAGTACCAGTGCCTCTGTAAGGATGGATTCGAAGGTTAGTGAGAACAAGATTCAGATCTGCCCAGGATTCCTGACAAAGACCTTCAACTGCACTACTCATCATATCGCATGTGACCCTGCAGGTGAGCGTTGTGAGGTGGTGAAAGACGTGTGCCACAGCAACCTTCAGTGCCAGAATGGCGGCAGCTGTGTCAGCGGCCAATGTGTGTGTACCCCCGGACACACGGGCCCGACCTGTGAAGAAAGTGAGTATTAATAGGCAAGACTTTGCAAGTATAGCACATTTAAAACACAGAAAATATTCATCATTAAAGCAGAAAGACTGGACATGCAGCCAGAAACAATCCCATATGACTCACATTCTCCCTAGTATGGACAGTTCACAGGCAGTTCACTGCCCTCTTCAGGTAACCCTGTCCTGCTCACAGGGTTCACCTTAAATGATCACATGTGTCTTACTCCTACGCTCTCATGGCTATATCCTGCACACACAGGCCAGGTCTCCAGTTTCCCCGAGGCCCAGAGGAGTTTGGAAGCTAGCGAGGCAAATGGTACAGTATCTCAATGTTCAATCTGCCTGACACGACCGTGACTAACAGGGGCCCGTCTGAACTTGAGGGGCCCCCGTCCCTTCCGAGCTCAAATCCAAACTATCTATCACCTAACACACGTTCGTGCAAAAACGCAAAATCAGTCTGTACTCAGCTGGCAGCTGAGGCTCTTTTTCTCCATTGGGAAGTTGGCAGAGGGGAATTCTGCATCTATTCTAAAAGGTGATAGGATGTTAGACTGCAGACTTTTTTGTTGCCTTGTTTTGCACAAATGGCACCATTTTCATACTGGAAATGCTACAAATGTGGAATTCCCCTTGTTTTTCTTTTTCCCCATCGTTGTTTCTATCTCGTCAAGATGACTTCTCTTAATATAAAATCTTTCATTCCCGTCTACTGCCAACCTGCCTGTCTGTACAACAAGAAAACAATCCCCAAACACCTTTCTCTCTGACACTGTCGAAACATTAAATCTGCTCCAAGACTACACATTTGCGCTGTTACTAACAACTTGTGCATGGGGCCGTGGTTTTTGGTGAGTTTCCATCAGATCTCTGCGTGCGACGTCAGAGATGTTGAAGCGTGTGACGAGTGGCAAATAACTTGTTGCTAATTGGCGATGACTGTCAAACGAGTCTGCATCATGGAGTCTGCTCATACGGGAGATTTTTGTTGGTTAGTTAACTGTACGTGCGCACATAATGATATTTCATTTACATATTTATTTGATAAGTAACTTATGAATTAAACATTTAATATGTAGGAGGAATAATCTTATGTTTATGATTATTTCTGATCATTCTTTGAATGTTACGTAGCCTAATTTTAAACACCACACACAAATAAATGGGTTGCTGAGTGAGGTTCCAACTAATCCTGTCTAACTAGAGTTCCTTCCATGCTTTCACCACTGGAGGGCACCGTAACAGTGAGAATGAAAGTTTTCATCACATTAACCAATTTTACTGTATGTTTTTGTAGATTCCCCCTACCAGTATGCGGCCCATTTCCAAAATGACGGATACATTGCTCTTCCTAAATCCATTTTCCCAAGAAGGTAAGTGTAGTTTGCTTTTCTACAATTGTTTTGGTCTCACAATTTCTATATTAATGCACCAATGATATTTTTTCTTGCTTATCTAGTGCCCATGACTCACCAGAGACCATTGAACTGGAGATTAACACTAGCTCCACTGAGGGCCTGATCTTGTGGCAGGGAGTGGTAAGTCCAATCTCTAAGATACTGTTTAATCCAAATGTTAAATCTCATTCTCACAAACCTCCCTTCCATCACTTCATCCTCACCTTAACTTTGCTACTGCATTTCAAAACTCTCACCTCGGTTTTGGACTTACACATCAACAATAATGCATCACTATAATACAATTCTGCTTTTTTTTTCATGTCAGCATTTCACTGGCTGTTGAGCAGCATCCATCATCATCACACTGTCTAATTCACACTTGTGCCACTTAAGCTGTGTCTTTGTTGGGCATGTTGTCTGTGAGCACGGCTCTACCTGACACCACTAAATATGAGCATGTCGCTTCTCTAACTCACCCTCCATTTTCCTCAGGAGACCACTGGCGCTCGCAATTTGCGAATGGTGCATGCTAGTAAAAAGGTATCCACTCAAACACGTGACACTTGTTTTTTTTGTTTTATTTAAATTTGGCATGTTTCATAACCTGCATTTTCCAAAGAAAGTACATACTGTATGTTGCAATACTTCTACGATGCTCCTGGAGAACCACATGATTTGATAAAACAGTATCTGTATTTGTGTTGCACAATGTGCATGATGGCTTTTTTTCCACTGTTATTTTAAGTCACACTAATATAAATACTGTTGGGAATATTTAACTGCCTCAATTTCCCCATGTTTGCTATTATAGCACTTGGAGTGGGAAAATTTCCACAGGGCTATAGATCACAGTATGCTGTCATGCAACGTCTTTTTCCTTTGCTGACCAGAAAAATGTATTTCCAGGAACTTGGTGAACACGGAAAAGGCAAAGACTTCATTAGCCTTGGTTTGCAGAATGGACACCTTGTCTTCAGGTGACTCAGCCCTGTAATTCAGTCAACAGCTGCAGTGTGTGTTATTATTTTCGGCTCAAATTAATGTAGTAACGCTGATGATCTGTTCGGTATTCAGTTACCAGTTGGGCAGTGGAGAGGCACACATCTTGTCACGGAAGTCCATTAGTGACGGGAGATGGCATAAGATTACAGCAGTCAGGTACGATTACAGAACCTGTGCCTAGGACAGTAGCTTAACATATACATCACTGTTATGATATACACCTGTACTTCCTCTGCTACGACATGTCAAAATTTCTTCCACAAGAAATTTCTCTTATCAATATATGTATAGTGTCAACTATGTATTGTTGCTTATGTGTTGTGCATGTTGCTTGTTTAGTTCTTGTATTTAGTTATGCTGTGTTTCTCCAGAACTGGAAAAGATGGCTACATTCAGATTGATGGAGGAACCGCGCTGCACGGACAGTCTAAAGGCAAAAGCCTCATGGTCAACACCAAAGGCAGCATATACCTTGGTGAGTAGACTGAAAATATGGAGTCCTGAAACGGACAAAGTTTATCAAAAGGGTTTTAGAAAAGTCACCAATAATTATGAACAAATTGATAAGAATCAAAGTTGCGTCTCAGCATTATTTATTCCTCTTGAATCTTAGCCACTTTTTTACTGTTCCCGATGCCTCTTGGTGTCTAAATATTTTAAAATGTTCAACATTTTATTAATTTCCCACCACAAACACCTAAGCAAATATTGAATTTTGACATATTTGTAGCTGCCTGACCTTGTGGTAGGGGCAGATTATGTGTATCATTTTCCATTTTCTGGGAACAAATGCAAAAAAAAGAAATTTAAATGCTAAGTAGGCAAATTCTTAGATCACAGACTCCAAAAAGATATGTACCTGAGAACTCATCATTTTATGTATACTCTACGTCGTGATAACTGCTCACTACATTTTGTCAGTTTCAGGACTCCGTATATTTGTACATGATTTTCTTGAAGCTGTGCAGCTTGTGGGTTCAAATGTCCAAACAGAAATTTGATTACAGACAGTGTGTCCTTTCGTGACAGGCGGAGCCCCAAACATGGCTTCTATGACAGGAGGGAAGTTCTTGTCGGGAATGACGGGTTGTGTGAGGAACCTGACACTGATGAACGCTCGGCCGGGCCAGCAGCCCGCCCAGGCCATCGACCTGCAAGCCCACGCAGCCCACGGCGTCAACGTGCAGCCGTGCTCTTCATAGGCGGCAGTATACACACAAAACACACATACGCAAGCACGCGCATACACACACACACAGAGACTATGGAGTGATGTCACACACACACACACAGCAGACTCACACAGAGAGACTTCAACACATAGAGCCTGATGCAAACTTGGTGCTTTGCTGCTGCCAAAAAACAAACAAATGGAAAAACAAGATGACACAACAGGATACGTTTCTCTGTGTGCAGTAAAACCAAAAAATAAGAGAGAGAAATTCAAAAGATATTAATTAAGTCTTCTCTTCCTCAGTGTTGTATTCTCAGTGAAGGACTATTAACACAGAAGAACCAGTACAGTTTACATACTTCCAACAGTAGTTTTAGCCATGAGAAGCGTAAGAGTAAAACATATTAGGCCTTCTACGATGGGTCAGATCCTATGGAGTTGGAGATGTTTTTACAGCACTGAATTTTTATTTATATACATATAAATATATATATTATATTTGTGGGGGAAAACATACAAACTAACCATAACTGCTCTTCAACTTTCCTAGATTTATCAGGGCTTTTTTTTTTAATGGGCCTAACTGTATTAATACTTGAAGACGTTTTACGCCGTCTTTCTTCACTTCTGTAGAGGAACCTTGTTTTGCGCGAGCATGCTTACAGCGTTTTGAGAGGGGAGAGAGGAGCGCACACGGTCACGGTCACGGTCACATGCAGCTTCGGTACACTCAGGTCGTCAAACACAAATGAATAACTACAAGAACTGCTGCTTTCTTTTTCTGTGTTTTTTTTTTTGCTTCACAAGTCATTCACAGCGCTGTTGTCTCTTTTCTGTCTGTATTTGTTCTTTTTTTTATGAAAAAAGGAAGAAACCTTGGTGCTAATGTCAGACATGAAGATACAGCACATACAGTCTGTCACATGTAGAGGTGTTTTTCTTTTTTTGGTAATTTGGTTAATTAGATTGAGAAGACAGTATACACTAGCATCACATTTGTTCATATGCATGGCGTTTGAGGTTGATTTTAGGACTTTTTGGCATGGTTTGTTGCCTCCACAGCCTTTCATGATTGAGTAGATCTCAAGAAAAGCCATTTTTAAGAACTGAGTGTGGTGTTTTTTTTATGTGTGTTTGTTGAAGATATTGTTTTATGTGTAAAACTATCTGCCAGTCAGGTAGATATCCGTATCAGTCGACAATGTCAGCGCATTTAAGTCAATTCTTTTGGTTATAGTATGTCACAGCCCTTTCTGTCACATGTCACTCCACTTTAAGCCCCAATATTTGCGTTTGTGTGTGCGCATGTGTCATCATCCATATCCTCAGGAGGGTCGGCCCAGAACTGCCTCAAGACGTTACTTCATTTTCAGGTTTGGTAGCTTTAGGGACAGTTAAGTAAGCTATAAAACTCTGAAGGCTCTGTGGTTCTGTGGGTTGTTTTCTCTGCAGAGGGAGATTCACAGTAGGACACAATAGTGTTTGCTCATGTGTGAATGCGGTGGAAGCCTCCTGTAAGTGCTGCGACCAGTCGTGTAGCTTTAAAAGAAAAAAAAAGAGGCATGCTCGCCCGCCGTTAGTCGACCACAACGTGAAACAACAACTGCATGATCACGTTTTCTTTTCTATTTGTATTAAAATCCTGAAAATGAGCGCTGTCCTTTCACCTGAAGTTGCTTCCTTTTTATTTTTATTTTTTTAGTTTTTCTTTTGCTCTTTTCATCACTTTTGTGTCAAGGCTTGATTCTGCTGTTTTAGAGCGATCACAGAACTTTTTCTGTCCTCTGGTTATTGTGTATTGCCTCCCACATCCCCTTGTTTTTATTTTTTCCTCCCACGATTGATTACAATTCCCCGGTAAGTTCAGGAATCACCCCCAGTGCAGCTCTATTTTTGGTTAATATGTAATATCTGACTGGAGCTGCCTGGTCAAATAGTTGGAAACTGGTCTTATAACTAACAGAATGGTGTCATCCTGAATATGTAGATGCAAAAGAGACAATCCTGTGGTCCTGGTTTAGGACACTAAAGAAGAGTAGGGTGGTTTGTGTGTGTGCCCCTTGTTGGGCGCCTTTTGTGTATCTGCTCTTAAACTGGATTTTCATTTATACTGTAAACTGTACACTGTTGCCCATTGCAAAGTTGTCAAGAAACTGCCACTAGTTTTTGGTTGTTTTTAAGCCATTACAAAATACAATACAAAGGTGCACTTTTAGTAAATATGGAAAGTTTTATTTTGATTTTTTTTTAAACATTTTACTGTTTCACTTCTAAATGGTTGGGGGAAAAAATAGCAGATAACTTAAAAGTGTACCAAATGAAATATTGTCCATGTCAGAATGACCTGATTTGCAATGTTGAAAAGATGCTCCCCTCTTGCCCTCGGTGTTTCTTAATTAAAAACAAAATTCATGTGCTATTTGTAATCATCTCGTGACTTTTCTCTGTATTACCACAGTGGGGATGGGGAGCACGGTGGTGGGGAGTGGGTGGAGGCCGGAGGTAGATTTGCAGTGACTCAGTTTTCATGCTCACATTATACTGGTAAGAAAACGTTACAATCCATGTGGGATTGAAAGTCAGGTGTACTGTGTATCCTCTGTTTTGTCCCTACAGGTCGTCTTTTTACAATTCTTAGTTTTAGGAACTAAATTAAAACAGTTTTCTGCCACTGTTAATCATTCCTCCTTTTGCTTCTTTCTGCACTGCCCATTAAGTCTTTCAGTATATTGTAAGTGAAGGGGGGACACAGTTTCTCTGCGATGAGCTGTAATGAAGGGTTTTGTAATTAAAAGAGGGAATTTTGTACTAAAAAAGACTTTGCGTGACGTTTCGGGTGACAACGAGGACAACAAGAAGAAGGATTTGATCAAGCAAAAACTGGTCCAATGGAGAAAAGGGCACCTCGACATTGTTTTAAGAAAGACATGAAAAAAATATCAACATGTCCAGTCTGTAATGATTTGGTAAAAAAATAAATAAATAAATAAATAAATAAAAAAAATATATATATATATATATATAAGAAAAGAAGAATAAGTGTATAACAATTAATAAACACTTTCAAAACATAAACAATAAAAAACAGGTTTTTATTACTCATAAAATATATAAAATTTTATTTTTGATGCATTTATGTGTTAAAGAGAGTCTTTAATTTTTTAAAAGTAAAAATCATTCAAATAAAAAGAAGTAATGCAGGCATATACACCTCAAGATACCAGTGCACCAGAGCTGTCAGTGGGACATCACAGTAATATCACTTGACAAAGTGTTTACACTCTGTCACTTTTTGTTCTGTTCTATTCTGAATTTACTTTAAAATGGAAAAAAAAAAAGTCTACACACAATGACTCATAATGACAAAGTGAAAAAATATTAATTTTAATTATATTAATAAAAACAAAATTTGAAATCACTCTTTTGTGAAAGTTTTCACGCTAAATGATGTGGCACTAAATTGTGATCAGGTACATCCTGTTTGCTGTATTTTAGAACTTGACTGCTAAGAATGAAAAGTTAAGAAGGGCACACACGTGTACACAGTACGGACTCTCACATGTCAAGTTGTTCATCACAGGTCAGGGTAGACGTGCCTTCTGCCTTCTCTTTCTTGCAGTCATGATGCCATCTATCTATGTATACACATATATATATATATATATATGTGTGTGTGTGTGTGTGTACACCTGTTTTGAGAATGACACAAATATTAATTTTCACAAAGTTTGTTGCCTCAGTTTTTATAATAACAATAAGCATATACTC